>RXPK01000211.1:2266503-2866503 GCA_004143645.1 Protaetia brevitarsis
ATCAACGTCATTGATCTATTTTCTTGAAATATAGCCAAAAGACTTGGTCTCATTTACAAACTTGTCTTTATGTAGCACAGGTTTAATTAACAATTATTTAAATATCAATTGCATTTACATACATAAACAACATCGTAAGAAAGCATAATCGTTCGTCAATCTCAGTTAGTGCTAAAATATTTGTTTTTGGATTTGATTTCATTTAATTTTAATATTTTTCCCTCATTTCTAACTGCCTGGAGCTGTGCTACAGACCTAAAAGTGTTTCAATAAAATAGCAATAAAGGTATTGAATTACACAGGCGATAACTAAGATATATATTCTTGAAAATACAATAAACTGAGAGTTTAATACAAAAAAAATAATTTCTTTGCGACCTTAATTGCTTTAATATTAATAACTGTTTTTGTGTTATTTTTTTAAATAGATACACGAAAACATTAAAGGTAATACAATATTTTAAGAATACTAAACAACAATAATAATTTAAGAATATAACAATAATAGGTAATCAATATTGTAAAAATCACATTGTCCCAAAAGTTCAGGAGGCTGTTTGACATATTGTCTATTGTTAACGCAAGTAACTAATATCAAAGTAGCACTAACAAGTAATGTAATTTTAAAATCCCATAACCAATGTTTTCTTAAAAAACAATTATCTCTGCATAACATCAAACAAGTTAACTACATACACTGTATTTTTAAATGAAGCCGTCAATTCAAGAGGCCTTTTTGCTGTTATGAATCTTTTTTTGCATGAATATTTCCGTATTCGGTATTTCTAAAGGAAATGCCGCCACCGAATCTCGGATTTTTGTTTATTCTATATATAAACCTTTTTCTCTCTATACATTTATGTGATTTATGGCTTTGATAAGTGAATATATCCTCTAAAAACTGCATTTACACCCAAGAAATTTTAAAATTCACGATTGCTGGTGTCCCGATTTTTCCTGAGAGAAGTGTACGTGTTTCTAGATCATGGGAAAAATGCATTTAAATTTTTTAAAAGAAAATTAAATCTTACATCCATTTATTGTAAAAATTGCATGTACTGTTCAGTTTCAATTAAAAAAAAAAGCAAGTATATCTCATGATTTTTTAGAGTTCGAAAATTACAGTTCCTATTTAATAAGGTCTGTTATTTTAAACGCAATTAATTTTAAATAAAAGACGTGTGTACTGTGTTCATGGTTAAGTGAAATCTGAAAACCGCATCTTTCTAACTTTCGTATTGCCTGAGATATTTCCAAACACTGAAGACACTGCAAATGTCATTTTTTCCAGAAAAACATCGTGTAATTCGGAAACGGTACAACTTGACTCCAATGTATGCCTAACGTATTGTTATTTAAATTTAACAAGGAATCCAACGAAGCTGCAATTTAATATTACAGGATGCGTTCCTCTTAAAATAATAAAGTTAGTATCTACTTCCAGTACAACCGGAAGTCCGCCTTTACTGAAAATAATTTTAACATATGTAGAATATGATTCGAGGCAACGTTTATTTGAAACATTTTTTCAAAAAGACAAAATAAATCGGCTAGGGACTGTTGCATCTGAGGCTGGCATGGTATATAAAGTGCTTTTATTTATTTTTTTTCGTTGAATTTAAAAATGGAATAATATACGGGGTGTTCCATTTAAAATAACGAAGTAAGTATCCGTTTTCCTACTTTTAAATTGGTCAAAAATATTTCTAGGTTATGCAGGATTGAATTCTATAAAACTTCTGTATAAAAAAAACTTTTTTCTAAAATCAAACGCAAAGCTGTAATCAAAGATCCAGTCTTGGGTGGGACATTCTGTACGTACAAATATACAATGAACCTTTGTAATAGCTTTGGCATGTTGTGACATATAACATAGTATACAGGGTGTAACAGCGGTCACGCCGTGGTCTCTGGTAGTTAAACGGCAAGAATTTTTGAAATGTTTTATATTGGGATATATGTAGGCGGATTAGATCTACAATTTAAAAATAATGTGCATATTGAGGGTGTTCCAAAATTTAGCAGCGCATCAAAGTTATGTTTTTCTTAATGGAACGCCCTGTATTTTATGGCATTTTTGAAATGTACACTGAAAACTAGAACAATTTTATTTAAGGTTCCCTATATCTAATTTTTATAGTTTATGAGAGATTTCAATTTGTTTAAAAATGCAATGTTGCAAAAAAAGTTTAGTATCTCGGTAAAAGAAAAAATAAAAAGTTACAAACTTAAAGAAGACGATATTAGAAGCAAATACCAGGAAATAGTGAAGAGAAAGCTAAGAGAAAAACAGAATATGGAAGGACAAGGGGTAGAAGAATACTGGAGAAGGTTTAGAGAATGTATATTGGAAGCATGCAAAGAAAGCTGTGGAGTAACGAAAGTAGGAAATACAAACATGAAGAAGACTGAGTGGTGGAACGAAGAAATACAAGGAATAATTAAAGAGAAAAAAATATATATGGAGAAAATACTTAAGTACTAAAGATTTGGAAGATTATAATAAATATAAAGAAAAGAGAAAGAAAGTGAAAATGCGGTAAAAATAGCGAAGAAGGATGCATGGATAAAATTCGGGGAAAAAAATGAATCAAAATTTTAGAGAAAACCAGAAATTGTTTTATGGAACATTAAAGCAGTTTAAGAAACAAAAAAGAATATACAATGATGAATGTAAAGGATAAATGGGGAAACATAATAACGATATGAGACAAAATAATGAAAGATGGAGGTATTTCCAAGAGTTGACCAAAAATGACAGAGACATATCAAACGATAGCACAAGCATGGAAATGGAACCAAAATAAGAGAGATATCTGAAAGAGAGGTAACGGAGGCGATAGCTAAAATGAAAATAGGAAAAGCACCGGGAGTAGATAACATTACGGCGGAGATGATCAAATATTTAGGATGCGAAGGAATCAAAGAACTCCAAAAAATAATGAACCTCGCAATTAGATCAAAAAGAATGCAAGGGATTGGAACACGGGAATAATCTTGCCCATTTTTAAGAATGGTGATAAAAGAGAATGCAAAACTATAGGGGAATAACCCTATCAAGTATACCGGGAAAGATATTAGCAAGAATAATGGACACACGAATTCGAGAAATTGTGGAAGACACGATTGAAGATACGCAATATGGATTTAGAGGTGGCAGAAGTTACGCAAGACTTAATCTTCATTAAGCAAGCCAGTGAAAAAATGATTAACAAAAATAAAAATTACATATATGCTACATCGACCTACACAAAGCGTTGATAGGGTAAGGAGAGATGATATATGGAAGTCATTAAAAAGAGAAAAATCGACGAAGAACCATACAAGTCTTAAAATCAATGTACAGGATAATATAATATTAGTAAGAATAATAATGAAGAGTCGAAAGAATTTAAAACAGAAATAGGTGTTAAACAAGGATGTGTTCTCAGCCCCATTTTGTTCTCCTGTGTATTAGATGACGCAATAAAGAAGGCAAAACAAGAATGAAACAACTAAAATTGGGATATTGGAAAATGAAACCCACCAGTATAGCAGAGTTGATGTATGCCGATGATATGGTGGTATTGGCAGAAACCGAAGAAAACCTGCAACATAATATAAACATCTTAAATGAAGAACTTATAAAAATCAATATGAAAATAAATACAGAAAAGACAAAGAGTATGATTGTCGCAAAAGAGAAAACAAAACATAACATTAAAATAAACGGACAAATAATTGAACAGGTCACGAATACAAGTACCTCGGGACGATAATTGCAGCCAATGGAAAGATAGACAAAGAAATAGATGAAAGGATGAAGAAGGGTGGAAGAATATATAATACGATGAAAAAGACATTCCTAGGAAAAAAAGAGGTGCAAAAGAACGTGAAAGTCGACGTAATAAATAAAATAGTAAGGCCAATGCTGATGTACAGCTGCGAATCCTGGACGCTGACCGAAAAACATAAATCGAAAATTAACGCCATGGATATGAGATTCCTAAGAAAAGTAGAAAATAAAACGAGAAGAGATAGAATCAGGAATGAGAAAATAAGGAAGACTTGGAATGACACAATACGAACGAAATAGAAGAAGGACAGCTAAGATGGTATGGAATATTTGTCGAATGTCAGAAGAAAGAATAACTAAGAAAATTTATGAAACTAAAATATTTGGAAAATACAAGAGGAAGACCAGAGAGAACATGGAACGATGAGATAAGGGAAGCATTAACCGAGAGAGAAATGAATTGGCATGAGGCAAGAGAAATGACAAAAGACCGGAAAAAGTGGAGAGAGAAGAGGGCAAGAAATTAACCTCTACACCTAACGGTAGAAAGGTTTTAAAGGATTTAAAAAAAAAAAAAAAAAATCTCGGAAACGAATTAATTTAGAGAAGTGAAGATGAAACCGTAAAATAGCAATCCTTTGGCTGATTGAATGCGACATTCAACGTTTTCTAGTAGTATACAGGATGCTCAAGTACCTAAGTCAAAGTTTGTGAATTTTACTCGTGCGTAACTTTGTTATTTTAAATGGAACATCCGGTATATGTTTACATTGATTTATTTAATTAATTTTACCATTCGAAGAAACTTTATTTTTCATAATTTACCTGATTACCATAAACGCTAAGAAGTATATACAAACTAAACAAAACAACAGTAAATATTTTTGTATAAAAAGGTAATAACAAGGGATTTTTGTATGTATCTATAAAATAAAGAAAAAGAGACGCAATAAAATAAACGAAAAGGCACTAGCATTGCCATTTTCTCCAATGCACAACATTGCTCTTTCTTCAAATGCTCTTCTAACGTTCCTCAGCATATTTGGTGTTATCTCTTCCGATCCACCTATTAGGAAATTTTCTACCAAGGTAGTTTCTGACGGACCGTTTGAAATGGGCAGGAGCGCCGTCTAGTTGAAACCACATCCGATTTCTAATATTTAAGGGAATGTTTTCCAAAAGGGCACAAAAGTCCCTCTTAAGGAAGCTTAGAAATTCGTTTCCATTTAGGTGTCTATTGAAGAAATGTGGACCAATGACATGATTACCTATAATGCCTCCAAACACGTTCAAACTCCACCTATGCTGCCGATCCGAGGTATAAAAAAGATGATGATTTTCGGTATCATAATAATGGAAATTGTGACAGTTTACTAGTCCGTTATAGAAACATAATTTAAAAAATCATTATCTTCTGCGTATCTATCGAGCGTCCACACGCAAAAATCAACTCTTCGCGCATAATCTATAGGGTATAATTGTTGGTGGTGTTGAAAGTGGTAGGGATGGTATTTGTGTTTTTTTAGGATCCTAGATACAGTCATGTGACTTAAATCTAATTCCTTAGCAATCTTTCTTGTGCTGCTATGCGGTTCTTCAATGACTGCTCCTAATACCACAAATTCATTTCCTTCGCTTACAGTTGTTGTTTTATGTCGCTTTATGTAAGCAACGTTGCCTGTGGTACATAATCTATCCAACAGTTTTTCAAATACCCTTTTATCTGGATGTTTTCGATTAGGGTACTTCTGCGCATACACCCGAGACGCAAGGAAGCAATTTTCCTGACACTCACCAATAACTAGAATCGTATCAGTTGTTTCTTGCAACGAGTATGCTTTCATGGTGCTAACTGGATACACATCCAATTGACACATGCAAAAAAATCACCAGCTATCTAGATTAAATTAAGGTAAGATAATTGACTATTTACTTAAATCACCTAAAAAACCCAAATAACTTAAAAACTAGTCGAGATGGGTATAAGGACTCCTAATACTGGTTTAAAGAAAATAAAAATTCCTATCTATCAACGTAAAAATATGCTGGGTGTTCCATTTAAAATAACAAAGTTACGCACGAGTAAATTCACAAAGTTTGACTTAGGTACTTGAACATCCTGTAGACTACTGGAGAACGTTGAATGCCGCATTCAATTAGCCAAAAGATCTGCCATTTACGGGTTTCATTTCACTCCTCTAAATCAATTCGTTTCTGAAATATTAGACTCTTTTTTACAACATTGCATTTTTAAACAAATTGAAATATCTCATAAACTATAAAAATTAGGTATAGGGAACCTTAAATAAAATTGTTCTAGCTTTTAGTGTACACTTCAAAAATGCCATAAAATACAGGGCGTTCCATTAAGAAAAACATAACTTTGATGTACTGCTAAGTTTTGGAACACCCTGTATATTGCATATTATTTTTAAATTGTAAATCTGATCCACCTACATATATCCTAATATACGATATTTCAAAAATTGTTACCATTTGACCACCAGAGACCACGGCGTTACCGCTGTTACACCCTGTATACATATGAGGTTCAGTGACTAAAGGAATGTAAAAGTAAGAAAAAAAAAACACAAGCTATTTCTAGACTTTGGTTGATCTCTTTTCATCACGACAGTACTACTCTTTACAACAGCGCATCTATAGTAACTAATTATATAGTCAATAGAAGACAGATAGGTAAATAAAAAAATAATGATTACCTGAAACTTCAGTTAATTCGATGAATACGGCACAATTGACGTATACCACACAACATGCAAGTACGAAAAATTGCGTCTTCATATTTTTTTTTGCACGCTTTACTTAGGCGAAGAAATTTCAATTACTTACACCTAAGATTATGCGCTCCGCTTATAAGTATTTCTAAATGCAATTCGGAAGCGAGACTGGTTCTATATTATTGCTACAGGTATAATATAAATTTTAAAGTAAATTTTAACATTCTTTTAATTGTTTCCCTGAAATAACATGTATTTTACAAGAATATTAAGCGAGACGGGTATGTGGTTTATCCATAATATTAATACTCATCCGGTATTCACAAAGGAATGTGCGTCATGGGAAAACCAGTTTCTCGCTAATAAAGAAGTTATTTTGTATCTATTCGTCTGCATGTGGTATACACGGTGAGGGAAATGAAAGTGTTATTTAGACAATTTTGCAAGCGCTCAAACATTTGTGCATCGATATTATTGTTTTTATGGTAGTATTTTTTTTTAACGACTATACAGGCTGTTCAAAGTTACCGGCGCACTATTGCTAAATTTGTTAATATTGCAGCTGCGCTGTTGGTTAAATTATCGAAGATATTTCTTACGCTGATTATAATCGTGCAATCAAAAAATAATTGAAAATCGCGTTTACAAGATATAATCGATAAGTTTGTTTTTTAAATAGATCACCCTGTGCATATTTTGTCACCAATTGCTAGTAAACTAGGTTTTGCACACAATATTGTTATAACAATATGACCCTAAAATGAAAAACAAAAGAGCTCTGACTAATATAATGATGGATTCTATATAAAACTTTGTTGTTTGGCAAAGTAGAAATCGAAGCAAACTTTGGTTGCTTAGTTTTAAGACATACCGAAATTATTTTAACAGTTCTGCGACCTTGTTGTGTACTGGTATTAAAAAAAAGAATTTATTGATTCTAATTTCATGAGATTCCTTCAGATGTGGTATTAATTCTAATACCACATCTGTTGGATATGATGATATTCCCACCATTGTTCTGAAAATGTGATACAGCCGTTGTTGTAAAGATGGCGCTTCCCATATTTCTCTCAAACATAAAACACATTCTCTCAACACATAAAAAGTTGATTTGGTTGATTTACCGGAAAATATTGTATACCGACGAAGGAGAATTCTCAAACGTCACATACCGAACAAAAAAGAAATTAATGATATCAAAACTTCTCAAACTAAGGACCTTTCATTCCTTGATCCAACAGTCCAGCTTTACTGTACGCAAAATTCTACTGAAAATTCACTATTGCATTTGCGGCGAGCAATATGCAATTTATGCTCCTTTTATAAGCTGTGTTCGCGGAGGAATCACAAACTAGTCAGAACCAATCATATACTGTGAAATCAGTCAGAAAACTGTTTCTGATTTCCTTGAGAGAATTGAATCGCGTCTGACTAGTTTGTGATTCCTCTGCGAACACAGCTATAAGTAGGTTATGTCAACAAATTGTGCAACAAAATTGCACAATATGTTAAAAAAAAAACATTAGAGATTTTTCGTTTTTAGAGATTGCACACAAAATGACACCTGCACACCAAATAATGACCAGTTTGCAAAAATAGCTTACCTAAATTATTGTTTAACACTGATACTTCAAACACATTCAATATAAGACTGCTCATGTTACGATTCTAACACAACTTATTCAAATCAAATTATTAACAAAAATGCCAACTGCTGATGTTAATATTTCAAAAATTGCCGACAACGACACCATTTTTGGGCAATATTGTACCTATCTCTTTCTATTTCATGGCCCCAATCAGTTGCGTTAGTTAGTATTTTTACACATAAAAAAATAATTACTCAATTTGAATATAAATGCATCATATTGAATATAACATAACTTCCTATATAAACAAGAAGATGATGTATATATATTGAGAATTAAATTCGTTCAGTTTTCAAACCTGTGAATTTGTTAGACGAAACAATTTTTTAGTTCAAATGTAATCAATATATTAAAATCATTGTAAACATGTAATATTTTCATCACAAAAATAATTATTTTAGAATTTGAGTAAATAGATTTTCTCAACTAGAAACTATCATATTTACGCCTTAATAATTTATGTACATTTGATAGAAGTGTATGAAAGTATTATTTGAAGTACTGCCATTATTTACTTCCAAAATATAAGTATATTGAACTGATAATACTTACCTGCGTAATCTAAACATTTCTACTATTCAAGGGTAATAATTACCTACTAATTTTGTGTCTGTAACACCAAAACACCTCGGTAGGGGAAAATTAATAAATAAAGAAATATTATGTAATTAAATAAATTTACTGTCATACCTTATAGTTTTACAATGTTTGGGAGAAGGTAGCGTATCGGGGTACTCCATGAGTGCGCCCGGGATATTGATGCGTAAAGGTATAGATGTTATGCGTATCCGTCGTTGCGACCGGTGTTCTCGGGATACTTCCCACTCAATGCCTGGGCCTGGTATCTAGTCGGAGTTGGTTACCGATACAATTTCAATCAGTATAATAATTTGCTGGTATTACGTACTGAAAACTAGTAACCAGTAAATAAGTATATATGTTTGTAATGTACACACCTACCATGTTCATATATTATCGACACAATGGCGCTGACTCTAAGAATTATTTCAATTTTTTTTAACCAGTAATCCTTTAATAAATTAGATAACACGTACGTACTTACTTTCGAATATTTTAATGGTAGCATCCGTGCATCAGCCCCATTCCAACTCCAAACGGCTGCGGTATTCATTTAGATTTACTTACACTCATAATCAACAACACTGTTCGCTGGTCAATCAAAAAGTGACGCCAAGTAAAGCGTATGTATATGTAAACCCCCCTAAACTCACCTTAAAAAAAAAGGAACCAATGACAGGTAAGTTTTAATGCAATAAATTGTGGGGTAACATTCGTTTCAAATGTTTCAATATTATGGTAATTTCAATTTGATATTTCATGTTTTCAGTATAAAACATTTAATAATTTTATATAGTAATTCATTATTATACCAAACGTATAAGGGATTTTATTTAGAATCTACAGACTTTCTCACTGTGATTGTATAGATTTATTCCTTACAACAATAACAATGTTCATTTGGAGGAAGTATACTTCAATGCAAATATTTATACTATATGTTCTAAGAGTATATTGTGTTTTCAGAGAATTTAGTCTTATGTTCTAACCAACAAGATTTAGTTCATTTAAATATATACTAAGTTTCGATTTCTGAATAAATAAAAATATTCAGATTGATAATAATTTTTTTTTGTGTGTAGTGACTTTACTACGCAGCATACCATAGTTGAGATTATTATTGGATCAACATATAGAATTCATATCATTAATAAGTCAATACGTTTCAGTTTCAATGAAATGTGTATCAAATATGTACTTAACTTGACACGACAAATAAAGGGAGCATGAATAATGTAACCATACTAAAACTGTATTTAATCAAACTCATTTCTCCATTTGAGTGTAATAACACAAAAATTTTTTTTTTTATTTCGATGCTTTACGAATGAATACATATCAATAACTCAAACATTTTCGACTGTGTAATGGCCGCAATTAACAAACCAATCTGGGACAGCAGCCTGGGAAGCGTTTAGAATTATCCCCCACGAGCTTGCAGTGTGGGCTTATCCTGGCCTCAACCGTACTACATCTGAAATGCAGAAATTAATGACTAAATCGAGGTCAATCATTAAAAATGAAATCAATTCAAAAGAAAAAAAAAGTTGTGGAGGTAATTATTTTTGTATTATATTTTTGGCGATGCTTACAGTGCAAGGGTAACATCACCATTACTACTACATTTGGCCGAGCCACAGTGATTCGGCCTATACTTTATCCTTTCCTCGCCAGCTCTCATCAAACCCAAATGCGGATCAGACGATCTGCAAGAGAAGCCTTGCGCCCTTTGGCTGGCTGAAAGTTTGAATTTGTTATTTGGACGAAAAACAATAATACAATAATTTCGAAATTACTTACGCGATATATCAGTTCTTTCTAAAACTATACCACAATATGCTCTTGCAAAACATACCGCAAATATTAACATCAATAGCCGCATTGTATCTAAATGTTTATATCTAGTTAGTAGGAATTGGTGAGAAGCAATATTGAATGTAAGCATTGATGTACTTTATAAACTCGATCGTTAATCAGTATAAACATAAACGAATATAAACATAGATAAAATTTTAAGAATAAATACAATTTGGAGAACATGATAAACTCTGGGGTTATATTCAAAAAAAAAAAAAAAGACGCCAGGGAATAACAAAGATATCCATGTTTTGTCGTCATTAGGCAAATCTGAATTAAGAAGGCTGCTGTGTTGTATTTCTTTGATTATCACTTATCCTGCCTTAATTATCTTGGGAATATACTTAAGGAATTCAGCCGCTAACATATTGGAGATCGTATTTCATAATGCAGGGATTTTACTAAACATATGGTGGGACCTAATTCATGTCTAATTCAAAAATATATTTTGAAATTAGCGACATAATTACATTACAGATTGTAATGAAACGGTATATTTTGAATTATTTTTATTTTATTTATATCAACGTAATAAGGAAAGGAAGTACTTCTTTTATTTCAAAGAATATATTGTAACTCTACTAGAGTAGCATACAACCCGGTATAACAAAGAGTTATTTGTATCGCTAGGCCAGAAACTACAGTTTTGCGAGTATGAGTACAGTTTGTGAGCCGAGGCCTACAAGTACGAATACTCGCAAAAGAGTTTTTAGCCGTGTGATACACAATGTTTTTTGGATCGACAAATGTTAATTTTGAATTGAAAATAGAAAAGAACTTTTGACACTGGTATTTCTACACATAAAAAAATAATTACTCAATTTGAATATAAATGCATCACATTGAAATATAACATAACTTCCTATATAAACAAGAAGATGATGTATATTGAAAATAAACAGTTCAGTTTTCCAAGTCGGTGAATTTGTTAGACGAAACAATTTTTTAATTCAAATGTAATCAATATACTAAAATCATTATAAACATATAATATTTTCATCACAAAAATAATTATTTTAGAATTTGAGTAAATAGATTTTCTCAACTGGAAACTATCATATTTATGCCTTAATAATTTATGTACATTTGATAGAAGTATATAAAAGTATTATTTGAAGTATTGCCATTATTTGCTTCCAAAATATAAGTATATTGAACTGATAATACGTACCTGCTTAATCTAAGCATTTCTACTATTCAAGGGTAATAATTACCTATTAATTTTGTGTCTGTAACACCAAAAAACCTCGGTAGGGGAAAATTAATAAATAAAGAAATATTATATAATTAAATAAATTTACTGTCATACTTTATAGTTTTACAATGTTTGGGAGAAGGTAGCGTATCGGGATACTCCATGAGTGCGCCCGGGATATTGATGCGTAAAGGTATAGATGTTATGCGTATCCGTCGTTGCGACCGGTGTTCTCGGGATACTTCCCACTCAATGCCTGGGCCTGGTATCTAGTCGGAGTTGGTTGCCGATATAATTTCAATCAGTATAATAATTTGCTGGTATTACGTACTGAAAACTAATAACCAGTAAATACGTACATATGTTTGTAATGTACACACCTCATTAGTACACCTCCATCATATTATCGACACAATGGCGCTGACTCTAAGTATTGTTTCAATTTTTTTTAACCAGTAATCCTTTAATATTAGATAACACGTACGTACTTACCTTCGAATATTTTAATGGTAGCATCTGTGCATTAGCCCCATTCCAACCCATTCTCTAAGTAGCTGTGAAACGGGTGAGGTATCCATTTAGATTTACTTACACTCACAACCAACAACAATGTTCGCTGGTCAATCAAAACGTGACGCCAAGTAAAGCGTATGTATATGCAAAATCCCCTAAACCCCCCTAGAAAAGAGGGAACTAATGACAGGTAAGTTTTAGTGCAATAAATGGTGGGGTAACATTCGTTTCAAATGTTTCAATATTATGGTAATTTCAATTTGATATTTCATGTTTTCAGTATAAAACATTTAATAATTTTATATAGTAATTCATTATTATACCAAACGTATAAGGGATTTTATTTAGAATCTACAGACTTTCTCACTGTGATTGTATAAATTTATTCCTTACAACAATAACAATGTTCATTTGGAGGAAGTATACTTCTATGCAAATATTTATACTATTTGTTCTAAGAGTATATTGCGTTTTTAGAGAATTTACTCTTATGTTCTAACCAACAAGATTTAGTTCATTTAAATATATATTAAGTTTCGATTTCTGAATAAATAAAAATATTCAGATTGATAATAGATTTCTTTTGTGTGTAGTGACTTTACTACGCAGCGCATACAATAGTTGAGATTATTATTGGATCAACATATAGAATTCATATCATTAATAAGTCAATACGTTTCAGTTTCAATGAAATGTGTATCAAATATGTACTTAATTTGACACGACAAATAAAGGGAGCATGAATAATGTAACCATACTAAAACTGTATTTAATCAAACTCATTTCTCCATTTGGTGTAATAACACAAAAAACTTTTTTTTTATTTCGATGCTTTACGAATGAATACAAAAAATTTCAATAACTCAAACATTTTCGAGTCTGTAATGGCCGCAATTAACAAACCAATCTGGGACAGCAACCTGGGAAGGATTTAGAATTATCCCTCACGAGCTTGCAGTGTGGGCTTAGCCTGGCCACAACCGTACTACATCTGAAATGCAGAAATTAATGACTAAATCGAGGTCAATCATTAAAAATTAAATCAATTCAAAAGAAAAAAAGTTGTGGAGGTAATTGTTTTTGTATTATATTTTTGGCGATGCTTACTGCGTAAAGGTAATATCACCATCACTGCTACATTTGGCCGAACCACAGTAATTGGCTTATAGTTTAGCCTTTCCTCGCCATCTCTCATCAAACCCAAATGCGGATCAGACGATTTGCAGGAGAAGCCTTGCGCCCTTTGGCTGGCTGAAAGTTTGAATTTGTCAGTTCGATAAAAAAAACAATAATACAATGATTTTGAAATTACTTACGCGATACAGTAGTTCTTTCTACAGCTACTCCACAGTATGCTCTTGCAAAACATACCGCAAATATTAACATCAATAGCCGCATTGTATCTAAATGTTTATGTGTATGTAGTTAGTGGGAATTGGTGAGAAGCAATATCGAATGCAGAGCATTGATGTACTTTATAAACTCGATCGTTGATCAGTATAAACATAAACGAATATAAACATAGATAAAATTTTAAGAATAAATACAATTTAGAGAACATGATAAACTCTGGGGTTATATTCAAAACATTAACTAATTATGAATGTTTACCCAAAAAAAAAAAAACAAGACGCCAGTGAATAACAAAGATATCCGTATTTTGTCGTTATTAGGCAAACCTGGATTAAGAAGGCTGCTGTGTTGTACTTCTTTTATTATCACTTATCCTAGCTTAATTATGTTGGAAATATACTTAAGGAATTCAGTCGCTAACATATTGGACTTCGTATTTCAAATATGCAAGGATTTTACTAAACATGTGGTGGTGGCCTAATTCATGGCTAATTTAAAAATATATTTTGAAATTAGCGACATTAGCGAATTACATTACAGATTGTAATGAAATGGTGTATTTTAAATTATAACAGCTTCTTGCGGGTTTCGCCATGTGTCAAAACTTTCGCTCGACGTTTCGCTTTTCATACTGACACCTTCTTCAGGATAACTGAACTGGTTCTCCATGGTCCGAAATTTTTCTTATATACGCCCCTGGTGCATCCAACCATGTAGTTTCCGCTCCATTGACCGTGACGGTTTGTAGTAGGCTCTTCCACGTGTTGCTAAGGTGGTACCCTTCTTCTCTGTTAACGGTTTTATTCTTTTCTATTTCTATGGCTTCCCTGATGAGTCTTTTCCCGTAGTTCTTGGTGGTAGTTATTACTTTTACATTCTTGAAATCCATTTTGTGTCCGGTGTCGTGCATGTGTTCTGCCACCGCTGATTGCTCGGTCCTTCTTAATCTTGCGTCCCTCTCGTGTTCTTTTATTCTTATGTCGATGGCTCTTCCTGTTTGTCCGACGTAGCACTGTCCGCATTGGCATGTTATCTTGTAGATAACTTCTGTGCGCCCCTTGGGTATCTTATCCTTTGCGGTTGGTAGATACTGCTGGATCGACGTTGTTCTCGAAGCGTACTTGTACGTTACGTTTCTTCAAAATTCGGCCTACTTTTTCGGTGACTCCTGCTATGTAAGGTAAACACGCCATCCCTCTTGTGGTTCTGTAGTTTTCTCCAGTGTCGTCTTCTCCTTAGTGGCTCTCCTTATGTCGATGTCAGTGTAACCATTCTTCTTTAGTGCTTCTCCAAATGTATCTTTTCACTGGTAAGATGTTGTTCGTCACTGATGGTTTCGCTCTGGATAGCAAAGTTTGTATTAATGTCTTCTTCTGCATCGGATGATGGTGAGATCTTGCATGCAGATATCTTCGGTGTGCGTCTTCTTTCTAAATACTTGCGTGCTGTAGCATTCCCTCTTTGGTTTTCTTGACCATAACATCCAGGAAAGGGAGATTTCCATTTTGTTCATTCTCCATGGTAAACTTGATGGTGGGTGCTCTGAGTTTATGTGTTCAAGCACTGTTGTAATTTTTCTTCTCCGTGTTGCCTATTAAAAGTATCGTCGACATATCGCAGCCAACACTTGGGTTCATATCGCTGGAACTTAGGGCTTCTTCTTCAAATGCTTCCATAAGTTGGGTATTACAGGTGATAAATGACTTCCCATTGCTGTTCCGTTCTTCTGCTCGTAGTATTTCCTTCATACAAAAAGTATGTCGTGGATCAGCACAGTTTCACTAATTCAATGATGTCTTCTTGTAGTCCAAGTTCTGGAAGTAAGGCCAGTGCGTCTCCGTGGGTATGTTCGTGAATAGCGATATAATATCGAAACTTACTAAAATGTCTGTAGGTTCAGTCTTAGCGTAGACAGAATATCACGAAATGTTCGAATTCTTCACATACGTTGCAGTTTGTCCGGTATATGGCTTTAGTAAGTTAGCTAAATATTTCGACAAATCGTAGTCGGTGATCTAATGTTGCTTACAATCGGTTTTATGGCACTCCTTCTTTATGTATTTTTGGTATTCCATACAACTGGTGGTCTAGCGGCTCTTGGTAGCAATCTGTTCTGCATCTCTTTAGGTATCGATGAAGTCTTTATGCTCTCCCTTACTGTTTTTGTGATCTTCTCCGTTGGATCTTTCTTATTTCCTTGTAGGTGTTCTCGTCAAGTAGTTCATTCATCTTTTTCCGGTAATCTTCTTATTTAGTAGTACTGTTGCATTCCTTTGTCTGCTTTGAGGATAACGATGTCTTCTTCAGCTTTCAAATTTGTAAGTGCTGCCTCCTCTTCCCTGGATAGGTTGCGTTTCGGTGGTTTTGCTTCTTCAATGCTCTGCTTACTCCTTGTCGCACTTCTTCTGCTTCGATGTTCGGAAATTCCTTTGATCGCTGCTTCTACCTCCGTGATGATTTCTTCTGTTGGTACTCTTTTTTGGGTGCAATGACGTAGTTCATCCTAAGGCAAGTACTTTTGTTTCGTCTGCAGATAGTAGCTTCGTTGATAAATTAATCAAAAACGTTCTTCAGTGTACCAGGTTTGCTCCTTGATCTTCTTTCTTCCATCCTTGCAAACTTCTTCACTTGTGTTGTTCTGGATTTCTCGAAACTCAGTTTCTGCTGCTTCCAGGTTATGCGGTCGATAAGGTCCCAATTTCTTTTGACATTTTGTTGGCTAATGTCAAATGTAGCTTCATGATCATCTTGAAATCAGATGTAGCTCCGTATACGCTTGATGCACTCGTTCTCGTAGTAAGGCTTCCTCCGTTCTTCTTAAGATTTCTTTGCGGCATCCTTTGTTATGTATGTTTCAACTTTACAAAGTTAGGTGTAATCTTCCTTGTCTCGGCATCGACGTAGAAATGCCAAAGTTGACAATAACTTGTTCTTCTTGGGCGTAGAGAATCTAGTCGTCTAGTAGATAAGTACAATTCCTCCCCGTACAGGCTTGTGATAACACTGCGTAGGCTTTCACGGCCTGTATTTTAAATTATATTTATTTTATTTGGCGTTTATCAACGTAATAAGGAAAGGAAACGCTTTTTTTTATTTCAAAGAATATATTGTAACCCTACAGAGTAGCATACAGCCCGATATAAGAAAAATATATTTCTTTAAATATAGTACTTTAAATAAGTTAACTATCTTTCAAATTTTAAATATCCTAATGGCATCTCGATTCATTACTCCTTAATCATAAGTGTGTCCTCTCAACTGCCAGATGGCATGCAGGTTGAGAATTTCCAATTGAAACAGGTTGGAGGACGCGTTGGCAAAAAAAAAAAATACGAATAGCTAGCTCCTTATTCCCTTATACTTCTTCAGTAGGACCTTAGACGCTGTAGGAGCATGTTGCTGTTATTTCCTCTACTCCGATAAGGTGCTTAGTTTAGATTCAATAGTGTGATTTTGCACGCTAAAGAATACATTTAAGTGAATTATATATTTTTAGATCCAGACCCTTTTTTAAAAAAAAAAAACTATTTATTGATTAATTGATACAAAAAATTATGATGTTCTACTATTTACTTATATTCGAGATTTTGGTACCATTATCTGTTCGATTGAAAGTATGAATGTGAAATACTTTAACCAAAATATCACTTCCGGTTGACCGGAAATGGACGTCAACTTTGTTATTTTAAATGGAATGATCTAATTTTTTATTCATTTTTAGATTCTGCGGCCATAAATACGTCAGTTTTTATTAGCTATTCCTATAGCTACATGTTGCCGTTTTTGAGTTATTTAAGATTTTCTTTTTTTTTTTAGTAATAATCTTTGCCTCATTCAAAAAGTAATATCTCGGTTAATACTGCAAGTACAGACTATAAATTTGCTATGTTATGAATGTAGATATAACTCTAAGAAATGGTACGCAGACTTCGCATTCTAACATACAGGGTGTTCAAAACTGAGAAACAAAGTGACATATTTTCGAATGCAGAAAACTCAATTTTTTTAAATGGAACACCCTGTATTTTAATTCGAAATTGGAAAGTAAATATCACCCTCTATCATTTTGTATCAGCACTCCCTATACCTATCTTTAATAGATTTTAAGATATGAGCAACTCTTTGTTGAACAATCTAAGTAGCTCTAGGTTTAAATGTTCGCAGATGACTCTGAATGGGATTAGTGTCAAATAATTGTCTAACCATAAATATGTGTGTGTATGTCCTCGTAATTACACTTTTGCACAACGCAATATAATAATAATAAAATATAACAGATAATGGTATCAAAATCTCGCTGTTGGATGTACACCAGTTAACGAGTTTATTTAAATTTTTCTGTAGCATGATGGCATCTCTATTAGATGAAAGTTACGTATATAATTTATTATCATCAGCATAGGCTAGGACAGGACAGGTAAAACATGTTAAAGGTCGTTTATAAAAAGATTGAATAAGAGAGGGCCTAAATTAGAGCCTCGTGGGCACACCAGTATGTAATATGTATTCCGTAGATACAAATCCGTTGTAAGATACATAACATATACTTACTAAGATAGGAGCTCAATAAATGAATAGCTGATGGAACAAAACCAAAACCTTCCAGCTTTGATAGAAGAAGTGGATGCTCAATTGTATCAAAGGCTTTCGATAGGTCGGTGTAAATAACATTCACTTGACCACGCTTATTCAATACATCACAAAGGAATTGTGTAAAACATGTTAAATTGGTAGCTGTAGAGTGGCCAGTAATAAAACCGTGTTGATATGGGGACAAATAAGAGCAAGTGCTATTATAAATAGAAGAATAAATATTTTTTTCAAACACTTTTAGAAAATTTGATAGAATTGAGATTGGCAGTAGTTGGAGAGTAGGCCATTATCACCAGATTTGAGTATTGGACAGATTTTAGTCTTTTTCCAAAGCATAGGGCATCTTCCTGAGGCTATCGACATGTTAATAATTATTGTTAGAGAATATGCCAGGATATATGTGCAATCTTTAATGAAGAAACTAGCTATCATGTCATAACCTGATGTAAATTTGTTAGGAAAAGTGGATATAGTTTTCATTACATCATTTTCAGTTATAGGCGTGATAATACAAGGTAGGCTATTGGAAGTTGATTAATTAATCAACACTGGAGATACCAATTGTAAACTATGTAACAGGATAGCAGAGAGCGTTTAGCACATCCTATGTGATTGATGATTAAATTAACAGTTAATAGCAAGTAAGTGTCCAATAGCACTGACAATTTTGAATAATAACGCTTAAAATTTTTATTGCACTTTCTGTAATGTAATATTTTACTGTGTGCAATATCACCGAATCTTCTGAATAATAGACACTATTATTCTGCCCCAATGCTACATATCTGCCAGTTGGTAGTTCTTACGTACTCTTACTCCCCTTTCCACTAACGCAAACCGATATTCCCAATTGAAAGGGAATTGAAATTACTGTTTCGACTAAATATCCATTTAACGTCATCCAATGGTTGGTTCCAATTTTTCCATTATGAGCATAACAGAAGCTCTTGTAGCTCTGTTAAAGACGTTTTAGAATGATAATCGGTGACGTCGTCATATCTCAGCTGGGGTGTGATCCTGAAGTTCTGTACCCTTGTGTTTCTGATAAAGCCACACGATTAACCCACTCGGAAGAGGCTAGCTGAAAGTAAGTTACTCTTCAGGGTAAATTGATGATTGATGATTGATATTGAAATATAAGTAAGTAGTAGAACACCATAAACTTTTAATGAACCACTTACGTGGAATACCCTGTATAACTAATGCAAACAACTGGGCTTTTATTTAATGAAAGGTTCGATATGTGAAACTGTATAAAAACAACGTAAATAATGATATTATGATCTGAGGTAAGTTAAATGGGTTCACTTAGCAAAAAACAAATACGTTTTTTACGCAGTTAAATTTTACAATATTACTCGAAACACGTCCGTCTCTCACGCAGGTTGGCTAGTGAATCCTTTTGAATAGGAATTCTCTAACAGACTTTGATAGCGATTGCCTTTCAACAGGAGGACAAACTGTCTCAGAAAATTAGATAACTGATGTTTATACATATGTATGTATGTACAAAACTCGTCCTGACTCGTTCTACGTGACTGCGTATTGAAAATAATCCTCGCATAAGACATAAAATGCTTCGCTCTATTCATAACGCAGTATTTTATCTTCAATTTAAGAAATCTAAATGTATAGAGATGTTGTTTATTGAAAATATCTATTTTTCCTGCACACCTTTGTCAATTAACAGCTCGCTTTTTATGTATAAATATGCTGTTTTTGTTGGTCGACGGCGGCCAGCAGATAGAAAACATCATACGATACGGGGTTTGAAGTTAGCCAAGTATATGAAAAACATTCACTTCGCGTTAAGCCAGGAAGGAAAGTCGCCTAGCATTTAGATATCTATAAAATAAAATTAGGACAGTAAAACTAATAATTGTGAAAACAAATTACATTTATAAAACGCAGTATTAGTGGAGTGATAATTGAGATGGTCAAACATTACCAGATAATAAATACTGGAGGAAAGCTTGCTGATCTATCCAACGGTGAGATTTCACCTAGGGAAGAAAGAAAAACTAAGAAGTTCGAGGCAACGACCGTATCAAAATACTGTGCGCCTGTAAAAATATAAGGTATTTAAAATCAATTTTATATAAAAATAAAGAACTGAAATGTCGCAAAAGATAAATTAGTTATTCTCTGACATATACGAATATAAATTATTAAATAATAGATATTAAGATTATAACACTCTCGAGGGCCATCGTAATTCTTGCAAATTAGGCTTGGTTGTTTAATTTATTATTTTTGTTGTTAAGTCACTAGGCTAATTAGTGTATAGTTTTACGTTAATAGAAAAAAAACTGGGATAAACTGAAGACGTACAGGAAGATAATCAAAATTTCCAAATTACAAGAGCAGTGAATGATTACTGACAGTCACCAAATAATCTGCCAACAATCATACAAAAGGATAAACATATAAACAGGTATGAAATGAAAAAGGATGCGCATAGTGCTTACCCTTTCAGATGTATTTATACCTCATTTTTAATATATTGAGTATTCGTCACAAAAATTCAAACAACTTCATTAGGTGATATCTGGATTTATTTTAAACAAAACGCTCTCTATATGTTTACATCATGGAATTCCTATCAATAAATGTTTTGATTTCTGCAAGCATGTCTTAGGTCCATCTGTTTTACTTTCTGAGTTATTATGGATTTTTTTATTAAGATTTCATTATTCTAGTTGTATCTATAATTTTAATAGTAGACGATTAACCGAAAGAATATGTCACCAGCCGGAGCTCATAGTCTATTCTATCGGTTCATTGTATTTAGGTATTTTCTCTTTGATGTTTCATTACGTCATTCTAGAATCACAATCACACCCAATCTGGTTGTCGTTTATACGAGCCATCTAGCAAGACCGATAGTCCACGAACTATCCAAGTTAGTTCAATGACTGCATTGCCAGCTTTATGCTACAGTCGCTTGCGGGCAGAGTTTAGCGTGTAAACCCTTTTTCACTTAGTAGATGATTGTACGTAGAGTTTGAGATGTTATTAGCGATGAAAGTGGGTTTATACACTCAAAGGAGTGCTGATGACGTCTGATAGGTAGAAACTCGACTCCGTTCCTAGTGTTATTCCCGTTTCATTGTTCTTACTAGTGTGGTGATTCCTACAATAGACCATGAGCTCTGCCTGGAGGCATATTCTCTATCGGTTCACTGTATTTAAGCATTTTTTCTTTGATGTTCCATTACGTCATTATAAGCCGTTATTGGAATCACAATCATACGTAGTCTGGTTGTCGTTTATACGAGCCATCTAGCGGGACCGATAGTCTATGAACTATCCGAGCTAGTTCAATGACTGCATTGCCAGCTTTATGCTACAGTCGCTTGCGGGGAGAGTTTAGCATATAAACCCTTTTTTACTTAGTAGGTGATTGTACGTAAAGCTTGAAATGTTATTAGCGTAGAAAGTGGGTTTATACACTCAAAGAAGTGCTGATGACGTCTGGTAGGTAGAAACTCGACTCCGTTCCTAGTGTTATTCCCTTTTCATTGTTCTTACTAGTGTGGTGATTCCTACAATAGACTATGAGCCTCCGCCTAGTGGCATATTGTATCGGTTCATTGTATTTTTTATTCGAAGTAGACGATTTCATAATAACGTATTTAATGAAAGTAGTTAAGGCACTTGTATGAGATAAATTTTCCAAAGAAAAATTTCTTAATATAATGCGGGTACTAGAAGATGAAATGAACAATTAAGAAAGAAATTACAATGAATTTCGCATAGAACAATGTAAGTGACATAACTTTTAGAAGATCAGAGATATCTTGGAAATGAACAAGTTTAGACGTAAAGAATGTTATACTTTATTTGTTCAAAATTTATTCATATTTTTTGGAAGGCAGTATTAATGGGGGTATTGTATTTAAGAGAAAAAAAATGAAGGTTGCAATTCCCGTTAACTTTATAAAAATTTAAAAAAACTTTTATTCCTGTCTGTTGTAGTTGACTTTAGATTATACTTACTATTATTATTATTATTATTAAATCACTTTATCAATAATTACAAACGACATTTATATCTTTTTTTTTGTACAATTTCCCATTTTTTAGGTTTATATTTCGAATGGAATTAACAAACAGTCTTCGAACAGCATTCCGGGTATGGTTTGAATAATTCCTCTACAAGCTTGCATTCATTTAGNATGATTCTACATTAGTGGGTTGATCTGTATTATTTTAGTATCTTTTAATCAGTTTTAGTGTATGAAACTGCTTTTTATACTTCGTGTAATTCCTTTCATTTCAATATTGTATATACCTAACATAATGCCAGGAATATAATATTACAATGTTAAAATGTCATTTATCGCATAAGCATGCAAGTCTTCATGTCAATATCTATATTGAAATCTAGTTTGCGGACAATATTTGGTGATAAATAATTTGTAAAAATCATGTAGGAATATAACTCGCACTATAGGCTATCTAATGGGTACATTCTGCCTCATATTCTTCTCATCCCCCGATGATTGTCCGTGCAGCCTACGTACGCTTTCTAGTTTTTCATTCAATATTAGAAACCTATCAGTCATATATTTACAAACAGAATCACATTTTCACGTTTATGATCTTATCAATAGCACTAAAAATGTTTTAAATTGGAATGTTATACATTCCTAAATTAATTAAAATGCCAAAGTATCTTTTTACTTTGATTAAATTTAATTCTCCATAAACGACATGTTTGGGACTGGAATCCGCTAGCTAATTACGTGTACCCAATATAACTCTCAAATAAAGAGAAGAGCTAACGAGCGCAACATACATCTGAGCTAGGCTAGAGACCCATTAATATGTAGCAAATGTTGTACAGTGTACATGATTGTTACATCTAGTACAGTTTAGTAAAAAAAAATAATTAACTTTTTGTTTTTAGGTTGGGGTAGGAATGTTAGAGTTTTTGCTTTAGCACATATGCTGCTACCTCCTTACAGTTACTAAAACAGTAAAATTGCGTCGCCTTTAGAAGCCGTATCTTAATTTCAAATCGGTAAAAGCTTAAAATATTGGGCATATTGAATAATATTATTATTGTTATTTTAGATTAATACACGATTTCTGAATAATTCAACCAGAAGGGGCAGCACTGATTTTATTACAAAGATATAAAGGTTCATAACGCATATAATATTTGCTTGGATGAAAAATTAATTGCTTCTCCATATGCATGCAGCATGTTAAAATTATTTTCCAACTTATTTACGCATCATTTTGTAATTGAGGTAGAAAACGATAGATACTGAAAGAATTCTGTGGGATTACGAATTAGATTTCAAGTCACAATTACATATACGATTTTGCATATATGTATATTTAAAATAAATGATTTACATTACTAGTAGCTCGTTTTGTTTCATTTCACTCTAAATTTACATATTACATTTCAAAAACTAACTAGAGTTGTTATTCAATAATTACAATGTTAATAGTCTACTCGTTTAGAGAAGCTACACTTAAAACTGACAGTCGTAGAGTGAAAAATATTCACTTTTCCAGTAGTAAAATGTACTCTAGTGTTAACTCGCATTGCCGATTAATATTTTACTCTCGTAGTAGTGGCCGCGTTATAGACCCCGTCCTAGAGTGAAATATTCACTCTATATTTTCCACTGTATATGCATTGTGGCACACTTGAGTACTCAGGACTCGAACTTGGACTCGTTAAAATAGTCAATTAAGCTCACAGTCCGAGCTTAAAAGAATCGTCAAACAGAGAATGTTCGACAGCAAAGCCTCAAAGAGAAAAATCCTTACGCACATTTTGCTTATCAACAATACACTATTAAAACAAACACGCTTATACCATAAAAATTAATTTTGAAAAGAATATGCAGAAAAAAATTACTTGTCTGTATTTTATTTATAAGAACAAAAAAAGTTCAAACAAATTAAAACTTAGGCTTTATCCATCTCGCAAAAAATACGCCACAGTTTTATGCATATCATCTCATAAAAAACTTCCCCTGGGATGTTGTTTAAACTATAACGTTGTACCACATTTCCCTTGTAAAGAATATCAAGGTATGTACGTAGACATTTTTTTCTCTCAGTAAAGATCTTCATCGGTAACAATCTTCAGAAGGATTGTTCTTCTTTCCTTGATATTTTCGGACGTATGTTTATCTAAACTGTTGAAATCTACTGCTAGCTACTATGTTTTTAGCCAACCCCTATACAACTCCATAAGTGTAATTTTCAACAACCAACTTTTTCAAATTCGTAACTTCATTTTTTCTTTCAACGACCGCGACGTACATATATTTTAAAAATAAGCCCGCAGTATAAAATAACGATATATATCCAATGAAGTTTCCCCAATTTCACAGAATAAATAAAAAAATGTACATCAAGCTGGCTGTAAGTTAAAACACGCCCCCGGTAGAGCATTAAATCTAATTAATGTTACATTTAGATTGCTGTAAATAAAACTGGAGCGAAATAACGCGTCTCTAGTTTTGGCAGAGGCGAAGTGGTGCAGACTGTACCGGGGCTGCGGCAATCAATACAAGGTGAAGACGGCCGTTGAATGCTAAACACCCGCGGTCTGTGGCCTCAAGCCGGACAGGGGTTGCTACGAAACTACAAGTTTACGGAATGCCGGTCGTCCTGCATTTCTACAAAACCTATACAAAGATACGCGCATATAAATAAAAACATCAATAATAAACTAAAAAATAACTAAATAACACTAAATAATACATACTTTACTCCTACATACACCCTGTCCCACAAATCCATTTAAAATTAAACTACTCAAAGTTGCTGCAATATATTGGTTTGTTAAAAACATCTATATAAATTCAAGATGTATTGAGTTTTATATTCATTTATTCTATAACCAAAAAATCATAGAATGAAATATAAATTGGTAAAGTGTTAGAAATGAGAAAGATATCTAAAAGCAGGTTTTTGCCTCTAGGTTTTAACTTCTGGTATATATACGATTATGAAATATATCTGCTCCGGGAGGAACTACCGTAACATTTTCAGTCAGTCTCATAACTTTAAGTCAAAAGTCGAAAAACCCAAAGTTTACAGATAAAACGATATGAAACTGTAATAAAATAGTCGTTAAAAGCAAAATGTTATTATAAACTACGTACTCACTTTCACATTTAAGCTATGCAAATATGGGGAATAGAAAATACTAAATCACAAACTTATTTAAAACAAATATTGACTACGTTTACATGGGCACTTAGCATTAAATCGGTGTAATTTAAAAAACGATTTAATAACAGTGGTGCTTAAAGTGTTGTTGTCTTTCGACTTGAGATACAACTGCAACGAAATTAGTCATAAAATGTGGTGCTTCTAAAATAAAAAACAAAAATATTTTCACCACATAGTAATTGAATGAAGTACAGTTTGTTCATATGTTAGGTTTGCATCGGTTTATACGTAAAATCTTGTTTCTTTTACACTACATAACCTATACCAATATCACTATACCCAATTATATGTAAATTTCGTATTTCATTTTGACTTATGTTGGCAATAGCGAAATAGAATGCTTTAAACTGTTTACACGTAATTTTACGTCGGATGTTATTACGATTAAACTATTGCTAACGTCGTTTGTTTTACTAAAGTTGTTTTTAGTGAAACTAGTGTAATTTGCTGTTTACCCGATGTTTTACTATGCTTTAAAGAAAAACGTTTTATGTAAAGTTAATGTTAAATGCTCGTGTAAACGTAGTCATTTTTAGTTGTAGAATGATCGACACCATAATTCTTTATTTTCGAATGAAACTTTGTGCAAGTAAGAATACAAATGCAACTAAACAGCAAAGAAGGGTTTTGAAATAACTTTCATTGGATAGTGATGTAGCTGTTGGGTGCGTTATAGGAAAGCAGCAGTGTCAATAGAACGAATAGTTGAGCAAAAGCACAACAACCAGCTAATGAAAACCGTTCGGGTACTTGAGTACAAATTTCTTGGCTTTCACAGAACGCAGCTTAGAATAGTAACAAGTATGTTAGCAGGACACAGGTATTTAAGAAATTATCTGCACAAAATAAGAAGCTTCGTAGAAAAACCTATACAGTACAATGAACAGTTCTAGGGTCAGTCGATGTTATCCGAACGCGTATGCAATACACCACAGACGCGCTCAGTTCTGGATCAAATAACACTCGTAATGACATGATGCAATGCTATTAAATGCAAATAATAAATCGTATGCGAGTGCTGAACTACTACTGCAGTAATGCAATTGCTATTTATTTGGAAATAAGGACAATTTTAAAAGTAAATAAAAATTCTCGCATAGGTAAGAAGAGTAAAACTACATACATCTTTTTAAAAATAAAATCACCTTCAAAAATAATATAAACTGCCTCTAGAAAAAAAGTCAGATACATTGTTTAAAATATTTAAAAAAAGAAACAAGATTCTATGCAAAAGCAAGATAAAAGAGAACTTAAGATAATAAATTTTTCAAAACGATTTCAGGCATCAACAAAATTTCAACGGACATTGGACAATGTTTTGGCCATGTTTCGCATACAATTTCACGTAACTCTTCAATAGAATGAGCTCCTTTATTTTCAAAACTATAACTTGAGAACTTAACATAACTCCTTAACAAAAAATAGGAACGACTAATCAAGAGCATTCTTTTGATTCTCTCCTGAAAAAACAAACAGAGTTTACGCAAAATTGAACACGATAGTCGAATTAAATAAACAAGTAAATATTTTACAGTAATGATTTTGATTGAAATCACTTTGCCATACAAACCCGTTGTTCTACAACGCTATCAAATGCGTTTTTTTTTTTCGTGAAAGTACGTTTATGAAGAAATGTTAAACACAAACTTTAAGATAAAAAAAAACGTTTACATGTATTAAAAATCCTCCTGCAAACTAAATTGTAGCTCCTCCTATTAACGAAGAGTTAGAGGCATAGTTTAGTTAGAGGCTCAGTTAAGCACTAAAACTCTGAACCTCAAGAACGCCGAGAAAACCAACTAAAGTTCACGTGAGATTTTAACATTAAGATTTCTAGCTCAGAACCTAATGAAGAATGCCACTGCGTGTAGCTTTTGCGATAATTAATATCCATGTTAGCATCTGACGTCTTGCCATAGAAAGAAAGTAGTTTGCCTAAATCAGTTTTATCTCATTAACCTTACGCGTGCTACTATTGAGTTTATGATGGTGAAGGCGAAAGTGAAAGCATGAAAAACTTTTAAAACAAAAATATTTGGTGAATAATTAATTAAGTTACAAAGTATATAACTTTGTAACTATAGTAAAGTATATAACTTGCACTGCTAGAGGTTAAATTAAACTTATTGTTAGTATGAAACTTAATAGATGTTTATCAAGATGAAAGCACCAGTAAAAACGAATTAAATAATAATAATTAAGTTGCGTTCACAATATTTTTGTTATCGTTCAAAAGAGGCAACGTGAAAAGAAACTTTCTTTTGCGCAACTAAACGCCAAAATACAAGGTTATCTTGCTCGGATAACAGTCAACGAATATCACCGACTTAGGCAGATCTTAGAAATATAACGGAGGATTATTAATATTAAAGGGGTTGCCTAATTGGGTCCGGGTTAATTAAGTTTACGCTGCTACCCGCGAATTTGATTGTTTTGACTACGATCACGAATATCCCTGATAATGCAAGGAAAAGTCGTTTTCCAGTTGTAAATGCCCTCTCTCGATAGCTTTAGGGAACCCGAAATGTTCCTGTTAACTGACTTCTGCAAGATCTCCGTAGTTAGTCATGTATGCTATATTAAAAAATTCTTTCATAAGACATATTTTAAAGCAAAAATTCAAATTTAAAGGATATCTAGCGTAGCCACGAAATTTTTAATGATGGATGCTTTAAGTCGTATGAATGTGTTTTCATGTTTTTTTTTTTATTTTCTAATAAAACAAAAGAAATTTGATAATATAAGAAATTATGTAATGGTTATGATGTATATAATACCTTAAATAATTGCATTCATGGTTATTTGCCTAATTTGATCAATTTAACTTCAATAAATGTTTCGTTATAAACGGACAGGGGTTTGGCGGAATCAAATTAATTTTGGTTATACCATGAAAAAGAAAGGAAAATCAAAGATAGACGTCAAAAAATTGTAAAAACGCTACATATGTACACTTCTCACAGGAAAAATCGGGACACCAGCAATTCAGAATTTTAAAATTTCATGATTGTAAATGCAACTTTCGGAGGACGTATTCACTTATCATAGCCATAAATCACTTAATTATGTACATTACTGCGATCAAAGGTAACGACTAGAAATTTAAACAGAAACATAAATAATATATAGAGAGAAAAAGGTTTATGTATAGAATAAACAAATCGGAGTTTCGGTGGCGGCGTTTCCTTTAGAAATACCAATGAAAAAAAAAATACATAACAACAAAAAGGACTCTTGAATAGACGGCTACATTTAGAAATATATATGTATTGAACTTGTTTGATGCTATGTAGAGATAATTCTTTTTTAAGAGAACATGTGGTGATGAGATTTTATTATTTAATATTACGTTACTTGTTAATGGTGCTTTGATATTAGTTACTTCCTTCGGTTTATGCTCGCGAGTATTAATTTAGCAATAGACAATATATCAGTCAGCCTCCTCAGTTTTGGGATAATGTGATTTTCACAGATTTATTGACTACACTATTATTGACGTATTAATTACTATTGCTGCTTAATATTCTTAAATATTGTAATACTATAAAGTTTCCTTCTATCTATAAAAGAATACCAAAACCAGGTTTAAGATTTTTTATAAAATTCTTAAATAAAGCAATTAAGTTCGCAAAGAAATTATTTATTTTATGAACCCCCCGTTTATTGTATTTTTAGAAAATATATTTTAGCTATCGCCTGTGTAATCTGACGTCGTTGATCTATTTTCTTGAGATATGGCCAACACTTGGTCTCTTTACAAAAGGACAGTTTATTAACAATTATTTAAAATATTATTGGATTATAATACATAACAAACATTGTAAGAAAGCATATTGTTCGTCAATCGCAGTTAGTGCTAAAATATTTATTTTTGAATTTGATACATTTAATACTTTTTCGTTGCTACTGCCTGAAGTTGTGTTACAGACTAGTGTTATATTTCAATAAAATACAACAACATTGGATTACACAGGCAATGGTTAAGATATATATCTTGAAAATACAATAAACGGAGGGTTAATAAAATAAATAATTTCTTTGCGAAATTAATTGCTGTAAAAATGTTATACATAATCTTAAACTGGTTTTGGTAATTTTTTAAAACATAGAAAAATATTGTATGTAGTAATACAATATTTAAGAATACTAAACAACAACAATAATGAATACATCAATAATAGTGTAATTAATCAATGTGAAAATAACATTGTTCAAAAACTCAGGAGGCTGATTGACATATTGTCTATTGCTAAAGCAATACTCGCGAGCATAAATCAAACTAATATCGTAGTAATAGGTAATATAATTTTAAAATCCCATCGCCATATGTTTTCTTAAAAAAAGAATTATCTCTACATAACATCAAATAAGTTAAATACATATATGTGTATTTCTAAATGGTGCCGTCTACTCAAAAGGCCTTTTATTTGTTTGAATTTTTTTTGCATGAATATTTCCGTATTCGGTATTTCTAAGGAAACACCGCCACCGAAATTCCAATGTGTTTATTTAATATATAAACCTTTTTTTCTATATATATTTATATTTCTGTTTAAATTTTTAGTCTTTATCTTTGATCGCAATAATACACACAAGAAAGTGATTTATGGGTTTGATAAGTGCATATATTCTCTGAAAGCTGCATTTACACCCAAGAAATTTTAAAATTCACGATTGCTAGTGTCCCGATTTTTCCTGTAAGAAGTGTACGTATCTCTGGTAGCAAGGAGTAAAATAAAAATTGGGAAGAGGCACCTTTAATACCTATAGAATATATGTAAGACGGTAGGATTATGTATGTATGTGTTTCTATATACGAATAACGGGTGTTTTTCGCAGGAGATTGTTTGCGCCTCCAAGTATTTGTTATAGAGGAACAACACTTGAAAATTAAATAAGAGACATACATGTACGTTGTTTAAATGATGTTAGTGAATTAATTTTTCACCACCTCCAGCATACATAGGCAAAAGTATTCTTTAAATCAAAGAAATATTTCTTAGCCCCAATTTAAAAGAACCATCTCATCCAATTAATAGAAGAAATATTTCTTTTAGTCAACACGCATTTCTTTACTGCAACAATTCCATCTTCAGTCGAAAGGAATATGTATTAACTAAAAAAAATGTGATCTCCAGCTGTTGTAAATGATTAAACTTGTTAGCTTTAATTTTTAAAAGAGCATTATATAGGGCACATTGATAGCTCCTTGAACATTCTTCTTAAGTTTTGATAGTGTTCTCCAACTGTCTTCGTATGAAATCTTATAATTGTCCCACCACAACGATATACTTACCATTCCTTTAATACATATATACTTTAGAAGAAACTATGAAAGTGATCATCATACCCTGCATTTAATTAAGGTTTATTTTTGGCTAAGCATGATGACGGTGGACCACCGTGGTCAATGTACCGTGTATTTAGTTACATATAAATTAGCTAGTTTTAGTTTGGTTATTCAATTCAATTTTATAGTGCTGATGATGGTTTTGCTATTAAACCCCAGTATAGTGAAATATTGAGGTAAAATGTTTTATGAAGCATTTAGCATAAGCAAACGTGTATATTATATATAATATATTAAGTTATGATGTTTCATTCCTTTTTGGTATTAAAACATTTTTCGAAATTCGGTAAAAACTAATAATAACTAAATAAAAGTAAGCGCTTGTTATTTACAATGTTGAACAAATTATTACTGTGTAGTAGTTACACAGAAATAAATAATAGGATTAACAAACTAATGAAATTTCTGTTTTAACTGTAATAATTAGGAGGAATTTCTCCAAGAAATTTTTTCTCCTCACGCAGGATTCGAACCTGCATCCCCTCATTTGCCGAATGAACGCTGTACCTCTTAAGCTAGTCGACGATGCGAAATTCCAGCGTTTTAACCAAATATACGTTGATATTAGATCTTGAAAGGCCGGCAGGACGGCAAATCTAAATTAGATAATTTCTTAATTTCTTACTGTAAAAAGCGTGCAATCAAATAATAGGATATTTATACACGTAACTAATCCTACCATATACTCACATAATCTCAAATTAAACAGCTTGTAATACTCGCCTGCAAAAAAAAGATCTTAAAGGCGAAACTTCGAAATCAAACTTGCCAGGATTTTTTTTTCAGATTTCGAAGAACGTTGTAAAACTAGGTTTTGTTGGATGTCGCATAGAGGATGAAAATAAGAAAAGTGACTTATGAGATTTTGCAGTTGCTAAGATTACGAATCTACAAACCAGTTTTAAAAAAAATTAAACTTACGAAGTTTTGGACGGAATGTAAGATGTAGCCCTTACAACTTTCTTCTACATGTTTGCATTAACATTTTTCTTCTTTTTCCTTTTCTGTGAACGATTAACTTGAACGAAAGCAGTATTCTTTCGCTGCCTCTTTACACCCCATGGACCTCTTGAAGGCGCAGCTTTAAGCCAGAATTCAACAGTTATATTTATTATTACATTTCTGTTACTGCACAGCGAAATCTTCTGGGCACTGTAATTTTGCGATATAAATTTACCAGTTGTATTATTCAATTAGCGAGAGGAAGTTCTAAAATACATTTATTCAATTACTTTCTTAAAACGCAACAACAGAAGTAAAATTAGCATGCTGTAAACAAAATACGACCATCATAAAAAACAAATAGATTGCATCTCCTTTTCAAAGGAGGATAACTTCAAAGTTTAGTTAAAATAGGATCCGAAAATCCTAACTTAATTAGAAAAAATATCTCACCAACTTTCCTCTCTACCCTCCTTATCTTCTAAATTCCCGTCATCCACAACGACTGGTACGGTATTTAACTGCTTAAGCTATTTACTGTGTCGGTAGACGTGAATGGACTTTTACATCCTTTAAAAGTCAGTTTATTTAGATTATTTTAATCTTGAACCCCTTATCTTGCCAATTACCTTCAAAATCTCCTATGAAATGAGGTAATATCCAATCTTGCAATCAGTTGCTTATAGCATTATCTACTTTTGCCACTTCTTTTATTAATAATTGTCACTAACTTTAACGGTGCAGTAAGCACTGAATTCGAGAAGGGTAGCGTAGGCTGAGTGCAAGTTCGCCGACTTGAATTTAAAAAGAAAGCAAATGCAGCTATGCATGTAGAAACCATAAATATAGACTCTTTTTGTTTTATCTATTTAATACAGGTGATGTACCCAAACAAAATATCTTACTGAACATTTTCGGCTATTCAAATAATGCTTGTATTTTGTAGATCAATTGTCAAACATATTGTAGATAAAACACTTAAAACACTTATATTAATAGACTGAACGGTTAGTTTGTGGATGTATTGGCTTAATGAAAGCGAATTAATTCATGTGGCAAGACGATTTAATTGATTATATTGATTTAATAATTACGTATGTTAGGTTATTTTTATAAGTTACCTTAATGCTGCTCCATAGTTATAATTACAGTTACATTTTTTATTTTTAGAAAATATGTTAAATAACAGCATTGTTATTTTTCTCAAAATAATACAATTTAAAATTAAGTACTTGAAAATAACACTACAAACAATTTAAAATAATCTGTGGAGCAACTAAAATTGCTTAAAATCATATGCATATTGGGAGGCAAACAGAAATATGCAAGTTTTTGTAGTATATTAAGAAAAACATTAACAATATTTAATAGATATGGATTGACCTTGCTTATATTAATAGGAGCTTTATATAGATATTACTAGATTATCGTATAATAACTAAGGTTTAGCCATGTAAAAAATTCTGGTAATTAAATTAAGTAATTATATATCATCTAATTCAAAAATGTTAATACATAGAAAGTTTTCTGTGTGGAAAAAAAAATAAAAATATTAGCCAATTTTAAAAAATGCTTCATCCTCCAACAAAAATCCACCTTCTGGCAAAGAGTCACGTTGGAGAGTCCATTGTACTTTTTTTGGCGTTTTGTAAAATGTTTGGTAAAATGTTTGTTAACTGTGTATTTAATAATTTTGCTTTTGATTCTATTAACTGAAAGCATTATTTTTGACTGAGTTTTTGATACCGAAATTACTCCAGCCGAATATAACTCGACTTTCCTTTTTTCTGTCAAATTTTGATTACAACAAACTCAGACTTGCTGTAAAATAATTACTCGACCCACTTCAAGTATACTCGAATTAAGAAAAAAATGGAGAGTATTGTTGTTTTATATCTGAAAACGGTACTGCACATTATTCATATTAATGAATCTACAGAAACTGAGATATTTTAAGCAAACGCTATTTGATCTACGTAGAGTAGTAAAACGAGGACGACTTTGCTCGATATATTTATTTTAACTTCAGCTGAATAACGCACAACAATGACAGCGACGTCATTACGCTGTTGACATGCTGTTCCTGCATACTAAATATGTATAATTAAGGGAGTGTGTTTCGAGGTTGCTACTCTCCGTTTCACCATCATAAGAAAAAGTTCATTCACTTTCCACAATCATACTATTGAATAATTCATACATATCGATCCACCCAACTCTGAACTTGCTATTTTGCACATATTAAGTTCTACTATTAGTGCCGAGGCCTTGCGGTTTCTGGCAGTTTGCAACTAGTGTAAAATAATTGATTCTAGATGAAAGACATATAACGGCAGTAGTTTCTTCGATTTTTGAGTGTAACTCAAGGTCACACCCGTGTCGGACACAAATTCCCGCTGCGTATTAAATCCACTCTCTCATACATGGAAAGGAGAAGAGACGAGAAGAGGAAAGAGTTCCCTCAGTTACCGGATCTGGGCCTCCATTAGCGGATATTAAAGGGGTGGTGACGGGGGTTATTCCTCGAATAACGATCCGGGATAGCTGTGTAGCGCGCGCGCCTTCGCTTTCAGGTGACGTTTGCGCCCTCTCAGGTGACGGCGGCGTCGCGGCGTCGGCGACGACGGACAGGCGCACTCATTGCGTTCGGCCTTGGAACTGGTGTCGATGCCGTTGCATCTGGCCCATCTGCCTTGCAAATGAGCCGCTTATTTATGGGATTTATGAACTTCAAACTTTGGTTTCTCGCCGTGCTATCATTACCGCTTTGTTTTGGATTATTTCAATGGAATCTGCGACTTCAAATGCAGATTCCTTTTTAAAATTAATGGAAATACGTTTACACGCTAACTTTTACCTACTATAATGATTGTTTATCTATTGATAATCTTTTATCCTATCATTTGCTATTAATTTTTTCTACTAATTATACTCCTTTTTGAAGGGTTTTCAACATATTATTTTAACAAAACCCTCCTTCATGCTTTTTATTTTCACTTTTTCATTTTTCCCTCAATCGATTATTTTTCTACTTGTGTGATCTCAAAATGTAACGTGAAAAATGAAATATGGCATAATAGGGGTATTATGGAATAGTTTCACATTTTTAGGGATGCTGTTGACATTCAGAAAATGACATAGGTATTATATATTTAATAAGATATACATATATTGCTATGATAAGAATACCATAAAGTCTTATTATATGTAACATACAAGTATACATATATATTTTTGTAAATCCATTACATTCTTGAAAGTTTAATTTAAAACAAGATCATGGAGATGTGATTGTTGAAAGACGTTCGTTGTATTTTTGCTATTAATATTCGCAGAGCCGTGAAAACTGCAAATATGCAACAGCCAATAATATTCAAAATTACGTTTCCCACAATTATTTTTAGTAACTTACTTACTAACATACACCGATCAAAATAACTACAATATATTGCACAGTCATAAATAATTTCATGCTTTAACATTGAATCTACTAAAAATAATTGCATAAACATATTGCTATGGAAATATATGCATTTAAACTAATTTACAGTCATTTAAAACAGGGTTCACAGCCTAATAAAGAAGTCATTTTAAGTTAACGTGCATACTCGATTGCATAATCTGGAGGTCATTAAAATAGACCATACTAGATCAAAATTCTAATTTTGCGATTGTAGATACTATGAACTGTATTTTATTTGTTAGTTCAAGCCTACCTGGTATTTTTTTATTTTTGTAATATTTGCTGCAAGAGATTTTATCATTCTTCGGGATGTTTATATTCAGTAACAATTGTTGTATTCCACTCCATTTAGAGTGAATAACGGTATCTTAATCGTTACTAGTTTTTCATTTGAATCCTATGATTTGTTATCAAAGCCAGATAACTGTTACTTTTAGTTTAAATGAGCATCGTTCCAGTTCCACTAAATTTTTATCTAAAAAGTATCGATATATCACCTGTGTAGTATATAAATCCATAATTATCTGAATGACCTTCGAAATTTTCCTATGAAATATCCTAAGAAGAATCCAAAGAACTATTTTGACCGGTTTGTCGGAGCCCCGCATACGTCCAATTTCGATCCACAGAGTTTCCTGCCACCACACCTGTATTAAGCTGTTCCTAGTTAGCCAGGTATTAGCACCGATGATTTTCTACCTAAAAATGAAAATTATCATTAAGTTTTAATTCAATTTTAATCAGTAAATTATATTTGTCGTTTATATCGCGGTACATTTCATTTTGGGGTTAAGTTTGTAGGAAGCAGTATTTACTAGTCGCTGTTAGGAATAGTTATTCGTAAGCAAGCGGCAGAAAAGCAAATTTGACAGTTAATTTGATGCTCCCACAAGTATCCCGCGCAACCTAGCAAGTAGAAGGTCACTGATCCCGTTACTCACTCACAACATCAGAGAGGACGCTAGGGGAATTAAAACAGCTAAACTATCGTATTTATTTTTATTTAAAAAAATATACATGAGTAATAAAGTAATTATAAAGTTAATTAAATTATTGAATATTAAATAGAATTATATGAAAATAGTTAGAATATCATATTTCACTGAAGTAAAAAATTAAATTCCGGTCATATGCTCCGAAAAACAGAGAATATACGTATATATAAATATTTAACAAGTTTTGGAATGTTTTGTTACAGCAGATCTGGCGGTTGGACATGCAACTACTTTATAGCAGAGCTTCACTGCATTACTAAGTACTTTACTATCACATTTAATTCCAAGTTTTATATGATTGGAATGTCAGATTATGTCGTGTTGTTTTATGGTGATAAGGTACGATACTAAAATCCTACTGAGGGTGATTGAAAATAATCATAAATCAAAATAGCACTCACTTTTTATTTATTCTTAGATTATTTGCGGTGCAACTACACCCACATGTTTGACTATAGTTAAATATTGAAATGCATAAATTTTCATATTATGTACTAACCTTCTATAAATTTATTGACTTTGTTTTAGTTGATGTTATGAAATTTGGTTGTAGTAAATATAACCTTAAACCCGTTTTACACCATCAAAGGTTACGCATAGAAAGAAATCAGGAGTAAAATATGTTCTAATTTTAAAGCTAATCTGGCCGTGAAAATGTCTTTTATTTCTTGTTATTCATAATTTAGTATAACTAGTTGAAAATCCTTTTTACTTCTTTATTGGGTTGATTATTAATTTATTTTACAAGTAATTTCAGCTGCTAGGATATCCTCAGTTAGAGTGATGCCTCGGTATATGTTAAAACTATAAACTCTGATTTTTTTAATTATGTAGTTAACAGAAATGGCAAAATTAATAATATTTACGTAAATGAAAACTGAAAAATTCTAAAAAGACGTAAAATTAATACGAAAATGTGCAAAAAGTGGAAAGTTGTTAAAACAAAGAAAAAAGCAATAGCCCGCGGGTTGAGGATAAACAATTTTTCACTTTTTTTCACATTTTCATATTTCGTAGTAACCTTCTCTTCAATTTTTTAAATTGTAGATTGGTATTCTTAACTTTGCCATTTTAATTTAAAAATTTCGATTTTACTACATAAGCTAAGAATGACATTCTCACCATTTTAAGGTACCTACACAGAAGGACGATTTTAGCAGAGAATGACCTAACGGCAGAAACTAGTACTAAAGTAAAGTAATAATCGAACCAATAAGGATGTAAAAACGTTTCTAACATATTTTCAGATTTAATAAAAGTAATTATTTAATTAAATAAACTCTACCCGGAACTTCCATTGCGACGATATTTTGCTTTTTGTTGAGAAAAAGACCAGAAACACTGAATTTTTCTTTGTAATTTTACTTTTAAACAAGTAAAACTTCGATGGAAATTATAACTGCCTTAGAAAATTTACTTGTGAGTATTCTATATATTACCCACATTTCCAAATTTCAGTATAAATATTCAAAATTACATAAAAAAAAAACCTTCCAAAAATTACCTATAGTTAGAAATATTACTCCTAAAAGTGAAATACTTGTACGGTTTTAAGGGCACAAAATTGTCCCAAAATTCATATACAGGAATTTTACATAAAATTTCAGTGTATGAACTACCATAGTTATTTGTCATTGTGATAGCTATAATAGGTCGTAGATATAGTAAAGAAAAAAATAATTTTCGAATACTTTTGCGACCAACACTTAGTATCATTAATTTTTAATAGACTGTTGTTTTAATAGACATACTTACCTACTATTGCGGTATGACTAAGATAATAATTGACTTCGATAATAATCGAACTTTATAAAAATAGTATCAAGTATAGTAAAAAGAACTTACTTACGAATCTAATGCAACGCTTTTCTATTACTGCATCACTTCTACACGACACTAGAGTGGTATTTAGTACAAAATCTTTCGGCCAGTACACTGTTGAAAATTTTAACACTTTTTTGACTAATTTAATAGTCAGGAGAGGTCCACACTCTTTTCGTGTTATTTTGTCGAGAACTATAGAAGTTTAAATTTGACGAGCAAAGATAGTCAAGTATTGTCTATTGCTAAGGGGTTATTTTGTCCAACTGACACGTGGAATTATAAAATACTTCTAGTCACATTTTATTTGATCTAGACTAGACAAATTTACTAGCTGTTTAACTAAATGAATGCGATCTATTGGGTGCTTTAACACCATTTTCTAAACACAACGTCTTTTTAATATGCAACTCCTATCTCTTAGTGCTATAATATTCTCTCTTTAAGACGTTTTCTCAATTATAAATATGCAAAACCACTTATTCACAAGTTTTGGTTTCAACTAAACGTACCAATTTTAAAATGATTTTTTGAGAACCATTATAAAATTAACTGAATGTTTATGCTATTTGATTCAAGTCTAAACTAATTGCGTAAATAGATGTTCCCAATACATCTTTAAGATGCTGAATTTTTTTATGCCCACTGGAATTAACGTTTAATAACACGAGGTTACACTTTGCAAATCAGTCACATTTGGTGGTTTGTTTGGATATGTTAATACGGAGAATCAAACACGAAAACAGACACACGTGCAATGCAGGTGGTGCGTATAATGCAATACTGTATTAGAATAGGTGGGGTTTCTATATTTCTATCCGAGGGAAAAATTCTGATTGGTTGACGCTTCTGAATGTCTAGAAAAATAGTCAATCCTCATATCTGAACAAAGAATTCACACGAAATTCTAATAATTTCTGTTCTATTAAATACGCCTAGTCAACTCGTCTGACAAAGTTTGGAAAAATCAACACTAAAATATTTGACTAGCGCAAAATTAACGCCAACACCGTAATATTTTCAACAGTGTAATGCTTGATGGTTTATATCAGGTATTTTCGTAAACATTTTGAAAGCCTGCGACTTTGCTTTAGTAACAGGTTATACTTATGTATACTTATGTATTTAGTCATGAGGTACAAGTATTTGAATATGTTTCAAACTAAATAAGAGAAAACTCATATTAACCCTAATAAGAACGAAATGTGCGTGATTAAAATTGAATATTCCAAAAAGTTTTAATTGAAGCAAACATTTTCTAAAGTTATCCAATAAATGAAATATAGGTTTACATGTGGATGTCAAATTACGCATTCAGGAAGCGCAAATATATTAGGAGAGAAACATGCGTTACATTAGCACTATATCAACCAATGATTGTGCATATGAATGCAGGTATTTCTAGGTGCATACTTTCCTTAAACTACTCAAGCGAGGTGTAAATATTTATAGCTCTAGTAATTAATCGCCCACGGAGGTATTGATTTATAAGCGTTGTTGTAAATCATAAATACAGTTACCAATAAAAATAACTGCTACATCTGACGACTACGAGAGGGCAGAAAGCAATAACATCCGGGCACAAGTCCGACCAGCGTGCGAATCTCTCATTATCGCAGGAAATTCTCACATTTCCCTCCAGATTCCTCGTATAAGGAAACCGGCAACAATACTAATAGCAAATAATAATGGGAATAACGTAACGTCATTACCAAAAAATATATCGCATGCCAATTGTTCGCGGCCCTCCGCACTTACTGCGATATATTATATATGGTGGAGGGATTGAATTGTTACAATAAAACAGTTAATAGACGAGGTGTCATAGGCCCCGAGGCTTCTCGCCACGGGACACGCAGGGGTAACTCTCCCCGTCCTTATGCGTTTTGCGATATGGCTAATTTGAGCCACGGGTAGTCGTTCTATAAGTGTACGGTCCTGCATTGCCGCTATGTCTCCGAATAGGCTTTTTGCAGTGTCGGTCCAGTTATTGGCTTTCAATGGACCAGCTGTTGCGGAACACTTGCCCCACATCGGCTTATGTGCGTTCTTTATTTTTCGACTGATTAGTGCCTGAGCCCTTAACAAATGATTAATCTTTTTAGTTCGTGCGTGTCAAAGTACATACACTTACCGCGCCGTCGCAGTGTGACTTCTACTGAATGGTATTTATGAATAATTTTCAAATTATTATACATACTTTTTTTATTATCAGGAATTATAAATTTTGATAGGTATATTAAAGCATTTTTACATCATATTTATGAATCTTACGATAAAGATTGAAATTGCAAATATTGTGATATATAATAGGAGATGCATAAAACAATAACTACTAAATCAGATAATCATAAACTTCAATGCTTCGCATTGTTCCAGGAACTACTTGATAGAAGGATCGTCTTGACAACATATACTTACAACCGCTTGTTATACAGGTATGTACGTATGTACCATAACATTTCCTAAATTCTTCGAAAATATTTATTGTACTTGGTATGATGTAGAAGAGTGTTTTTCGCATTAGGTCTTGACTTCCTCTTAAAACTATTTATTGTCAAAATATTACTGGTTGAGAAATGCTTTAATTTATAAGGGCACTAATTCCTGTCTGGGTATTTATCTGATAGCAAAACGGTGAAATTGCATTCATATTAATTCGTCGAATTGAAATTCATCTGTTTCTAGAAAAAGTTGCAACCTGCAACGCGTTTGAGTTTCTCTACACACATAAATATTTGTCGGCTGAGGTGTTATCCATGCGATTGGTGTTACGAATTGGATAAAGTATTACATCAGAAACTGTAACATTTAATCAAATATGGTGTAACTATTAACTTTTTCAAAATAAATTACATTCTAATTTAACTTTAAAAGGGAACATGGAATAATTTGCCAGGAAAAAAGATAAATTTAACATAGATATTTTCTAACTCCACGAAGTAAGAAAATCATCCGAAATTAAACAAAAAGGCAAAAAAGTGTAAATAATAAAAATAGGAAACTATCACCTACCTTAATCTACAAAAACTAAAATATTGCACTACAAGTATGACGCTTATGTATTTCTTGCATATTGGTCATCTCTCTTAATTACCTTGTAACACCCACTGAAGTTAAAATCTTCTATATTCATACAATCCATGGTTTTTGACTCTGTGTGAGTAAATTATAGCAAAGTAAATGAAAGTAAATGGTCCAATTTCTCACAAATTCTTTTATTTACGACAACCGGTTTTTATCCACTAAGGAACATCTTCAGGCCAGAATTACAAAACAGTTTAAAAATAAGTTTCGTAATAAAATAGTAAAAATTGAATTGTACAATTCAATACAATTTTATTGAAATAAACTCATGTGCTCTGTGTTGTGTTATGCTTTCGTCGATATAAAATTCAATTCTTTAATGTATTTTGGTTTTGGGGAAATTGTAATAATAAAATTCTAAATTTAGGAAATTAAACTTTTATTAACGTTTCGTTAATGTTAACATTGTCTTTCTCAAATTTTTAACTAAATCTGTAATTAATAGTTATTTTACTATTTTAAATGTTAGAAAAAAATCTATTTTAACATGAGAAACAAAACAAATTGAGAAATGGAATTATATTTTTGTAATATTACCTTAATTATTTAAATTTGTAAAAGGAAAATGAAATAATAATAATAATAATAATAAGAATAATATATAGTCTTTATTGGATGTCCTTGCATAACTAAGTACATAATCATATAACATAAAACATGAATTCGATGTAGGAAGTACTTAATAGTAATTAGAATAAACACAATAGAAATAAATATACACGCGCCTCCACAATAGAAATATTCAGAAGAGAAAAAAAAAGCAAGCTACTATTAGTATTTAAAAGGGCAAACCCAATCACAAGGTTCAGAAAAGAATTCTGTTTTTCAACCGGACCTGGATTTTAATTACTTAGATTTTGTACATTATTGTAACTGCCGAATGTAAACTCTAAACCTATTTCGAGTAGCGTGATATTCTAACCTTGCGCCTCTCTTTTCATATGTACGATATGTTATTACATACTTTGTAAAATCCTGTCCTTATAACCTTATAATAGCTTATAACCATTATAAAGCTAGAACCGTACTAGAAATGATACAAAATAAAAAACAACAATTCTATTAATGACAGGCAGGATATTGCAAATTATTCATTTTTTTTAAATTTAAATAATCAAGGTAAGATTACAAAAATATAATTCCATTTCTCAATTTGTCTTGTTTCTCATGTTAAAGTAGAATATTTTAATATTTAAAATACTAAAATAATTATTATTTACAGATTTATTTACAATTTTGAGAAAGTCAATAGGTTTGTTCATTTTGGCACTCCGCGTCGTAACGCGAAAAGCTAGCCGTAAAACGCTGGATTGACGCCTGCTTTAAATTTTCTGATTCCCGTTGGTTTTGCCATAACGCGAAAATAATTATTAATTTTAGGTTATCTACTCTGATTTGTACAGTAAGTTGTCATTTTTATGATTTTTTGGAGAAAGTTTTTAAGGTACACGTTTCAATTACTATTTAGTGGATATAGTTATTTAAATTTAGATATTCATTGTTACTCTATACATTATATTTAAAAGTACGTGTCTAGTCGGCTTCCTGTTATTATATATATGATAATAATCATGTTCACAAATGTTAATCCTGAAATTCTCTCATTGCTTTGTACATGTTTATTAGGAGAGAATTGAAAAGGTTATGTATCATTGCATTTGATTCGTTAACTTTTTTGTTGACATAAGATGGAAGGTATTCTAAGTGAATGTTTTCTTATTTTTTCTAATGATACAGACAGCAATTCGTTTTTAAGTTTTTCCTTTTTCAACTATCTCCATATTAATGTTTATATAAAACTCTCGAACAAACAACAATGAACAGACACACCAATGAAAATAATTATACTATACACAACTAGCACCACCGACAGTGATCATACCAATATCCCCATATCGCTATCTCTCTTTTACGGAGAAAATCCACTCCTTACCCAGATGCAAGATTTTCGACGCTGCCTTACAACTTGCGGTAAACTGTAAATTTCAGAATTTAAATCGAACAGCGACGCAGCGTCATTAAAGTAGCGACAAGTCAAATCGGACAGAAATGCTTACAGCTGCGTTTCGCTGCATGACGCTAGTGCCAAAACGAACAAACTTAATGTTCTATAGTCAAAATTTTATTATTACGATTTTGGCAAAACCAAGATACATTACAGAAAAGTATTTATATTTAGGTAGATAAGTATTTCCGATAAGAACATTTTAAGATGTCTTTTAAATTTGTTTACATAAAATTTTCTGTCGGTATTATTTTAGTTGGCAATAAACGAGGTAATAAATTACCGCAACCTTAGCTAAACTGATTCAAAACTTTGTAAAATTAATAAAAAAAAAGGGGGATGGAGAGAGATGGCCGGAGATTGACCACACCACTCATTACTGTCACGAGCCGCCACTGATAATAATAAGAGTTATATAAGGATAATGAGAGCTCCGTTACCGAACTTTCATTAATTATGATTCTAACATTCCCCATTAACTCCAAAATAAACTTAGAACACAAACGGGAACGAAAACTATCATACTAAATTATAAACCTACGTAAACGTATAAAAGTGAAAAAGAACATGTGTGTAAAAGTTAAGAAGGTATTACGTTGGTATTTATATATTATTTAAATATAACAAATTTAAAATTATGAATTACGTCCTATGGTGCCTGCCGAATCGATGCGTAACGAGAAGAGATTGTGGAAGTGTAAAAAATCTGATTAAAATTTTCACGGACAAAACAACTCATCAAATCGGCAGATGGACAGGATCAGATAAGGTTATATTGATATAAAACCGCGCGGTTCGATCGCACAAAAGCCTCGGTCTCTTTCCTGTAAGAGGATTACCAGGGTGCGACCGGTTTTTAGTTTCGGGCATATGGGCACGCTCAATATTGTCACACTCTTTTTCATTTTTTATTTTCACCCACCGACGCCTTTTCACTATAAATCGTTTTCTACATATTCTTATCTAGCGACTTGATAATGCGTGGTATAATCTCTTAATACCATTTCATTTTTTTCAGTCACTAGAATCTGACACTTACGTTAAATTTGAGGTATAAATAAGCTTTAGAGAACAATTAAATTACAAAAAGACTATATCTAGAAAAAGTACTAAGCTTCGTCTTCATTTTTCTGTAATTAATTGTTGCAAGAAATTATTTAAAAAATACCCACTGCTTTTGAGCAAGGCAAAAAGCAATATTGCAAAAAAATAAAGAGTTCTAACCATTTGTTTTGAATAACAAAAATATCTTTCGCCATTCCTAAATCCTTGAACAGTAACTTGTGAAAATAATCACGCACATTGAATATTGTGTCTCTTTTTTTTTGGCGTCTATGGAATCGAAGTTAGTGCGCCTGTGATAAGTGCTACAAACAAAAAGATGAAACCAATTCTGGGATCAAATTGGGACACACGTTTCACATCTCGGCGACTATCACGATGATATTAACATTAAAACACACATCAACTCGGCCACTGATAAATTGGATAACCTACGCAGGTGATCGGAAAGAGATACTCTACATCATAACTATATTTTAATATTCGCATTGTATCGGGTTTTTATTATTACTCGAATAGTTCTTTGTTCTTTGTAACGAGTGGGGTAAGGAAACATTTTCTAGTATTAATTTCGCCATAAAGTAATTAATTGTGTTTCTGTGTTGCTGACATCCCAGGATGATATGATTTAAATCCGCTGACTCCTAATCATTTTCATTCTCGCCAAATGAAACGGAAATCGACCATGTCCGAATTTATCCAGCTTAGTATAGTATAACGATGCATAGTGGTCCGAATATAGTTGAAACCGGAACTAATTATTTTTTTTTCATTAAATCGACTGATTAGTTGTAGATCTTGGAAAAAAAATGTAAAAAAAAATTAGATTGTTTAAAGTTACTTTTTAGAGAGGAAAAATAGAAAAACTTCTCTGCATTTTACAAGTTTGCAAAATACATTATTTTATCAGTTATTTTATACAGTACGCTAGACGTGTGTTAATATATATAAGTATCTACTCAGAAAAAAAATATTAATTATTTCTCCTGTTATTTGTCGACATAATATCAACTTTGGTTTTAGTGAAACATTAAAATAAACCCCCGCGAGTCCCCGCTTTGCAAAAATTGTCAAAGATAATTTGAAGTGTCTGTAAAAACATATAAAATATTTACGTGCGACCAGTTGCTCATTTGAAAGTTATTTATTTTATTGCAAATCTCGACAATACTCCAATATCAAACATTTAAATAAATACATATAGCCCGCACCATTATCGTATTATTTATATGGTATTGTTGGTAGTGTGTGCAATGAAAAACACCCCTTTGTTTAGTTGAAACATAAAACTGGATTATTGTTAAAATATCTTTTTCGTGTGGCAACATAGTTTTTTTTATACTACGAATTACAGTCATTAGATTTAAATAACTATAAAAATAGATTTAGTAACACAACAACTTACTTTATACCAGGAAAGTCCATTAAAATGTTGCCAAGGAAACATCTTGTCGATATACTAATACTAGAACTATTATACTATAATGCTATAGCATCATATTATCTACAAACTTTAGATTAATTTCATTGAATAAAGAAAATTCATAGAAATCTTCGAACCACCTCGAACATGGTGTACAAGGATCCAAAACGTCGTAATGCTTTGCCGTAGCATGGTCTCGTGAAACAGTGTCACCAGAGTTGAGAGCAGAACGTGCCTGGACTTTTAATTAGATGCGCTGCCGAATCGATACCCGGACCCTGCCGGAACTTACAAGGAGAATGTTCACCAATATATCCAACTTTATACATGTACATATATACGGTGTAGAGGACAAAACCCGATTGTTAATTATGGCTTTATTAAGGAATCTATATCCGTCAGTACTACAAAAAAGCTGTAAACTTGAGTTTCATTACAAGAATAATTTTTTATTCTTCTATTTATTTAATTTACCGTCTATATAATATATATACCGCAACAGTTTTATTTCGGAATACGATATTTCCTTCTATTTCTTTTTAGTTTAACATTTACATTATTCATTTTTTTATGTTTCGGACTTATGCATTTTCAAAAACTTTTTCCACAAACATTTACTTCTTTCCTCATATATATTAAAGTCTAATAGTCCTGCGTTTTTTTTATTTTAATTTAATTTTACATTATAAAATTTCAATCATATTTAAGCACGTCTCAAGCTAAACAAATTTTATAAATATTCATTTGATTTGATTGTAAGAAACAAAATTATTTGGAATTAATAAAGCGTATCTTTGGTTCATAGACTTTCCGTAAATATGAAATTACAGATTGACCAAAAAAACAGTCAAAACCACTGCACACCAGTTGCCCGCTTCACATTGACTGTTGATTGGTAAAAATCAAGGGCCGTATTCAATGAAAAAACTGTTTTGATAACAGTTGCTAAGAAATATTTATCTGGCAAGTAACAGATTAATATTTGACAGTTATGTTTGCCATGTAGAAAACTTTGATCCAGAGTATGAAAAGTTAGCGCAGTAAAATAGGAGAACCGCCATCTTCACGGCAACTTCTGAACTCGTAGAATATGTATGGCGAAATCAATTGAATGTTGTTAGTGGAAGTGTTTATAAAGTAAACGTGCTTATATTCATAAAAAGTGATTAATATATTTTAAGACAATGAATTAAATAAATATTTTCAACACTTTTTATGAATGTAAGGACCTTTACTTTTTATACACTTTCTCCTAGAATGAGTTTATGTAAGTATTTGCTACTATAGACCAGGAAACTAATATACAGGGTGTATCAAATAAAAAAGTAAAGTAAATTTTGCTTGGGTGTTAACTACACGACATATAAAGCACAAACCCACCGAAACCGGATTTCATAATTAAAGAATAAAAGAAAGTAAAATTTAGAATCAAAAATTCTTTAGTCCGGGCCTGATGCAAGGAAACGTCATGTTAAGCACCCGCTAAACGTGGTATTACATATAAATACATTGCACTCATATAGTATTATTCTTAATGGTATGCTGTAAGTTCATTTAACGTCATTCTGAATAAATAAAGGCCAATCGGCCAGTGTGCCCTTGTAAAAATAACAAAACTGAGGCATTTTAAATTTCTTCTTTTTATAAAATAAACATTCCTTATTTGTTAAAAGCATTCTACGTCAGTCTACTAAGTATTATTTTTAATATCCTGGTAAGACGTTCGAGTTTCACCGGATATGCGACTTAACTAGTTACAAAAAAACCTATCGAATCGAGAGTTAGTTGTTAATAAACGGTACCACATGAATCTGAGTTATTTCTTTTGGATTTATTTAATCATATAACGCAAAAATGAATTGAATCGAATTAGACAGAAATAAATGTAGACACAGAAAATTTGCAAACACGTCTTTTTACTATAATGTCGCGCGAAAATGAATCTACACATTCCATTCGGCTTTTGCCGATGCATCAAGCTTGGATTTTTTTTATATGAAGTCATGATGGTCCTGAAAAGGATCATTTTTTCGAGACGAGAAGAATTTAAATAAAATGTTCGAAGTGGCTTGCACTCCAAGCGGCGATCCACACAAAACTAAGAGCGGTAATGGCTGAATGATAGTGGTATGTCAGGGTATACTCGGAACAGTATTTAGGTTGGGCACAGGTGCGGCCCTAGCCCACGGCATTTATAAAATATTTTTTTCTCGTTAATGCTTCCAGATAGACCCCCTGTGCGTTAAGACTTTTTGATTGTATATGATCACAGCTGCTACATATTATTATATTTACCTCTATATCTGATACACCCTGTATATTTAGAACATCATAATGTGATGATTTATGTAATACAATTTTGACGTAAATCTACGACTATCTTGGCTGTAATTGTATCGACTTTATATGAAATAAATAGTTTCTTTAAGAGTATCGTACTTGATATCATATATCTACATTTTTTTGTTGTTAAGCTAATTTATTTGAATTTGAAAGATATTATTTTAAAGGAAATAGTTTAATCGCTTCAAAGAAAGTAGTGATATTAATCTTAAGTTACAAATAAAGTTGCTTTAGGTGAAATATTTTTTTAAAGATATATATTATCTTTGCGGAAAAGAATTTTTTATTAGTGTGGGAATTACTACCACTGCGTTTTAACAACTCAACTGTCAAAAGTTATTTTTTTATCATGGTTTTCCGCCAATAAAATTAAAAAACTGCAATAAAAATACCGATTAATGCATTTCTTTTAAACAAAATTAAGAAATAATATGCATATTTTGCATTGGAAGGAACTATGAGATATGAAAAAATGCCATGCGCTAGGTCGGTAAAATGAACATATTGGTGCATCAGCTGACAAGTAATGCTGTGTTTACAGTTTCCAGAAAAATTATTTACGTAAAAGTCTTTCAAACTAGCAAGCGACCTTCACCATAGCTGATGTCAAATTTATACCAATTTTTTTTCCAAGCGTGTATCAATGTTAGCAACATTTTACGGGGTTTTTTGTATTGTATAGGCAAGGTGTACCATATTATTTTACTCAAACGTTGAGACTAAAATAAACTAAATTAGAATAATAGAATATAGAAATTAGATAAAATAGAAACAATAAACGGGGTAGGTTATTTTTCTTTTTCGTTAGGAGATTACAAGATTTTGATAACAATACTCCAAGAATCATTTAAAAATCTGCAGTGGTTGTGACTATTTTTTTTTTTTGGTTAATCTGTAATTTCATATTTACGGAAAATCTGTAAGAGCGCAACTTTACCGTAACCTACAGCTGGAGTCGTTATATAATATGCTTAATAAAATAGTCTATTTTGGTCAAATAAACAAATTATTAAACTAGACCAGATATGCTTTATTAAATTTCAAATAATTTCATTTCTTACAATCAAATAAATATTTATTTGAATATAAATTGTAGTCATTCGACTTTACTACTCCAAACAAAGAACTTTTACCTTGCGACTGATATCGATTATTTTCAAGTCAAAGCTACATTCTTTCTATAAGGAAGAAAGTTCCTACCTAAATCATTAATTGCTTCAAATATTCTTTTTGTTGGGATCTAATAAATATTCCTTTGCTAGTATTTAAAAGAATAATTTATTTGGAAATAATAATTATTAACGACCAAAGGAATCTTTTTTTAAGTGCATCTACTGACTGTTACGTTGGTGTATTTTCTTTGTTTTCAGGTTTCATGCATTCGTCTTCGGTTCGTACCTGAAACAAAATTCTCGCGCTGTAAATGACACCTATTGTACTCTAATGTAAATACCTAATGGTTTGCAGATGATTTACTGATTTTCATGAAACTGGGGGAATAAATGCAGCTCTACTGCTTGATTGATTGCTGAAAATGCCGTACTGGCAGTAAATGAAAATAGGTAAAGACTATGACGTTATAGTAACTATTACTTTCACCTAATTTTAAAACGATGAAAGAAAATTACGGACTTTGTTACCACTACCATCACTCATTATAGTCATATTTATTACATGTCTGTAATTACAAAAGCTTACAATGATTTTAAACGCCTTTCAAAATTTATTTTTGGGAGACCGTTATCGTTTCATCTGATAAGTCTTAACGCACTTATCTGTACGTCGACCGCTCACTACAGTGTCAGGGTCCACACACACGCGTCACTGCCGCATAATTAAGTGACGACACCCCGATACATATCCCGTGTTAAATCTAAATGCATCCATAATTTAAACATCACAAATTCTCGCAAGTACCGTTTCCCTGCTTTAAGCACAGGCCACCGTGCGTTCCCCAAGGCGACTCCTTTCCGAGAGGCGTACTCCAATTCCGGTCCAACGCCTTTGGGTTGTGGCCCTTTGATGTGTCAGTCCCCGGGCACGGTTTGAATTTCCCAGTATATGTATGTGTATATATTTCTGGGTACGTTCGAGCACGTTACTCTCCCCATAAAAACATTATCGCGGCGAAGGCCACAGGAAAGGCGACACCGCTTTGAAATCCCATTGAAAGTTTCCCGGGCGAGCTTTGATCCGGACATAACGCTGACAACACGCTAATTAGTATGTAATAGAAAGTTTTTCACTACCTACTCTCCTAAACATGACTTGATACAGCACTCTAGCCGTCTCTTCACTAATGCCTACAGAACTTTATTATTTGATCTAACTATGTATGATAGTTTTGCAATGCATTAAATATGATACGATTCCTCCTATACAATCAACGAAAATTATTTATCATACAACTTTTTATTTAATCCATGGTTAATCATTTGTCGTTCGTCAATTAAAATACTTTGTCTTCTCTATTTAACTTATTTAAAGTGTAGTTTGTCGTTTGCTATGTGTGTTTATTACGTCTTATACAATTTTATTTGATTTTACAATTCAATTTTTATTATTTTACTATGACTAAATTTTAAACTGTTTTATAATTCTGACCTGAAAATGTCCGTTGTTGGATGACATCGTTTGTCGTCAGTAAAAGCATTCGTGAGAAATTGGACCATTTATTTTCATTTTCTCTACAACTTTTTATTATTTACATGTTCGCATAGCGATCCACCGGAGGTATCCTAAGGAGTGTTGTAGTTATATATATATATAATCAAATCCCCTTCTACCGAAATGGTGTAGGGTGCTAATTAACTTAGCGGTATACATATTACTTATAACTTAAATACCTATTCCTTATTCTATAAAATCTAAAACTAAAATTCACTCTGATGTACAAATTCCACCACATTCTCTTGTCTTTCGCTTTCTTTCCTGCTTCACTCCCATGTCTCCCCCTTACTCTGCAGAATCTTGCTCATCACTCCATCCCACTGTTCTTGTGGCCGTCCTCTACTCCGTCTGCCTATTGGTTTTGCTTCCCATACTTGTTTCACAGCTCTCATTTCTATAAATTCCATCAATGGTTTCATGTTTAGCTCCTCTCTTATTTGAGTACTCTTTACGTGATCTCTGAGTGTGACACCTTTGACTTTCCTTAAGTATTTCATTTCCATGGCTTCCAATTTCGATTTCATTCGTTTCGTTAATGTCCACGTCTCACATCCATACGTTAAGGTCGGTCTATAAATACTTTTACATATAGTAATTTTTGGTTTTGCTGATATTTCTTTTTTACCGATAAACGCATTACTCATTGCATAATATAATTTATTACTTTTCTCAATTCTTTGTGTTATATCCGTTTCCTGTCTCCCTGTTTCATCGATGATGACTCCTAAATAACTGAATTGTTGTACTTGCTCTAGTCTTCTTCCGTTTAGTTGTATGTTGGTGTTTTGTTGTTCCTTTGCTATTACCATTACTTTAGTTTTCTCAACGTTTATTTTCATTCTGCATTTTGAAAGCACTTCATTCCATATTGTTAAACTTTTCTGCAGATGTTGTTCCGTTCCCGCCATAATTACAACGTCGTCAGCAAACGCACACTCAGAAATAAGAACAGGTTGCATATTTTTATAGCCTACCTGCAGTTTGTGAACATCATTTTGGCATTTTTCTAATAATATCGTCCATAAATACTGTAAACAGCACTGGACTCATTATTCCTCCCTGTCTCAGTCCATCTCTCGTAATAAATTCGTCCGACTTGCAGTTATTACTGATAATATAGTTTATTGTGTTTTTATAGAGGCTATTAATACTTCTTATTAATTTCTGGTTCACACCCCTATATTTCAAGCTTTCCCATACCATATCTCGTGAGACTCTGTCAAACGCCTTTTCTAGATCTATAAAGGCTGAGTAGGCTTTTGTGTTGTAGTTATTATTTAAAAACCTCTACTGTAACTGCGAAATCCGATAATCAATCAAGGTATAAATTCCCTTTTGTTGTTATTTGTTATTTTACGGCATACGACGCAACAAGATGAACGTAATGTGCTAAATGTGATATCACATTAATCAATCGAAAACACACAGACACATAAGAATCTTGTGTATGAAATATCAATTTAAAAATACTGAGAATAACTTCAACTGAATAATCAAACATTGACTTAAGTATGTTGATTTTAAAAAATTGTAATATTCATAATTTTTTAGCCTACACCAATTCGGTAGAAGGGGATTTGATTATATACAGGGTGCGTCTTTTATATGGCAAAGTTCATTTATTAAATAACTGTTAGCTGAATTAAAATTTTGATAATTGGAATATATATTGTAACAACTTCGTAATTTGAAAATATTTTCAAATACTCCGAGTGATCCATAAGCTTGTAAGGAGTAATAAGATATTTGTTTTAATGGAATACCCTATATATAAGTAGCATATTGTGTTCCATATTAAATTCTGAATATCTTTTGTTATAAATATTTTTTCGAAAACTGCTTAGTTTTCCAATTATTCTGAATTCTCTTTAAAAAATGGTGGAATCGCATCTACGGATTTGTCTGATCTCTTTCCAAACGGTGTAATGTTGGGCAATCAGCTTCTGTTGTATTGCAGCATAAAGTCCTTACATCTTAAAACCACATTAGATTTATAATTTTTATACTGTGTGATCGTAAACCAAGGTTGCAATGGGAAAATTTTAATTGCTGAAAACTTGTTTATTTTTAAATGGAATACCCTGTATTTTTTGTGGAATCTTACAGCGCCAAATGAGCTTTAACAGTTTTATTAAGTATATGCTATACCCATCATTTATAGTTTACAAGATAATTAATGTTTCATGAAAAGTCATAAACAAATAAAATTCTAAATATTAAAATGAAAAACAAAAATGTTTGCGTATATTTTAATTAAAAAGAAAAATAATTTTCTTAATTGTCGGTGGTTAGAAAGCTACTAAAACATCACTCCCTCCACTATCTGCCTTACCGATCGAACCACCTCAATTGTTTATTCAAATTTATGGTACAAGTACAAGTATTAACTAATAAGTTATATTAAATGTTCGAATATACGTCCTCCCTGCTGCATACACATATTTAGTTATGTATGGTAGTTGGGGACATTCAATGGAATCCCGCCTACCTATCCACTTTCGAGGATATTTAATATTTAAAAACTGTCGGACATCTCGGTGGTAATAAATTGGTGCACCATCATGTTGGAACCATCCAAAAGCGGTGGGAGCTCGTGTCCAAGAAATCTTAAATAATCCGCGCCTGTCACAATTTGCTGAAAGGGAAATGGTCCAATGATTTTGTTTCCCAATATCCCACACCATATTTTTTGAGACCAAACATTCTGATTATTTATTTCCTGCATCCAGTGTAGATTTTCAGTAGCATAGTAATGCATATTGTGGCGATTAACACTGCCATTGTTTTTAAATGTTGCCTTTTCAGAAAACAAAATGACAGATGTAAACTCTGGATGAACATTTATAACATTTATTATATTACGGCAAAATCCAATTCTTCTATCAAAACTATGTTCTTGGAGCTCTTGATATAACTCGATGTGGTATGGATGAAATTTATATTTTCTCGTTACTTTATTTACAGTTGCTTGAGATATTTCACTAATAACATTCAACTCTCTACACATAATGTGCGAGTTTTCTCTTATATGAAGCAGTATTTCCAATTCTTTTTCATCTGTAGCCACAATTTTCATTCTTACCCTTTTCGCACAATCTATGTCACCACAGTATCAAACCTGTTTCGAACCTTTTTCAAAAACTTTTCTGTCGGTTGGCGTCGCCCTAGATAACGCATTTGATAAATTCGTGCGGCAAGTAAACATTTTTTTGAGCTTCTCCTAGGATATATACCATATCAATTAATTCTTCTTTCAAAAAATCCATTAATATATAATAAATAAACCAAGTAAAAAAAAATTCGAAAAAATATTTACAACAAAAGATATTCAGAATTTAATATGGAACACAATACGCTACTTATATATAGGCTGTTCCATTTAAATCCTTACAAGCTTACGGATCACTCGGTGTGCTTAAAAATATTTTCAAATTATGAAGCTGTTACAACAATATATATTTCAATTATCAAAATTTTAATTCAGCTAACAGCTATTTAATAAATGAACTTTGCCATTTAAAAAACTCATCCTGTATATATACAAAATATGATTTTTTAATTCTCAACTAATATTTGAAGCAACACCAACTTTTCAAATTTTATTACTACTTTTTTGATTTTGATTTTCAAAAATAGATGGCACGGCTAAAAACATTCCTTTTGTATTATTCGTTTAAAAACTTTAAATCTTCAAATTTCCAGATTCAGTTGAATCGCTACGCCTTTAAATAATACACCTTTTTATCTTATTATATTTTATTTTGTTTTTAAGGTGTGCTTCTTTGTATTTTAATATTAATGTGGTACAAGTTTTATACATATATTTTTACTAATTAGACAATTCGATTTCTTTTTAATAACTTTTAATTTGTTATCACCACATTTTTATTTATTGATAAATTTCGTAAATATTACTTAATTATTTTCTAAAAAGTATGAATTTTAACTTTCTTTTCATTGAATGTTCTTCAGCTGGCTTGAAAATGACCCTATAATCGGAAGAAACCGGTCGCCATATTAAAAAAATTATGTGAGAAAGTGGATCTGTATTTCAATAAATTACCTTCTTTATTTATACCTGTTTATTACTTTTATTTGCCTTGGCTAAATATGTATAATATTTTGGAAAAGAAAATTGATTCAAAGAACACTTTCGTACAATTTAAGCAAGAGCTCCATTAACTGCGTATATAATAATAATAATAATAATATATTTATCCAACAGAAAAAGTATTCTAGTCAAAGGACAAAATAACAAAAATTACAAAATACGGTTCCATAGCAAAGATTACAAAGTGAAAGTAAATACATACATGAAAAAGAAACAAAACTTAGAGAAAATAATTAAACGTGTCAGAAATATAATTGTTCAATTCAGCACGAGTACAAGTATTAATGTCACAGTCTCTAGAAAGCTTATTGAAATTGCTGGCCATGACAAAGATAGGAGAACGCAGCAAAGTGTTACTTCTGACGGCATGCAAGTAAAAAGTAACGTCTCGAGGAATATTGAGTTGCGGCACATAAAATTGAGTTGTTCTAAAAGTCAGGAACAATCCACCAATCCTCTGGCAACTCCAAACAGAAAGTTGATGCTTGCTGAGATTCTTCGATAATGAAGCGTTGAGCCATAAAAACTTTACAAATCTGCGCTGAATTCTCTCCACCTGACGTTTGTGGTTAGCGTAGTAAGGAGACCAAACTCAGAAGCATATTTGAGACGCGAGCGTACTAATGAAAAGTAAAGGGTTTTTAAGGTATTGAAGTTAGAAAAGGATTTACAGTTGCGGATAATGAAGCCTAACGAAGAATTTAATTATAGAGGCGTAGTATTCAGTAAAAGTCAGTTCAGATTCAAAAGTTACACCCAAATCTTGAGAAACTTAGTAGCTTCATTATATTGTAGGTGAAATTGAGAGGTGTTAAACGTCTAGAGATGGTAATGATTTTGCGTTTGTTTATATTAAAAGACAAATTGTTCACAGGGAACCAGATGGAAATATTGTTGATGTCGCTCAGAGCAGTACAATCAGCGGAACAAAAAATTAAAAATGCTAAAAAGGGCCTAGGTTAGACCCTTGTTACACTCCTAAAATTGCTACGTAATCTCTGGAGCAGTAGCCATTGAAGAAGACATATTGGGTTCTATTATTGAGGTAGAATTTAAAAATGTCAATTAGGTTGTTACTTAATCCAAGCACTTTAAGCTTTCCAAGAAGATGGCCATGATCCAATCCAATAATAAACTTTAAAAGGTATCCAGTTTACCATTAGCAATCTATTTTAGTGCCTGTCAATTCGTTTTGTCATCTATTTAATTATTATGAGTCTTTATGTACTTTCCTGGAAAAAAGTATTGCAATATAGCTTGAGGTTTTGACTAGCGAAAAAAAATTATCTGCGTATATGCATTGAAATGTCTAAGATACTAAAAGTGTAACAAACTCGATAAAATGAATATATTTCCTTGTTAAATAAGTGACGACAGAGAAATACAGTCTATATACACAGATCTATTGGTAAACGATAGTAGGTTACATTTAAATACTTCACCTAGCGTTTTGATCAAAATGGTTAATCTATAAACATAAAATCACCCTTTTCGACAGTGTAATACGTACTCGGAGAAAGCCGTGAGACCGGAGGGGTTGTCGAATGACAAGCGACTAACTCTATTTACTCAACAACCGGGTCCGTTCGTCTGCTTTATTGGCAAGGGCCGGGCTTCTCAAAGGCGCATGCGGGGGTGGGCAACACACAGTTAATTAATACGAATTGAAGACCTCATTTGCATGCAGCCTCCTCTAACGAACCTCCTCAGAAAACTTACTTACTCTGTTCCACGGTTGGGGCGCCCGTCGGGGATGGTTTTTGGAGTTTGAGGTACGAATGAGACGGGTTGGATGGTGACGGATGAATGCGGCTGCTTTCAAATCGTCAATCCAATCATTCACTAGGTGCTCTGTAATATGGTGCACATAATATAACCACACATTTTTCTTAGCTGTTGTTGAAATGATTCCATAAGGATAGTAAAGAATGCGTACGTTTCGATTCAATTATCCTGGCAACCTTAAAAAGATATGCGTGCGTACTTCGTAACTTAATTCCCAAGGTGGTAGTTCGGAATAATGAAGTAACACAAAAAAAAATAATTTCAAACGCATACACGTTTTTTAAGAAATAGTAAGACATAAGCATATTATTAAAAATCAATATTCACCCGCTCTTTGTCGCGTGTGCGTGTGGCATAATATGATATTCCTCTCTGTGTTTTTATTCCTGCATTCTTCATCTTTTCTTCAAATCTGAATGACTTTTAAACGATTTAGATCGTTCAGCATTCAATATTAGTAATAATGAAATTCCGCTTAATTGAGCACGTAAATTCTGCACGAAGTTACCGTATCCGTATTTCCGCACACTTGCCCTTATGAAACTATAGTAATGAAAATAAAATGGCAATTAATATTAAACTAATTAATTAATCGTATATGATGACATAAATACTTAACTAATTAGCACCTCAATAATACTTGTATGCTGAAAATCAAACTTATATAAATTATTTTACAAATATATAAACCTTTTATTTTAATATATTTATACATAAAAATACAGCGTGTTCCACCTGGGGTCATTAGAATTTTTCGTACTTAGTAGGAATTTGATTTTGAAACTTGTAGAGTAGTCATGGCCGACTGTGATCTATTTAAAGATTTAAATATGTTCAGCCTTATAGCACTTTTTATCTGGGGCTCAATATCAACTTTCTTGTTTTAAATAAAATGGTGCAGTTTTTATGGGTCCAGTATACTGCTCGCATCATTTGTGATGAGTTTGTGTTAGTGTTTCCTATATCGTATTCGTATAATCGTTTTTGATTTTTGATTGTTTTAATTCTGTCAAAATTTGGCGTTTATACGCTTTACAATAAAATTAAATATCTCATAAGCTATTAGACATATTATAAGATATTCTACTGATGTCGATGCAAGTACATGGTCATAGGTTTTGACTGTGACAGCAGTAACTGTAATATCATATACAGTGTGCTCAGAAACTCATGTCCAATTTGGATATCTTTAAAGTAAAAACACTTTCTTTTACAAGTGGAACCTGGTATTTTTCAGTGCAGCATTGAATGCAGCGCAAAATTCTATATCAATTCGTATTAAGGTTTAGTATATCTATATCTGATGGTTTTTGAAATGTTCACACTTATTTCATAAAAGCGGCAGAAATATACCAAAATTACTTGTGTAAAGGAAGTCATTCGGAACACACTGTAGAGCATTTTTCAAATTATGCATCATCACTTCTTGCATTCGGTTGTAATAATACTTGAGGTATTTATTGCGACTAGTTTCTTTATTATTAGTAAAATTCTTAAAGACGTAGACAATAATTATTAGATATTAGCAAGCCATGCGTGTTCTTGCATATTAACAAATAAGCGCATTGTTTACATCGTTTGACATTTAACTTTCTTATAAATTATTTGAAAGTAAAGTACTACAAATAAAGCAAAACAGAAAACACTTCTACCAAAACAGTAGCGATGGAGTACCTCCTAGACCCCCTCCTCTCCACTAATAATATTGTCCATTGTGTGCAAGGCAACCTTTTAGGGATGAGATCAGACCACATGATTTCATCATATCTTTTTAACGGAAAATCACGGATCGGCTGATATCAATTCAACTACAAAGACATGTTCGTTGCATCGATCTGGTTTACAGGCAAACTGAAACCCGAAAACGGCGCTGGATCTGGAATTCATAGCGGAATGAGAAATCCTCTACTAGGAAAATATGTCACGCAGTGTGTAACCGAAACCAATCAGAAGTATGTGAGTATGAAAGAAGTTATGAAAGTAAATAGGTATATATTGCAACAGACAGCCAGAAGATACTGAGAGCACTAGTGAACCGTAAAATACAACCAAAACTGGATTAGGCATGTAGCCTGACACTATACAATAAAATCAGCTGCAGTTGGTGCCCGGACATTCAGCAACTCAACGAACGAAGAAGCCCTGGAGTTATAAGGAAAGAAACCATCAGCTTCTATATAAGCCTAAAATCTGTTCTCGGAACCTCAAAACAGCACGAGAGTTGATAAGGAGTTGAGTTAAAGAGAAACGCAAAAGAGCACTGGAATAATACAACCAGGCAAATTCATGAAAAGACCTTTATTAAGCGACCATCAAAAGCGAAGAGCAAAGAACTTTCGCAGCTCAGTTGGAATAACTTTCGCACCGTAACAGATCTCCTTACGAGACGCTGTACTCTGAAAGGATACCTATAGAAAATAGGGATCAACACTGCAAATACCAGCTGCAGATTCTTGTAATGGAATGACGCTTACCATATTCTGTGTGAATGCGAGGCTTTGGACGCAAAAAGACAGGCAACTTTTGGCAAGATCACAATGAATGAGGGTTACTTCGATCAACAACCCAGAGACCTGCACAGATTAGCTTAGGGTGCTAGGGCACTGGTATGGATAGTATAACTTAATAGGTAAAAAAATTGAATACTGCATACAAAAAGTCAAGAAGCTGCGGTCCTTCCGGAGATTCCATGTTAGACGGTTTCCAGAACTAAAAAAAAACACATTTATATATTAGGTAGATTCTGGCTGAAGATGGCAATTTGCCGAAACTAATTCCAGTGCAAAATAAATTGGGTAGGAATTAAGAAGATATTATTCTTTTTACCTACTTAAAAAGAAACTATTGCTCTTGATATGTATACATTTAGAGATCAGCTTTTTTTAAAAATCATATCATTACCCACAAGGTATATACATAGAATTATCAAACTTAAATATGTGACCTACTTCAATTGCATGATTACAAAAACCAGTAGTAGTAACATCATATTTGTTTTGTTAGATACGATATACTTCGTTTCGTCTTCTATACTATATCTGTCATATATAACTTTCATAATAATACCCTACATAGATTGAATATTTTTAATAATATGAAAACAAAACAAGGTATTTAGCAATATGAGAAATATTATATATAAAATTAATAATTGCCGAACAAATTGTGTACTTGTTTGTTTGCCAATTAAATAGAACTTAATTTTCTTATTAATATTGCGAATACAGTGTGCTAGACTTTTACATTACAAATTACATTGTCTTCCAAAATATAGAAAATATAAAGTTAACAAAAAACCACTGATTATCTCAAATGTGCTTCATTCAATTGCTTTTCTTCTTAATTGTATTATTTTAGTCAGCACTAGAATCACTGTATTTCTTTCTTTCTTAATTTAATCAATTGTCATATACGCAAGAGGCAAATTTAAGAATACCCTCTGTGACATAGTTCAAAGAGGATTGAAGTTTATGAGAAGATGGCGTCAATCGGTGGGACTCAATGTTAACCCCACTAAGACTACCTTAGTAGCATTCACTAGAAAAAGAAAATCCAATCTCAAAACCATAAAAAGGGATAGGCAAAATATAGATTGGAGAACGGAGGTTAAATACCTAGACTGTAACCCTTCTATGGAACAAACGCGAACTTGAAGTAACCAATAAGGTCAAAAAAGCGTTGATGGTATGCAGAAACTTTGCAGGGAAAAATTGAGGATGCAACCCAAAAATACTGTTTTGGATGTATACAGCGATAGCGAAACCGATCATCACCTATGCATTAGTAGGTTGGAGTAAAAGAACTAATCTGGTAACCGCGACATAACCTCTCGAAAATGTAAAGATTAGTATGTATATGCACAACTGGAGCTATGAGAACTTGCCCAACTGCAGCTATCAAGGAAGTATTGGGTCTTATTGCTCTCTCTTGTAGAAAGGGTGGCAAAAAGAACCACACTCAGAATGGTCAAGGAAGGAACGATTAGGCACAGGCCCCAATCTCCTGACGGTGATCAAACCTGGGACATGCCCCGAGCCGACAAAAAAGCCGAAAGAGCCGAAAAAATTCAGCTTTGTGAAAGAATTCACCACAAATCTTAGTAACAAGAGCGAGTGGGATCATAATATAATCTTGAAATTGAATTGAACACGGCAGAGGGTACTGGAATAGGAATATATGGGCCTAGAAACAAGTACGTCGAAAGCTTGGGGAAATACCCAAGTATCTTCAGGCGGAAATAGACGTTATTGAAAGACGGGTCCAGTTAACTATCGATAGAATTTATCGAAACCAGGAGATTATCATTATGTCTGATACTCAAACAGCCATCAAAGCGCTGAGCTCACATGAAATCAGTTCCAAGATGGTCTGAGAATGCCTGGGGAAATTAAGGGAGCTAGGCAAAAGAAATGAAGTAACCCTCGTGTGGGTTCCGGGTCACACAGGAGTGGAAGGAAACGAGATAACGGATAATCTCGCAAAAAAAGAGGTTGGAATACCTTTTGTAGGGCCTGAACCCTTTTGCGGCGTAAATAGCAGTACAATACTGAAGCAACTGAAAAAAAAAATCGAACAGAGAAAATCTAATTAGTGGGAGAATCTCTAGGGAATGAGGCAAAGTAAAATTCCTTCTAGGAATCTAGGTTGATGCATTCTCTTCTGGTTAGGTTTACAGAATGCATCAACCTGAGTAAAAACTTAGTAAACATATTTGCATATTAACAGCAACACTTTCAAGGCATTGTAAACTGAAATGATATCTGAGTAAGCTTGGATTCGCAAAAGAATCTGAATGTAGATTTTGTGGGGAAGAGAATTAAACACCCATCCATCTCCGCTCATATTGCGCAGCACTGTGCAACTCAAGGGCGTTGTGGGGAGCATGTGAAATCGAAGAGGGAGACTTACCTAACCTGGGGTCTTCTGATATCCTACACTTTCTGAAATGCATAGGATCGGAAGGCCAAGTATAAAATGGCAAAAAAAAAATAGGGGACACAATAGATCTCTTAAGTCGCAGTGTAACATCCCTTTCCCCACATACATACATAATTTATCCAAATATGTAATATAATAATAACAATGTTAGCAATAGTTCGCTGAAATTTTGGGACAGGCTGTATAAGGTTTACTTCCATGGCCTGTTTACGCAGTGACAGTGCTTGAAACTTTCATGTCGATATGCATTATCGTTTGGCTTAATGTACATTTCTAACGGCCCACGTGCACTAATAGAATATGAAAATGTTTTAGACATAATGTTTCAGTTATTCAGCAATCGTTAATGAAAAGCGGAACACAAAATTTTGGCGTAAAATACTACTACAGCATTAAGCGTTGAAAACAAATGCGATGTCCCACACAGATTCATGGAGACACAAAGCTATAGAAACACTAGCGCTTCTCACAGTAACAACAAAAGCTCCGATTTCCTAGCAATGGTAGGGTTATCTCACGCAGTCTATCTATCAGGACGCCTCGCACCCCAGCATCAAGTCTGCTCGTTATTTATGTATTTTAGCGCCGTCGTACGGCCATTATTGACGCCTTAATGTCCGGATTTGTCGTTGCGTGCACGACGTCACTGTTTGCAAACACTGATAAATAGTGAGAGAGGCAGATCGTTTTTTCTCTGTGCGCGCTTATTCGAACGGTTGAATAGGAAGCGCGTGTGTGTGATTGGCTTTATGATGTTTGAACAGCGGAACTTGATCCGTGTTTTATTGCTCGAATGGGTCCCGAAAACTCTCTTTAATTAAACCGATATTAAACAATCGCCCGAACGTGATGGACGTTACGGGCACGAATTTAAAGTTTAACAGCTATCAACGGAGAACCCTTTTCAATTTAAACTATTTTATTGCATTGCATTTGTGGGAAGTTCTTTAGGACTGCATTATTTAACGAAAGCTCACAGCACCGAAGGAATATTTTCTCTTCAGTTGTATTTTAGAATTACTTGCCTTTTATCAGTCACTATACAGGGTGAAAAGTTGCAATTCTGGCCGCCTAGAAATGGAAAAGACTTCAGCGGTAGATGTACAACGGCGAGTTTCAAAAATGTTCCACTTAACGGGTACTTTCTCTCTCGCACAGACGATGGATGTTTTTTAGGTGATTCTCTGGTGATTCAACTTGTAAAATACATTCGTGTATTAATATTTTGAGAGTTTTAGATAGGCTGATTCATTTTTCCTCTCCGTTGCTTATAACTAAATTTTGATCATTTAAGGTATTTTTTATGGATATTTCTTTTAAATGAACTAAACTGCTGACAGGAAATTCCGATTGACAAACTAAGCATATTAGTTTCTAACATACAGAAATCATCACTGTTTCTACTTACCGACCCATATTGTTGTATGTATGGAATAGCATAGATTGTTTATATTTCTGATAATAATCATTTAAAAAAAATCCGAAAGAAAGAGTATTAAAAATGTTAACCTTATCTTAAGAAATAATTGCGAAACAAATTGCACCCTACGCGCAGTAAGTTGTTAAATAATTTTTTGTATAATTTAATTGTTTAAATTTTTATGTTTAAGTAACGTACGATAATGGTAGCTTTAACAAATTGTTATGTTGATTTTTGTAGATATACAGTGTTGTCAATTTAGCAAAATTATTCCGAAAATTAGGAATATACTGAACTTCCTTGTCGATGCAACTAATGACGTTGTTAATATAATTTTATTATTTGTATACCTAAATAACAGCTTTTCTAAAACAAATGAGATTTATCATTCTTGTATATCAAGTATAAAATGTATGGTTCCTATATATGAAATACCTTTTATGTATGTAATGTTTTAAACACATAAAACTTGATTACCCTCACAAATTAGGCATTCAGGTTAGTTATTTCAAGTTACCACATTAGACTACATTTACCACAACAGAACGCAAAGCTAATAAATTCATTTTTGTATAGCAATGTGGTGAACTAACAAATATAGTCACATCTATAACACTTTTTATCTATATTGACTAAATTAATTTGTTATTTTTTCAAAATCTGGAGTATCAAGAAAAGTTGCGAGTTAATACCTTGTTTGGATGATAAACAACGTAGCAAATCTGAATGGTGGTTTCGGCTAAAAAGTAAACGAATTTCACGAGTTTACTATGAGAATTTCGCTATTTATTTTCACTATTTAATCCAACTATCAAAATCGTAGTAACTGCGGGTAGTCGTCAACTTAACAACAATTTTTGTTTTGTGTACCTTTTGAAACAACAAAATATGTTAAAGCTCTTTAATTTTAACAACAGGTTTATCACTGCATAACGGTGCAAAAGTATTGCACGCTATTTGTTGTTACTTTAAAGATCATTCTGGTTAATACCCAACTTCGCGCTTGCACAAACATTATTTTATTTATTTATTTTTTGATAAAGGTATAATTACTAAGATATATTATGTAAATTGTGAACAGGTCTCTTGAAAAAGAATGGAATCGCATAATTACTACTACACTAAGAAAAAAATTTAATAATAAATAAAAATATAATTATCGTAAGTAAAAAGTTCAGCTGAATAGGGTACAAAAGCACAGATTACTTAGCAAAAATTGATCCTAAACACTGATACTAACAAGAAACAATCTAAGTTACTTACGGTCTGCTTCATACCGGTAACTTATGAAGTTACTTATGATAATTGAACTGAAGTAGTTAAGCCACAGAATACATGCAGTTACAGTAAGTAAAAGATTTGCCCATGTCAACTAGTAGGTGTATTGCTGAGTGAACTGTTCTATAACGGCTGTCACACCTTCATAATTAATACAAGCTATTTGGATTACTTGTGATAAGGAAACGGTATCATTAATGTACGTTCACTAAATACCTGATATATAAAAGGTAATGGTTTGCTACAAATATACAATATACTTACCTTAAATTATTCAATGATAGCGTACGAAACGAGGAGGTTTAGTAAATATTTATTAAATAGCTTACGGTGTACTCTGTGTGACTAACTGATAAAGTACAAAAAAAGCTCCACAAATCTTTGATTATTTATGCAACCGCAACTATAAGTACTGCGTACCGAGCAATGCGTAATTCAAAATTGTTTGCAAATAATTTTTAATTACTACTTCCCAGGTATGTAGCTTCGATTGCATTATATATCGAGATTTGTTGGAGCTTAAATTCGCATTTAATTTGCGGTTAATGGTACATAATACTCATTACTTAAGAAAAAAAGGAGTATTATTAGCTATAGTTTTATTTTGTATAGGGCAAACACAATGACTACCTGATGTGAATGTAATGTAATGTTTAAGCTACATAATAACAACAAGAGTCCAGTAAATAACGAATAACTGATAGACGTTTCAATAACAAGCTTTAGAAGGATAAACAGTACCCAACTGATTGAATGGAATCCTTATGCAATTCTGCCATACTCTTAAACGTTTAATGCATTCTATATATTGTTTATGATTATGCAGGGTACATATCAAGATGATCTACGTATGTTACCATCTGTAAAATTCATTTAGTTAGTGGAGTTGAAGCCCCAAGATGCAATTCTTCCATTTTCTAACTTCTAAACAGGTATTATCGAGTTTAATAAGGCAAACACCTTTTATTCAGCACGGAGTTTTATGGTCTCGCGTGTACGTGATTCAACACTGGGTTATGACGGTTATGCGCAAAACACGGTTAAGACTAATCCAAGGTTCCCGAAAACACAATAGGTGCAGCAAATTCCAATAATCGCTAGTTGTGGCAAGGTTGCTACTTATTATAAAAATACATGAGCTTTAATAGCATTAGTTTTATTGTTCTTGTACTAAGTATATGCTATAGTTGACACTACCAATAGTCACAAGATAATACGTTACTTACCACATATCAACAGTTTGATTACGTTCATTTCATTCACAAGAATTTATCAGGTATGCTGTATTAATAGCCGTTAATAAGAGCACTTATTTACAATAAGAGCTGCATTCAGGAAACTGGATTTAGTTGTCAGGTAATTAATTGAGGAGTAATGTTGCAAGTAATACTTTATCTATTATACATGATTTTTTATCAAGTAAACACTTTACTTAACCCATTTTTCTCAGTGTATAGTATACTATTACACTGTAGTCAAAGCAGCTGAAAGAAATTTACAATGAAAAAATGTTTAGTAGTAATAATAAAATATATTGCACTAAATAAGTATTATTTTATTTAAACAAATATTTATTAATACTGGCCACAACTATCACGGATAAAAACCCATTTTTGTAGAAGGCCAAAATTTATACTTTTTAAAATCGCTGGTGTGACTTGGCCATCGTTTGCATCCTTTTTCGTTGCCAAGCAACAAACAGCAGTAAAATTTCGTTACGTGTAAAATACACACGCATCCATCCTACGAAGGGCAGAAATTAATAAATATACTGTTTACAACTCTCGAAAGGAATTCAACTAACATATAAACATCGATAAAGACATTATTCAAAAAAATATTCCCGATCGGTGCAAGAGAGAAAGCATCCGTTAGGTGGACCATTTTTGAAACTCGCCGTTGTACCTACACACGACGCCCCAGCACAGATTCATTAACGCTCGGCGAATTGTTAAAGCTCAGCCGAAACACAGAATAGAGAATAACCAGAAGTTTCGCTCCGGTGATTAAATGACTAGATATTTTATCCCTTTTCAATGAAATGCTGGCGATGTTTATATCCTTTTTCAATCAACTCTTGGCGATTTTTCAGAGCGACTATGCATTGTTATACTTCCGTATGTGGACTCGTAGCATCGTGTAAACAACAATAAAAAATAAAATCATGACCATAGGCAATAATAACATGGGAGTGAAATTTATGGTTATTCTCTATTCTGTGCCCGAAGTAAATTGAGGACGGCATTCTTTTCCTCGCGAGAGCTTACTCTCATATCCGCAACAGATAATAACCAATGGTCTAAGCGAATTATTGTAAACACGATTTATGAGGTTTGTAAGGATAATATTAAATCTAACATTACATTTGTATTAGTGAAAAAGGAAATAATAAGACAATAGGCATTTGATCACTAAAATATATTCATGCTTCTTTTCTATTCATACTTATTTTTCTATCAAAGCATCAGATAATGTAAATTTCAGTGATAGAGCTCATATCAATATCAAAAGGAAAAAGGAGCTTTAAAGCCAATAATCAACTAAAATAACAAACTTAGATTAGATTCTAAGAAACCTAAGAATAGCAAATGAAATACCTAGTCGTCGGTGAATAGTATATTATTGAAAAAATATTAATTTTCGGAATATTTATTAATCATTAATTCACAAAATTCCAGGCGACGGTAATAATCGTCCGGTAAAAGTGTCTTGGGATGTGCTAATTTTATACGACCCATATTTATTCTCATGTAAAAGGTTCACAACAGTTATTGCATTAATATTACATTAGTGAGCAATTTGTTTGGATAACATATTAGGAATTAATTTCACTAATGCACAAAGTTGAATTTCGATATCACAGACACTTTTATTTGTGTTATTTATTAATGTAAACATTGTATTGTATTGCAAATAAATCGCGTGTAACTTCTTCTGAATTGGCACCGTAAAATTGTTTTACAAGAAATAGTTTTTCCTCGGGTGTATAATATTCCATTTTTTATAAAATTACTGACTGCGATCAAAACTTACTAACCGTTATAAAACTTGAGGACCTTACCCTAATAACCAGCGACAATCTATTAAGAAATAAAGGAAATGAATCGAACACCGGCTTCACTTGAAGTGAATTACGCGTATCTAACTATTCGTTCACTCAGTAGTACGAAAATTTCAATTTCATTGAACTGATTCAAATAGAAAAAAAATCGATGTAAGGCTAGCATTTTGTGGTAATTTTACAAGGACAGAGAATAGCGGTAAATGCTTGCCGTTAAACAGCGATAACATACAGATTGGCGATGGTATATCGAATTGTATATCTGATACACTGCCGCAGATTTTGTTAACTGATGGAAAGCATATTTTATCCTTCTTTTATTCATATTGCGGCAATCGTCAGGTCAAAAGTGCGCTCCGGTGCAATCATTAGCAATACCATGAACCATCAAAAATTGTATTATTGTAATTAGCTGGATCTATCGTACGAAAACTGTAGTCATATATACATACATATGTATAACCATGCATTGTTGAACCAAACAAGAATAAGATTATGCTTGCTTACAAAGCAGAAAAAAAAGAGATGCATCTAAAAACAACGCACGAACGGAATAAGGAAAAAAGGAGGATCTGTGGCAATAGCAGCAGCGCAGCGGTTCTCGCAAAGCAACAGCGTCACAATCATACATGAGTCGACAAACAGTAACCTCAACGTTCCCATGAATTTCTTATTCCGCTCACACGACACAAGTTCGGGACATTGGGTACCGATAGGCCATTGTCGTTTAACCAAAGTACCTTAAAAAAAGTGGTCTGTTATACACTGTGACTGTGGTCCCCATAAAACAATCACCAGACGTCAACGCTTACCCAGATCCAATGATATGAGCCCGATATGTTTGCTTACGCGGTTTCGTGATGATAATGAAAAGGATAAAAAAGATAAAATAATGAATTATTAAATTGTTGCGAATTGTTCTTCGGCAATTTTGTGCGGTTTTTGTGCTTTCATATTGGCCGGACTAACTGAATGGTGTTTTACTGTAGCTAAATGTAAATTAAATTAACTGTTTGTATTCGATGCGCATTGCGTCAAGTTGGTATTGAACACCGATACTCGTTTTAGTTTCTTTGATTAAGTGGCGCCTTTCATTGCGGCAGTACATCGTATCTTACAAACCTGAGAGCTCTGAGTATACGACAAACGGAACAAATGAAACAAGCTCAGAAAATGCGTGTTTATACTCCAATATGAACTTGCTAATCATGTAAGCTCCCTATTCCATACATATGTACTTAGATTACAGCGAAATAATAACTTATTCTTTTAACTACTGCAATCATTTTTCATAGAACAAATCACTAAACTTACAAGATACATATCTCAATCATAGGATACTGTATAAATCTCTTTCACAACTAAAGCAGGCACCATATTTGTCACCTGCTATTTGAATACGAGCATCTTACAGTGTAAAGTCAAAAGAACAATAGTCAATTCAAAGTTACATACCATACCTAATTTTTTTCTTTGTATTTATCATTTAAAAGTAATTTTTATATTTAATGACTACAATTCTCTTTCTAATTCGATATTGTGCTTTGATAGTTACTTTTACGTTTAAATTTAGCACTAAAAAATAATCCCTCGCACCCCAAATAGCCTGCAACGTATTTTTAAAATTATAACCTTTAATTTCTTCTCTTTAAAGGTTATACATATACACTCTGAGGTAAATCTCGTGAGGATATGCCCCTGTTGTTTTCGTTTACAAATTAATTTAACCATTAATTAATACCAATTTGAAGTCATTAAAATTTCATTATCATAATTAAAACAGTTTGTAAAAATACACAACTGATTGCTTACTTTTCAAGTCAAAATTAACGTTATATTGAATTAATATTTTATATTACCATATCAAATCAAAATACCATTAATAAATATGTAATTTAAGAACATATGTATTTACGTTGTTAATTTACTGCAAATTCAGATCTCATTTGATTATTTTATTTTAAACAGTCATATGAACGTGGATATCATTCATTGTGCCATTTTTATAATTTTTTTTCATGCAATTTTCTCTTATTCATAATATTCCCCTAAAGTTAGTTTCTATAGTTGTCTAATTTGGTTGCTTTTGTTTGTATCGATCTTGAGTTACGTATCTGTTGATACGACTCAAAGTTCTTTGATGATAACTCTGAAATTTTCAAATTGGTCGCTGTAGAGTGACATAGTTTTTTTTTAAGGTCACTCGGAAATATGTTCCCACACCCTTTTAGATTCCAAAGAAGCAAATTCATCTGCAATAATTCATAATTTAATTTTATTTTAATATTAGAATTACCTAGACGTAACTACGACTGATTTTCCGATATTAAGGTCTACGTAAAGCCGCCACTGGGAGCTAATACTACCTTTGATTTAGAGACTAGTGCTGTGCATTTTAACCGGATAACCGGTTAACCGATCACGACGGTGGATCGGCTACGACGGTTAACCAATCGCAAAGGTTAACCGGTCACGGCGATCAATCGATCGAGACGGTAAAAAAAAAACAAGTAACTGAATGAATTTCTTAATTAAATAAACAAATGTTATTTCTATTCCAAAGTCGTTTTAAATTTTATGATAGCGGTGTATATCTTTATACTTTAAGCTTAAGCATAGTTTTTCGTGACTGTGTATAATAATATATTTAGTTATTTCACTATTTCTATATTTTCCGTATGGGATGGATTTGTATACGGGCGGTTTTTGTTTGTTTTCTGGCCCTCTGCGTCGTATGTGCGAGCGAGAGAGGCAGTGTGGTAAAGACATCGAGACTGCACAGTTGTTATTTTCTTTTGCTTGAAGTCTAAAAATTGAAAATGTTCATTTATTAATTTCTTGATGGTAATAAGCCATTTCTCGATGTTTTAACACCATTCGTGTAACTTTAAAGTTTAATTAATACAGGTACTTCACCTACAGCAATACGTATACGGTTTTGACGAGTATTTATATGACGATGTGTATTACCTGTACGCAGTATCATAATTACCGTACTATCGTATGATTAGTAGTAGTTGGTATCGTCAAGAGCAGTTAGAAAAACTTATGTACCAAACTTCTTTTTTATTTTACCTTTTTTTTTTTGTTTATGCATAGATAACTACATTTACTGTCTTATATTTGTCGTGTCGAAATATATGGCTTGTCTATTAATATAGGTACGTATCATTTAAAAAGAGAGATTGCTAATTTTACTGTCGCGTTGTGTACATCGAAAAAAAAAAAAACATTATTAAAATCCTTAAACTGCTGCTCATTTTTTTTACTTAAATGAAGAAACAGCATAACTATTCCTAATTTTGTTCAGTTATTTTTTTGCTAATTTTATGACTGTGTTGAGTGATATTTTTTGGAATTTATGGAATATATCTACTATAAATATTAAATGGCATTCCGTCAATAACTGTTTAACTGTTAAGACATGGAAGTGCAAAGTAAATAATTTAGCCATTAATGAATTTGATTAGACTTTTTAGACAATGGAAATAAATACGATAGCATAGCGATATAAATTACGTTATAGGATAATCATGCCACTAAGTGACAAGTTGATAACCAAGAAGCAGTACTGGAGATAAATATTGTACCCTATGTAAATGATTACTTACGAGTAAGTATTTTACGTACTCGCATTGTTGGGTAAGGTACTCGCCGATTGTTAACAGAATTTTTATTTACTTACGAGGTGTCGAATACATTTCTAACGTATGGATTTTGTTTCAGTCAATAAGTTGTGCTTCAAACTACTTATCGCTAACAGGTAGCTATTTAAATATTAGAAGGAAAATGTGTTTGTGATTCGGTAGGAAGATACTGCTAAAATAAAAAATTAACACCTAAGAAAAGTAGCCTTTTTATACGTAAGTGCAAGTGTACCTATAAGGCCTTACGTAAACTGATTCGAGAAAATAACAAAAATTACTGTTGTGTATAATTTTAAGCTCTTAAAATATATTCAAGGATGAAGCAAGTTATAGCAAACTTTAAAAATAAAATATTGAGACGTGTATTAGCAAAATACTTATATAAAGATAAATATAAATAAACGGTTAACCAGTCAAAACAGATAACCGGGTCACACCGGTTATAACCCGGCATACCGGTTATCCGGTTATATACATACGATTAACCGATTATGAAATCTGTTCGGTTACACAGCACTATTGGAGACCCCAACTTCCTTGGACCATGACTTATCAACTCCGATCTCATATTCAAATGTTTTGAGCGAATCTTGAAGAAGATCTTTTCAATTGCTTAATATTTCAATTTAGAACACAAAAAAAAAAATTTCTTTTGTTACGTTAATATCAATGTTTTTATCGTTAATAATAATAGCAGACACCTTCTAGTGACCAGTACGAAGTTCTCATGTTAGTAAAACTGTTTTTCAATTCATCAAGGAATTTATGGTTTGATATGATTTAATATATGGAACTTCAAATTTTTGTGGTTTGATCTGACAAATGTTGGCCTAGATTAAATGTTCTGTTTCAAGATAGAAGGCGCACAGCGATTATGTACACTTTAAAACAATTAATCTATTACATAATAGAATTCTCAAGAGAGTTCTAGATAAAATATATACCTTTTGGATATAGTGAAGAAAGATGGTCCTTAACTTTTATTTATTAATACCAGAACACAAATTCTTTTTCGTAAATAACACTTTCGTTAGTTGAAAAAATTGCTTTTAATTGTTGAGGTTAGAATATAAGACACCAGTCACAACAAGACGTAAACTAGCTGTTTGCTCAAATTGCGAGGAAATACTCGATAACAACTTATCTATAACTTTGTTAACAAGAGGGAGATGACTTGAAGTACGTATTAAGTTGAACTAAATAAATATTTATGCATGTTTTCTCTGAAAATAAAAATACAAGATTAGACTTAAAAGATACTAAAAATTTAAACAATCTATATTTCTGTATTTTTCTACCTGCAGTAAGCAAGCTCCATTCATGTATAGTAACAAATCTGACGATTTTATTCAATACTAAATAATGTAATACACGCTATATTAGGTATAGAAATGTTTACATTATACATAGGATGTGTCGAAAGAATAACAACAACATCTACACATAAGATTTAACCTGAATGTCAGTATCACCAATGTCAAGTACAGAAGTTCTGTAGGGACAAACGTTAAGGAGTCCCTCGAAGGAGGTACGTTACCAGTGGTAAACTAATGGCAGACCAAGTGCATGAAGCTATTATAGCAACATACATGGAAACTGTCCAAAAATAAAGAGACGTTATAAAGGCCTGAAAACAGTTTTGTGGAATAGAAACCTAAAAAATCTAGAAGCCGAGATTCGCAGGTTGTTCAACAAAGCCAAGTCAAATCACAGCTGGGATGTAAACAAAAATAAATCGACGCAATACAATAAAGAAATCTGTAAGGCAAAAACGGACTCATCGCATCAGATCGAAGACCAAACAGATCAAAACGAGAAGGCTGGAGGCTGGCTACAGAAATTAGGTGACCTATGATAGTCAAATGGGCATTCAGCAGATTATGGCCTTTTAAATCTGCCGGGCATGGATGCAATATTGGCTACCTTACTACAGATAGATAGATAGAGGTACTGTTTACTGATATCACATCTCACAAAAACCTTCAAAGCATGTATAGCCTAGGGATATGTTCCAACTGCATTGCAAAAGGTGAGGGTAGTGTACTTACCTAAGATAATAAACTATCCCATCAAACACCAAAGCAGAACTAATTCAAAATGAGTGAAATAAATATATGTATCCAGTTGAATAAATAACACTAGGAAATGATTATATTAACGCCCCTACATATTTTTGGTTGGACTATAAGTACTTACCTTTTGATTAGAATAAGCAATTTTTCTTCTTCAGTGTAGTATTCTCATATGTTCAAATAATATTTTCGATAATTGTGACAAACACAAGGAAGAATCTTTACAAAAGTAAATATTAACGAAACAATGAATATCAAAACTTATATTATTTATATTTTTATACCTTCAAATAACAAATGGTAGTTTCTAAAAGGAATTAAAAGAAAAAAATAAGTATTTTTCAACTTTTTCGGGTCCTGTTTAATTTCATCTGTACGTTATCTATTCTAACTCCGAAGAAATACCTATATGTAGGGTATTTAACATTTAATTTCATCTTGTAGTAGTAGTGGAACTAGTAATGAGTGAAAATATAAGTACAATAATAGTAGAATTTTGAGAAGATACTGAATTATTACTTCAGAATTTTACTAAAATATGCCCCGATTAAAAAAATCATGTGCCAGTACTATGACTTCAGACACTCGGCATATATTTTGCTTCAGGCATTTACAGTTTAAAAGTAAAGTTTTAAAGAAAACCGGAAATTCCATTGTTTAAGGACGCTTGGTTTGAAATATGTAATGAAACTTCAAAATTTCACTTTCTTTAAATATTTTTTATATAATTTAATCTGACAATTTTTTTAACTCTACTCCAGTGTTGTAAACAATTATTTGTAGGTATTTCTACTTTAAAAATTGCATAGGGCGCCGTTTGGATACCCTCGTCTAGTTCATTTTTTTTCTGTATACCAGCATGGCAATGATGCAACTTGACAGAGCGTATGCTACTTCCCACTGATTTACGAGCGAAGTTGGCAGAAGACAGTCGAAATGGACCTGTAAGGGAAATAAAGCATCGTGAAATAGAATACCAGTTATTTAGATCTCCACAAATCATTCCACTTTACACTTTATATTCCTCTCTCTAGTCGGTAGTTCTGTTACGTAGAAGTGCAAGGAATGTATTTAAAAAAAAATCAAATTAACTACCAATTGCTAACTATACTAACTATTATCTCTTCTTATTGAAATGTTTTTCATTGCAGTTGAAGAATTTTTAGCAGTTCTCAGCCTAATATGCAATTGGTCAATTATTATTTCAGAAATGTGCAAGAAATGCAAATGTGATTCTTTAGCCTCTTTGCGAATAAGGTAAATAAGGAAATAGGTAAAATAATTTATTTTACCATACTAGAACTTAAATTACAGCTGCTATGAATATCATTTATAAAAAATGTTAATCTATTGTAAGATTGTTGAAAACGACTGCATTTCTCATTCTTATGCTAGCTATTGATTACGCAGAAAAGCTTTGCAAGTATTTTCAGCTAACTCAAAAAATTGAAAAGGTAATTGGACGGGTTTTCTTTTTTTGCTTGTGCGAACCATCTGACATATAGTTTCCAGAAACACTGCTGCCTCTTGACTTTTTATATTTAATTCCCCCTTTTTTCGCGCCCTTTAATCCTTGGTTTGTGGTAGGTTATAATCATCAAATTAAATATGTCAATTCTATAATTAAATTCTTTGACATACTCTTGTCCTATAGCCTATTTTGTCTGCCCTAGACTCCTTGCCTTACACCTAGCTAGTTCCTGCTGCACTAGGTTCAGGGATCATTCGTGGATTCAACAGTAGTTAAATCCATGCCCTTTCAAAGATTCCCTATGGATGCTCTTGCTTTGAATAAGGTTCTTCTGTCTTGGCTGTGGAGGTCATTTATAATACTCTTCCAGAAGATTTTCTTCGTGGATTGCATGAAATTGATACTTCCACTCGAGCAATTCTACATCGCAATCACAAGTCGTTCTTTAATCAGATCCACCTGCTCTTGATTCATTATTTCTTCCAGACGACGCTTGTCTATTACCGTCATTTGAAATCCTGATGCTGTCTCATTGAGTTCCTTCAAACTGTGCGAATCTTCATCAGGTATTTTTAACCCTTGATACTGTTCTTATTACCCTCAGTGGTTGCCTTACGCCCCCTTCTTTGGTTTATCTTTTCCCTTTCTTTACAGTCTGGTTCTGCCTCCCGTTTGGTTGAGATATCTGCAACTCTATGTAGACACTCTCTAAGAGGTTGTTTTTCATTTAGGTAAGATGAAACGAGGTTCATGCTCCTTCCCCTACTTGTATCTCATCCTTTTAAAAACTGACTTTTAAAAATGGATAGTAGATATTAAACTACACAACCGACATAATTTGGATACATTCTACAAGTTTTGAACTAGCAAACTACACTTTTACAATTATTATTGTGTGAAGATCTCTTGAATATCTCTTTCAATTATGTGTGTGTGTGTGCAACAACACCTTTATCAGTGTAGCGAGATACTCGGATATCTACAGTCGTAAATGTACATAATATACATTATCAAAGTTATGTATCTTCAAGAATGACTAAGTTGACTCCGATGATGATGAATATCCGTTGAAATTGTCTTACGTAAGACATCAAATTTAATGATAAATAAACTAGTAATGACGTAATGGGTCATACGAATTCGGTGACAGTATACGCTTAAAAAATTACACCTTGGTAAGTTGTTTTAAAATGTGCAGTGTCATCAGTGCCACAATCGTGTGTATTTATGTCAAGATTGTACACGTTGAGGTCTGTATCCAACTCTATAAACACACGAGTCTTTATCCAATATTGTATTTGCGCACCAGGAATGTTTTACCTTCCTTCGCGCAAAATGAGTAAATGTCAGATAATAGATGCGGAATATTCCGATGTGACGTTTCATACGACTTGACAACAATATACTAGCTCCGCTCATTTAACTACTGATAAAGCTACAGCAATACATAATATTTAGAATATGTTGAACGATAATCTAGAGAATGGGTACAAACCATATCTATGTCTTACAATTCATAAGTAGTTGTACACATACCCTGGATGTATGCGCTTTACCCAATATATGTCACCAAAACTACTCTGCCAAAACTAACAAAATATGACGTGGATATCTTTTAGGGCGCCAGCAGTTCCGATAGTCCACGCCATAATACAGGGTTTAATAATTTCGGCAAGAGCATAGTGACAGGTTATTTCTTTACTTCCTTGCACATCGCCTACATTTTGTGCGCATTGGAATTATCAGAAGAGCCAAACAGTTCTTTCCAACATGCATTTAACTACCCAAAAACTGGCCATTTTCCACCAACTTATCTTTCAGCAATGTATCAACTTTGTGTTCGTATATACCTAAAAAAGAGAACATTATGGTAGTGGTGTCAACAATGCTTAGAATGCCGATGATAAAACAGATGGCTGCTAAGCCAGTAATGATATTTTATTAAAACCAAAAGAGGTGTAGATAATATGAATGAACAAAGAAAAGAATTCATCACACAACTATAAACCAGTTACCAGTCATTACGAATGTTCTTCAATATATTTGGAGCACAATCCAGGTTTGGTCTGCAAGATAATGGGCGAAGAAAGCTTAAATGGCTTAAGTCTTGAATGGGACAAAACAAATATTGGACAACGCGCTCAAAAGCCAAATCACCCCTTCACTTGCTTGGTGCATAATTGCAACAATAAGCGAAACGTTCTTCTTATTTGCTAGTAGGAGACGCAATTGAACGTGCTGTAGTTGTAAGCAATTGTTATATTTGCAAAGGCGCAGCCGCAGACAAAAGAGGATGCGGAAAGATTGCATCATTTATAACAAATTAGTACGTGGTAAATAGTTGGCGAATTATCACGAAAAGTAATTTGTTTTTGTATTTTATAATTTTTATTTTTGTTTTTTCTAAGTTTATTTTATTTTCCATTTGCAATAAAATATAAGTAAGCCTCTCAGGTCACCGCAATAGAAAAAAAAATAGCTCACCTTCGTAAATTGTAATATCTCTGCTATTTTGGAGGCTCTCATTACCATTCAGCTTTGAAATTTTCACTAAACATTGGATAAGCATAGTTTAGAAATATCAAAGTGCAAAAAAACATATTCACGGTCCCATTCAATCAGCATTATAACCCAACCAAATAGGACACTCAATTTCAAATCAATACATCAATACATACATCCTATTAAAAGTGGAAAATAATGAAAGTAGATTCCTTTGATTTTTTATAACTACAATTGCTAATATTTCACAATTACGACACTTATCCAACTCAATAATATATCCACATCCTGGATTTCCACATATGGTAGTGCAATGGCTACTGAAATGTTAAAAGACCGACTCCTCTGTACTTTATTTCTTCTTGTTCTTTTAGGTAACAGTTTCAGGTACCCTTTCCGGATACAATAAGGACCGAACATAATTAAAAGAGTAGTCACTAGTACTCCTCAACATTTGATACGAGTTGTTAGGAAAAGAACACGGCCATCAGTCTTTGCGGTTGCGATTTAGCGAGCTGACGAACGAGCCTTGGGCAAATGTAAATCCCATTTAAGCCTGTCCGGACTGTGGAATCTAGCTCGCGGGGGGTTTTCGTTCCGGCGACAACTGATTGATTCAGCCGCGCTCATGTCCACTGCGGATACCATCGTAAATTGCTATCGCTTGTTTCTCTAAATCAAATAACATACCATACCAACCAGTACATTGTTTTTTAGTAACGTATAATATAATAGACACCTACGTGTTTTTATAGGCGGTATATATACGCTCACAATAAGTATAAATACTGTAGCATTCCACCCCTGTAGTATTTCATACAAATGAGAAAGGCACACTTTCTGTAATTGTGTTTTCTCTCTAATAATTATTATTGAAACACAATCATCCAAATATACATATCATGATATATCATTAATAAATCATCATAATATAAAAGCATTTCACATTTTGTAACATTTAAAATTAATCAAGCTAAATAATGCGTGCTAATGGCTATAAATATCCTACTTAGTTTTGTTTGATTACCTATCTGTATTCCAGTCACAACACATTAAGTATTTAATAATATACATAATATATTAAAGCTATCCTTTGTATTATTGCAAGAACAGCTGCAGTATAAGGTAAGGCTTAACGCATATCCTTTACATACGTTGGTAACAATTTTTTAAAAGCCATTATATCTGGTACATCTACTGCCTTTACACCTAACGTTTATCTTTCTTTTTACTGGGATTATATGAAGAATATTGAAAATTCTCGAATTGTCGATGAGGTGTTGCACCCCACGAAAGTGATGTCGACAGCACACGAAAATTAGGTGTTGCACACATATTACTTCCGAGGTTTCATAATTTTTGAATCGGATTGGGAATCTTTTTTAGCTAGAAAATTGCAATGAATATTCTGCCGTCTGATATCACTATTAAATGTGCATGGCGTGCATGAAATAAAGAATAAATCAGAGAGAAAGTGTTTGTACATAAATTTTTGTAACTCAAAATCGTTCTGTTGTATATATGTATTGTTATCTCCTTTTTATTATTTTCACATTGATAAAAGTATCTCCTTAATTAAACCAAAAAATTAGTCCTTGTAGATAAGTAGGAGTCTAAAAATATGTATGTAATGTAGAATCTGCCTTTAATATCCCCTGTATTTTTATCAATTAATTCATATGTTTTGTCTCCAAAATTTTTATTTATAGTAAAATAAATAATAATGATTATTTAGCACACTGATCTCTATCTGTCCCCTATATTCAATTTTTGTTTTCTTTTTGATTCGTTTTTCAGAAAGCTTTAATTCTGTTGCTATTTGCACCAATAATGCGACAATCTTTGCTTGACTTTGTTCATTACATCCATGTCCTGGTCCTCCTCTTCTATTTCCCATGGTTTTTGTGGCCTTACTTTCATCATTAAAAATCTGGGTGTTTCTAATGTGATGTAGTTTGGAGCATCATTCAAAATTTGTTCTATAGAACAAGGAAATGAACACATTCTGGTAATCGTAGATGCCTTTACAAAATTTGTTAAGCTAGCTCAGTCGGTAAAGTGTGAGACTCTTTCTCAGGATCATGGATGCGGGCTCCTTGAAGCGTATAAAATAAAACTAATACGCTTCTATTTAATCTTTGTAAAAAGTGTCTTTTTTCTTAAAAGCAGACGTACATATCGCTTTGTGATCAACGCATCATCAATGATTAGTAAGTAACCAACGTATACAGCTGTATTATATGGTACAATATATATTATTTTTAATGCATGCAAGACTTGATGCAAGACAAGATATGTACGTCTGCACTTATGGTTTGCAAAGAAGAGTTTAAATAAGTATGTAACAATATTACAGGTTATGTATATTTTGTGCGTCCATCGGAAACTTAATATGTGTAGGGTGGTTAAGTTTACTTCAGTAAGTAAGCCAGCATATTGTCTAGCCTATTGGGAGTAGCAAGCACTAGCGAAATGATTTATTGTTGTAATTGAAGTAGTAATTTGGTTACTTAACTTCAATATCGACAAATATCTAGACGTGTTTATATTAATAGGAGGTTTCTTTTCATAATAAAATATATTAAAGAAATATGATTGTGTGTGAAAAAGTTGATGGTTATTAGCACTTACAGAAAATATGTACACAAAGTCAAAAAAAATGTTGTAAATTGTAGTTAAAAATGTATCTCGATTCCATACCAAGTGCAAATGACGAAAGGTAGCTGAATAATTGAAATTATTTACCATCTTTTTAGAAAACAATATTCTCGCCTTCTGATGACAAAGAAAGCGATTACAACCCCTCAATAACTACAAAAAATCAGTTACGATTTTCACGTAATTGACATTCCCTAACATTTATTTAAACACATCCTAAAAATTGCGAGGGCAAAATATTGTTACAATGCGAGCGAGCATTATAGTTTCGACAACGAAATGATTGTAGAAACATTATTTTACTGAAATACATGCATACCCACCCCATTTCAAAATTATAATTACCCACAGAGCTTGACTGTAATTTACATTCACGTTTGTGATAAAAAATTCCGCAATCTGGGATACTGACATGCCCGTATTTTGCCCTAAAACATCGCAACAAAAATACTCATACACAAACATATCTATATATGGTAGAGAGCGCGTTGTCTCACCCTCATATCCATCATATCGATAGTCCGGGAATGAGAACGGGGTCCGGGTGGGTCCGGGCTTGTGGATAGGGCTGACTCACCCAGCCGTCCCCACATGTATTGCCCATACATATTCATGAGAGCGACCGCTTTCCCTTTCCATTTCGGGATTTGATACGTATCAATGTTTGCGACTGCATCAAATACAACCTCGTTTCGAAGATTGTTCCACTTCTTTTTCCTCCGTCGCGGTAGCCATATAAGTAAGCATTTCTCGAAATTTCGAGGTGACTGATGTTTATAGTAAATACAATGCTTGAAAAACATTATAGTATTAAAAAAAAACACTAAATGCAAGTTACCATCATGATTACTGATAAAAGAAAAACATAAATGATTGAATAGCGATGAAATGGTTTGAGCAGATAGCTTACGGAAAGCTATAGCAGTGATAATTAAAAAGACAATGTTTTCTTTTGTTTAATAATAAATAATTTTAATAGTTTTTGATGAAATTAAATATAAATATGTTAAGATCGAATATAATTTTTTGTTAAAATTTTTTATCGAAATTAACATTCCCTTATTCTTCAAATGACTATCAGATTTAAAGCTCAATGAAATAAATATTTAATTCTAAAATACTTGAAATTAAGAGTTACATTAAACACGAAATCAATTTTATTTATTTTAAATACACTTAGGTATGAATTTAACTATAACTTCTGTTTATTTTATATACATTTATGAATCAAGTTAATAATAATTTTTATTTATTTAGTTTAAGCCTTATATCCAATTTACAAACAGTCCGTAGATCTGGTAGCTTCCTCATGATATCTGAGTTATTTACTATAAGAAACTGGAAGTATCGATAGTGTAATGCCATATAGAAATTTGGACATCAAGATGCAGAACTACGAACTATTAGAGGCTATTAGAGGCGATTATTGAAGATTTTAGACCTGCATTTTTCATCGCTTGTTGGTTATTCTATTTATTTACTTCCTTTATTTACTCCCAATTTTTTACATTAATAACAGGTAGGTCCTTATCCGCAACTATTGATTGTATTGATATGCAACTATTGTATATATGGGCAAATCATTAATGTATGTATGTATGAAATAAAATTATTATTTTAAGCTATTTTATATTGCTTTATTGATTCTATGGACAAATTTTATTGTTAGTATTTACCAACATTTTAGCAATGATATTTCAATAATATTTTGATGTGTGCACTGTTGAAAATTTTAACACTTTTTTGTGTGATTTTGTCGAGAACTATAGAAGTTTAAATTTGACGAGCAAAGATAGTCAAGTATTGTCTATTGCTAAGGGATTATTTTGTCCAACTGACACGTGGAATTATAAAATACTTCTAGTCACATTTTATTTGATCTAGACTAGACAAATTTACTAGCTGTTTAACTAAATGAATGCGATCTATTGGGTGTTTTAACACCATTTTCTAAACACAACGTCTTTTTAATATGCAACTCCTATTTCTTAGTGCTATAATATTCTCTCTTTAAGACGTTTTCTCAATTATAAATATGCAAAACCACTCATTCACAAGTTTTGGTTTCAACTAAACGTACCAATTTTAAAATGATTTTTTGAGAACCATTATAAAATTAAGTGAATGCTTATGCTATTTGATTCAAGTCTAAACTAATTGCGTAAATAGATGTTCCCAATACATCTGTAAGATGTTGAAATTTTTTATGCCCGCTGGAATTAACGTTTAATAACACGAGGTTACACTTTGTAAGTCAGTCACATTTGGTGGTTTGTTTGGATATGTTAATACGGAGAATCAAGCACGAAAACAGATACACGTGCAATGCAGGTGGTGCGTATAATGCAACACTGTATTAGAATAGGTGGGGTTTCTATATTTCTATCCGAGGGAAAAATTCTGATTGGTTGACGCTTCTGAATGTCTAGAAAAATAGTCAATCCTCATATCTAAACAAAGAATTCACACGAAATTCTAGTCATTTGTGTTCTATTAAATACGCGTAGTCAACTCGTCTGGCAAAGTTTGTAAAAATCAACACTAAAATATTTGACTAGCGCAAAACTAACGCCAACACCGTAATATTTTCAACAGTGTGGTGTCCAGTAGATTTTGATAATTTATTTTTATATGTAATCATAAACTTAAAAATATAAAATAAATAACGCAATATGACAATCTCACAAATTATTTATTTCTCACCATTTCTTAAAACAACGTTGACAATTTTTTTTAGCTGTGGCTAATACATTTTTTCTCTAAGTGTTCCCCAGAATTGAAATAAATTGCTGCTTTTCTCAAGACAAATTCTGTCGAAATCACTTTATAGTAATGTGTGTCAGGTCTAGCAGAGCCCACGAACTTTTTGAATTATTTATCGTGTGAAATCAAAAATGTCTGATGAACACCAAAAGACTTGTTCCAATAAAGTCCCACATCATTCCACGAAAAGCAGTTGTACTTCAAAAATAACACTCGACACTGTTAATTGCTATTTGTCTCGTTATTTTGAACGTCATCTAAATACACAGCATACATTAAATTTATAGACACTTTTGGCGTATGGATGTTTAGTTACCCACATTATTATTTAGCACTCGAACGAATGGATCGACGCTTTGATGGTGCTAAACATTAATGTCGGTGACTGTACAGTCGCGGACCTTCGGAGTGGCCGCCTAGAGAACAGCTTATTTTATTTCACGACATATGAGCAGATGTGTTGGGTGCGAACGAATGCATAGAATGGTTTCATATTTGTGTGGTGAAACACAATAGAAATAGACTATGACTAACCTGATGCTGGCTGCTATACAAGCAGGCATTCCGAAAGTCCACAACTATAGGTGTATACGTGAAACAGGTGAGACAGATAGAGGTTCTTTGAGTTACAGATTTAAGATATCATCCCATAAAAAAATGTATGGAAGTAATACAGGTTATTGCTAGGATACAGCATGTAAGAGAAAACGAAATGTTATATGTAGCTATAAAAGCAAATTGCTAACTTGAACACTTAAATAAGATATAAGTACTTACGATCAAATAGTTCTATATTAGTTCTTCAAATCCCCAATCTGTTAATAACTATGGTAATCCACACCAATTACAGCTTTTATAACAATTACGAATAATAAGGAAACACAAAAGTATAATGCATGCATGTAATATGGCCTCACTAAACACTAGTCACTTTTAGACAGGAACTAACTGGGTATGTCCAAAGTTTACATCAAATCAAATAAACAAGCCGCTACGTTTATTGCTATTATTTACTTTTTAGGATAGAGTACTACAGCTGCGAAAAAATAAATAAAATTTTGTTAAAACTTTTAGTAAAAATATTGTTATTATAAAAATGTGATACTGCCATTTCAAATATTAATTTTATTTGGTGTTAATGCAAATTTCTTAATAAAATTTTTATGAAAACACTTTTTCTCAGTGTACTAGTTAAATATTTTTAAGAATTTTTAGTTTGAAAAAACCCATATATTTTAGGCCATTATTGTAATTGCATATGTTTCCAGCAGTATCTCGCACAATTTTCATCATTTATGTTTTTCAAACTCTTCACCTATCCACTTTAGTCGTTTCCTTTTTTGAGTTTCTTTCTAATTAGGCCCTTGTTTTGAACATACATTTCATTAATATGCTTTATATTAATGACGTACAGTGTTTAGTTAATGATTTAAAAAAAGCTGCTACTTTTTTTAGCAGTTTGTTTTACAGATTAGAGCTTGAAATATTTTAGCTGTATTAGCAATGCACATTGAGAAACATCTATCTAAACTACGGTATATGCGCATGCCATACATACAGACGTGAATAAACTTTTTATATATTTAGTTATACTAAGAAAGAATAATAATAATTAAAGAATATTGCCCTATATTTTAGCAACTGTTTAATGGAAATGGAATGACATAAACAATCGATTAATAAGCAAAGGAAAGTTGCTTCTTAATCGATGCACGCTTCTACGTGCAAATTCAACTCAATCAATTATCTTATTAAAATAACAAATTGTTGAACCCTATACTTTTAGTAGTTTGAGAACGTGACTCAAATCTCATCAATGTTATCAATGCTTGGACAATTGAAGATATTGAATTAGCTTTTTGTAACGATATCATATTTGTAGTGGTACATAACCAAATCGGTTCTCACATTGCACCCAACAAATTTATGTAGAATCGTGAAATAATCTCGAAATAATTTATTTAATTTATTGGATATACAGAGTGAGTTTTTTATCTTGAGACAACGGAATATTTCTAAAACACTGCATCAAATCAAAAAAAGATCTTAATAAGGTTTGTTATAATGTAAGAGGCTCACTGAATAGTGCCGAGCTCGATAGCCCACCTCAAATTTTATTAAGATATTTTTTTTTTATTTGATGCAGTGTTTTAGAGATATTCCGTTGTCTCAAGATAAAAAACTCACCTGTATATATACATATGAGTAAGTATATTATACATATACTTACTAGCAAATACAATCAACATGGTATTGCAGCATAATCGTCCTCAAACAGACTGACAGTTGATGGATATGTGGTTTGCAAGCAGGTAAATTGCTTTTTGGTACCATAATATGGTAGAAGACTAGCCTTTTATATAAGAAGCCTACTATTGTAATAATACAATTTATAGGCACAATTGGTGAAAAACTTAATAAAACAGTAACGCAACTCCGAAACCATGTCTCTTATACAATGTCAAAATCTATAACCAAGCTGGAAACTAACTAAACTAAAAGATATTTATAAACAAATAACAAAATTTACCCTAAAAAATAGTTACGTAAGTTTCGTTTGTATACCCATAATATTCCTTATTATAATATACATTGAAATTTGTGTTCGAGCATTATTAAAAAGATGAGTCTGTTCAATTTCTATTTGTAACTGTGTAACAAATGTGTAATCTCTAATAAAATTCTGATATAAATTGTACTTTAGATTATCATTTATTATATATATTTTTATTGTTTTGAGTTATTAATGGAAGCAAGCTCATTTTTCAGCAAAAACATAATATTTAAAATATCACAGAAACAGCTACGCTACGCTTAGCAAAGTAAATATATTTTTATAGCTTATTAATCAATTTATGTAAACAATTGACTAATAGTTACAAAAAAACTGATCGCAACAAATACCAATTCGATAATACACTTAACCTTCCTTATCTCACGATATTTTATAGAATAAGAGGTCCTACAATGGAGAAAATATTTTTGAGGCTAGGTAGGAAAACGCTTTTCATTTGAAATTCAATGGTGTAATAAAAAGTATCTAACAACCCGCATAGTAGAAGTCCTCTGTAGAACTAAAATTATTCTTCAAAAATACATAATACCTGATTACGATTGTTCCACATGTTTGGAAATCAAATTCGTTGTCCAATTCTGATGTTCGAAAACTTTGCAATTGGTAATGTATTATGATATTGAGTTTTAAGTATTTTTATTAAGTAAACCTATCGTTTGTCTAAGGTTTTGATTTGTTCTGTGCCCCCATTTCAACAAAATTAGTTAAAGTTTTATTTTTTCTTAAGGATTCTTCAATTTTCGTAATTTTGTAATAGCCGTTTTAAGATTTTACATGTCCTTTCTTACGTATTTATTATCCATTTTTTTTTTCTGTAATTCACTAACCTTTTCTAGTTTGAGCTCTTCTCTGCATTTATTTCTTCCTTTTACATTTATTATAAACAAAAACTTTCACAAATATCTTAATTAATTGCGATATATAGTTAAATATACAATCATCCCTTACGTCATTAAACTTTCCTACCGACTTTAATACACACCAAAATCAAAATAACCTGAGTCATCTTCTGAACAATGTAGACAGAAAGAGGAGCTTAGCTAGAAGCAGCGTGATATATCGATTCAATCTACTTCCTAATCATTTAATTCGTGTTAACCCTCTCCCATCAGCGCCCTGAGTTATGTCCTCGTAAGCGACGTGTTAATACAAGACAGCAATTACTACATTCTTTATCGATGACCATTGTAATTATGAATACTTATTAAAAAGATATAAATCCATTTGTCACGTCAGCAACACGAGAAGTATAAGACAGTACATTTGGTGTGAAACTTACAGCTTCGAATCGACTATACCGAGAGAAAAAATTGTTAAATCAGCATAAAATTGGACAGTATATAAACAACAATAAATAGGGTTTATACAGTCCACAAAATGCATGTTTAAAGGTATCTTTACCACAATGTAGGATTGATAAAACAATTTAATTTTAATTACGGTAAGAAATACATTAATTCGTCAATTTATTATTATTTCACTTCAATTATTTTATGAATTTCCGGGATATCAGGCCGTGGTTTTCGGGACAAATTTAAAATTAAATTCAATTTATCCCAAACACCACAGCGTGATATCCAGGAAAACTCGTCTTTCTTAAACACTGGTCATGAAACCTATTCACCAATCTTTATTGTTTATATACAACACAATTTTGCTTTGACTTGCAACATTTTTTCTCTTTTAGTAATATGAAATTTGTTACATATTTCTTCTGTGTTTGGCATTAAAAGGACTTTGGCCCATCAGCGACGTTATTGTTATCTTTGATAGTAAAACATGTGCTTCAAATTTTCAAATTATACAGTATACAGGGTGTATCAAATAAAAAAGTAAATTTTGCTTGGGTGTTAACTACACGACATATAAAGCACAAACCCACCGAAACCGCATTTCATCATTAAAGAATAAAAAAAAGTAAAATTTAGAGCCAAAAATTCTTTAGTCCGAGCCTGATGCAAGGAAACGTCATGTTAAGCACCCGCTAAACGTGGTATTATGTATAAATACATTTCACTCATTTAGTATTATTCTTAATGGTATGCCGTAAATTCATTTAACGTCATTCTGAATAAATAAAGCCCAATCGGCCAGTGTGCCCTTGTAAAAATAGCAAAACTGAGGCATTTTAAATTTCTTCTTTTTATAAAATAAACATTCCTTTTTTGTTAAGAGCATTCTACGTAAGTCTACAAAGTATTATTTTTAATATCCTAGTAGTTATAAAAAACGTAAATATTTTTCTTTTGCTTTGTCGAATCGAAAGTTAGTTGTTAATAAACGGTACCACATGAATCTGAGTTATTTCTTTTTGGATTTATTTAATCATATAATGCAAAATGAATTGAATCGTATTACACAGAAATACATGTAGATATAGAAAATTTGCAAACACGCCTTTTTACTATGATATCGCGCGAAAATGAATCATCATTCATCACCATTATACATTCCCGCGCTTTTGCCGATGCATCAAGCTTCGATTTTCTTTATATGAAATCATGATGGTCCTAAAAAGGATCGTTTTTTGAGACGGGAAGAATTTAAATAAAATGTTCGAAGTGGCTTGCACTCCAAGCGGCGGTAATGACTGAATGATAGTGGTATGTGGGGGTATACTCGGGACAGCATTTAGGTTGGGCACAGGTGCGGCTCTAGCCCACGGCATTTATAAAATATTTTTTTTCTTGTTAATGCTTACAGATAGACCCCCTGTGCATTAAGACTTTTTGATTGTATATGATTACAGCTGCTACATATTATTATATTTACCTCTCTATCTGATACACCCTGTATTTCAACATTGTTATGCTTTAATATAAGTATAATCTCTCTTACACTACTTATTTCGTTAAGTTGTCTTAGACAAAGCTCAGGTAAAAGAGAAACACGTCACTAGATTTCAACTCTATACAGCTATTCACATTAACCATGGTGTATTGTTTCCTCCTTCATTCTTTCCCTTCTTTCACCACATCCCCTCATTTTCCTCTTTCCTTTCCTCGTCTTTCCTCCCGCACCACTCCCCCCATTTTCTCTCCCCATTTCTCCTCCCTCGTCACCCCTCTTTCCCTCCTCCATCACTCTCTTTTTAGTTCTTTACATTATTCCCCACTTTCCCCTTCATCTCCTTCCAATATTCCTTTCTTCCCCTCATTCCACTTTTTTCCGCGCACCCTTTCCTTTAAATCCCTCCATTTCAGTCTTTACGCTTTTTCCTTTCCCGCACCCTTTTCTTCTCCCTCTTCCCTTTCCGTTCCTCCTTTTTCCTTTCTCGCACCTATTTCCGCTCCCTCTTCTCCTGCCCTTCCGTCCCTTCTTCATCCTTCCTCTTTCTCCATTCCTCCCATTTCCTCTCTCCTTTTCCCATTTCCTTTTCCTTTCCTTCTCCCCCGTCTTTCCCCTTACTCCCTTCCTACATCTTTACATGATTCCCCCTTCCCTTCATCTCCTTCCGATATCCCCTTCTTCCCTATGTGTCCCTCATTCCATTTCTTCCCCAGGCACTCTTCCCCTTACATACCGTCATTCTTCTTTTTCCCCCTTTTCCTTTCCAGCACCTGTCCTTCTCCTGTCTCTCCTTCCCCCTCCCCTCTCTCCCCTTTCCCATCCTCCTCCTCTTTTCCCATACCGCCCCTACCTTTATTTTCCATTTACATCTGAACCCCCTGTTTTCCCTTTACCTTTTTCTCCGTTCTTTCCCCTCTCCCCTTCTTCCCCTCCTGTCCTGCGCTTCCCTCTCTTCCCTTCGTTTCCGCTTAGCCCCTATCTTTCCCTATTTTTAGTTTATCGCACCTCTTGTAATATCAAGTCTGATGGGACACCGACAGTATTTTACTCGTTAGAGCTAAAGTGGTATTAATATACCACTAAAGTATCACAAAATTCGCTGTAGTTCGTCTTGCAGTGTATATGTATGTGGAATAATTGTAGCAAATATTAAATAGGTACTAAATAGAAGACGATTCGTTAAATCAGAATACAAGACTTACCGCGGAAAAAGCTCACATTTAACAAACACCCAAGACAAGGTTTTACTGCATTGTAGAATGTAATTATTAGAACGTCCAGGGTGTCTCGTTCACAAAATATTTTCCAGTTGTCGCCTAGCGATTCGATAGATCGAAGATGAGTTCCTAATCTGTTTAAAATAAGCAAGGCGCAATACCAGTGTGATACGCTGACTGTATATAACACGGTGCGAAGTTTGTAATCAAAGACCTTCCTCTAAAATCAAACGAGAACGACGCAGTAAGAATATGAAGAGGACACCAAAATTAATGAAACGTCACATGATTTCAATATCAAAGAGATTTTAATAGAGATAAAACGCGGGCATGCGTGAAAATTATTATAAGAAAGAAAATACACGAAGGGGTCGCTCGGTGGTACGGATGACGACGAGGGAGGGGAGAGGGTGATTCTGGCACCGATGTTTGTGGCGCTGGTGGTGGTAGTGATGGCGGTAACAGCGAGGTGGCTCTGAAAAATGACAGGACGTGATTTAGATTCTGGCACTCTCCGAGATCTTCAGCATACTTTAACGGTAATACACTGCGGTATATCGTACTTTTCAGTGGAACATTTACGCTTTATACTTACGGCAAATTTACCGATGTAAGAACGTTCTAACATATACGTTTTATATGTACGTATAAATAAGTAAAACAGACTTATTAGAATAGTTTATAACTTTTAAGAAATAATTGATAACTAATGTACTTTAATGATACACTCAGGAAAGAAGTGAAAATGAACTGAATCCAGTTGTTGTGTTCACAATTTGTGAAAAGATAATAAGTACATCTCTAGATTGTTGGTTTAGAAGGGTGGCTAGCTGCGTGCACTTAGACCATTCTGATCGGGCTCAGTGTCCATAAGTAATCGGATAGGTAAACGGTGGGTTCGCATATACATATACGTACAAAATACTGATGTGAAACCAAATGAACTCTTGAAAATTTAAATCCGTAAATACATTCTCGGTCCGGATAATTAATGCTTTCTCTAAGCTTTTCATTTATACTATTTGAGAATTACGACACTTCATTGTAAGTATACTAGGTCTGTTCTAGCAGGGATTCCTTTTGAACACCGAGCGGGCGTCAGAAGGTACAATGCTTTCTAAACCGTTTAAATTACTTTTGAAACACTGACCGAGAGGATTGGAATTAAATTTAATGATTAAATTGTTTTTTTTTCTTTGTCGCCGACAGATGAAATATTAAAAATGCTATAAATGAGATGCGATTCTAAATTGCTAAATGATTTTTTTTAACATCGCGGACAAAGTACGTCTTAATAGTTGGTTAGGAACAAAGTGCGAGAAAATACATTTCACGAATGAATTGTCAGTTTGAAGCACGAGCCGCATGGGCACGAATTTGTGAAATGTGTCACACACTACTGTGTGTACTAATGACAAATACTTTTGACAATAAAATATTAATATGTTATTTTACGATTTATTACGATTAACTCTGCCTACTTATAACTGTCAAACATGTACGTTACGTAAGGCCTTTTCGAGCACGCAGTTTACATATGGACCATGTAAACCAATCGCACAAAAGATTGGAGTTTACGAAAATTGAAATATGTTATCTGATTGGTGAACAAAGACCGTACGGAAACTGCATGTTGGAACAGACCTAGAGTTTGATGGTCTAGTTGGCAATGCATTTACATACATCTGATTCCTTCAGTAAATACCATTTTCATTTTACGCACTGGTGCATAAAATGCTACTTAGCGTTCGCATTTGAATGCATGATTTAAAAAGAACATTTTAAACAATAAAATATTACGAAGTGAGGAGAGAAGGTAATTCTTTTAATGGCTATTTTTTATTTTTCAGGACACTGGGGAGGGAAACAGAATCTTCTCGGAGTGGTGAAAGGTAAACTTAATCATTAAAAATACTCGAGGATGCAATGGAAATTAAAATACCTAAATTTCTCTACAAAAAACAAAATTTTCAAAATTATTTGCTGCTGAATTTCAAATTTGGTTTTATCATGCAAGTACCTAATCCAAATTATAAGAAATAATCTAATATCGCCAACTATACTGATTTAGTTGTAACCACTTAAGCATTTTAGTCAATAGGATAGTTGGTGCTCTTAACTCAGACATTTTTCGTCATTTTTTTTTAGTTAGTATTTCTTAACAACATCTTATTCGCAAGATATCTCTCAAACAAATTACATTATAGAGTACTTCTATCTCGTACGCATGTAGAAGGAAAAATATTTTAAATTGAGAAAGTTATTAAATGAAATGAGTAAAAACGTTATCCAAAAACACAAAAAAAAAAACATTAAATAATTTACCGGTATGTCGTCTAAGTAGATATCCCTTCAAAGTTGGTAATTGCAGTAAAAATTACGTAACACTGACTATAATGAAGTGGTTGTGTCTATAGCAAGGGTAATCACAACTAAATGTGTTATTTGGGATGCCAATGGTTAGGAATATTTTTAGCTTATATATTTACGGCACTATAGATTGAAAAATTCAAATTTCTGATAACCAAATAAACGAAAACTAGGAAATCATTTTTTTTTCGGACTCAGAAAATTACGTAAAATGCGACATCCGCTATATTAGAGATAGACAAGATGCGACAAACTGCACTAATGTCAAAAAAAAATAGATACTGACAGATTAATGACAGGTTACTGAGTTATTCATCGTATAGAAGAGATATGAGAATGAGAGAGCTGTTTCTATTTAGTAATCGCGCTATACTCTGGCTATACTGATATAAATGCTTTATCATAGCGTGATATCACGAAAATGGACAACATTATTACTGTATAATGCTAAATTTTTACCGGAAAATCAAAATTTACTAATATATACGGGTAATATAATTCCTAATGACCTCACCTATCGACTGTAGAAAACTTCGCAACGCTCTGCCAAACACCCGGTATATTACGCTGTGGATTATAACGCAGTTAATATATACAAGAATAGGGTATATTGGGAGTCAAACAAATGCATACACGGAAGGTTATGCAGACAATATTGTTGTTTTTACAAGATTTCGCTAAACATTTAGACAACAATGCATCGTTAAGGCGAGTAATGTTTAAAATAGCAATAACAGTAAATAATAACAGTAAAATTATCGCTATACCTTAGTTGAAATAAACAATAGGATGAAAGAAAAAGAATTTGCTTCAAAATATAAATAGAATAGGAAATTATCGCATCAAGAACTTACTACGCTGTTACAGTTAACTCAATCTTCTCCTACAGTCAGTGTAAGGAATACATTATGTACCGCAACTTTCAGTAAGTGATTGCAGGGTTACAAAGTATTATACAGAAAGGTACCCTCAGCTTAGTAAACAAACTTGGGACACGGTGTTGCCTTAACCACTTTCAAAATTCTAAAATTCACATATTGTGAGTGTACTCTGTTATCATATTCCAGACATTGATCATTTATGATAATAATGAAAAAAATATTGGATGTAAAAACTCATTCATGCGCATTGCTTGTCAGATGGAATTAAAACGCAGTCTAATTACTTTTAATACGCTTATAGCCAATATTTAATTAAAGAGTTACAATTATGTCTTTAATACTTGGTCATAGCTCCATTGACTTCAATGACTTCTGTAACCTTCGTAGCATTGAGAAAATCAATTGCTGCGTGTACTCGGGCGCCCATCGTGATGATTGAAATGACTTTTCATCTGAAAATACCACACTGTCTCATAAATTTACGTTACCTAGAAATTATTGTGCGAATCTTCCCAATTTTTGCTGCTTGTTAACTTCCGTCAAGTATATTTTATTAGCTGCACATCGATTCTTTAATTCACTATTTTTAATCCTGCGACGCACAGTATAAATTGAACCAGGCAAATTTATTTGTTCTCGTGCACCAATTGTTGTTTCGAATGGATTATCACGTAGTAAATTTGATCCGAGTTCAATAAGTTAACATCGCCTTTTGGTGGGCACTCAAATTCGATATGTTTTAAGCTGGTTTTACACTTGTCAATTTCTAGATCAATAACTAGGACTTGGAGGACTTGATGTCAATAATGGTTTTACATTTGTCAACTTCTAGTTCGATTTCTAGTTTAAGTTCTGTTCAAGTTTAAGATGATATCCAACTGTTTTACATCTGTCAAGAAATTGATTGATTTTAAGAACTTGGTCAAGTTCTAGTAACTAACATACTTAGAACGTGTTCTTTTGCATCCATCAAATTATCTTCAATTCTGTAGGAATTTCCGTAATTGGTACTCGTGAAATAATTGGCTCAGATTAATGTTATAATCTGGTTACCGAGCTGTAGTTCGCAGTACTATTGTGCAATTGTGGTTGGGTTATACTTCTGATCATTGGTTACATATTATATGGATATTTACTATTTGTATATTTCATAATTTATTGGCAGTTATTATTTGATTCTTCTGAAAAGGTATCTAAATTGTAATCTTTGAGACAGAGAATGCTTAACCTCAAACCTTTACCCGCCTTTGTTTTAAGTATGCAACATCACTCCAAGAAATAATAATATCCCTGTTGTGACAGAGCGCTACCACCCCGAACGTTACAATAGAAACTAACCGATTAATATTCCCGATTTCAAGTTCTATTAATTGATAAATGTAATACAGCAGCAAGTTCTATTTTAAGAAATAGATATTGATCTCTATGAAGATCCTAATATTTATTGACAAGTATAAAACGGCAACAAGTTCTAGTTCAAGAACTACAAATTGATCAATTTTAAAGTCTAGAAATTGATGAAAATATTGACAAGTGTAAAACCAGCTTAAGTTTTAAATTAGCCAAATGTCAAAAATGACAGCTTTTGACATTACATATATTTCCTATGTCCCAAGATTTTTTGCTAACTGAGGGTACATGTAAGATATACAACGTGTGCAACGTTTATTTTTGAAACTTACGCAAAATAGTAAATTTATTCTATATATGCATGTAAAAAGCATTCAAAATATAACGTAAATACCAACATTTATTAAAATACGTTCCGTCGGTACGGCGACATTCTAATGCTCTAGACAAAACTTGATTCCTCGCGGACTATAACATATCGATTACTTTCCCTGTGTGTCGGTGTATGAGGGGCGAGAGTTGCCGTACGACAGAGGGGGTGCAGGGCGGCCGTATCCATCCGCCCCCGCGCTCGCCTGGCATGGCGTCGCATGCAAATCAGCATGGCGGCGGCGGCGGCGCGACGGTTTACTACGCGGCCTGCATGACAAGACCGGACCGCGGTCGGCACGAACAACGAGACGGCGTGTGCCAGCGCTTATCCGCTAGTGGTAGTGCCACGAGGAAATTGTACAGAACGCACGGTGAATGATGCGACAATTTTAGTGAAAGTGTTTGACCGTCACAACCGTAAAAATGTTACAATCCACCTCTCTCCTCTATCAACATTTTATTACGGCCGCAATTCTGTTCGCAAATGTGTCGGCGGCATCCACCAGTCTCCCTATTTTTTTTATGTATTTATTTGTGTTCTACATGTTTACAAATCCAGAACTCTGTAATATTGCGAATAAAACCTCATTGAAATTCAATTAATCGATTACCAGAAGGATTGCGAGTAAAGACAAAAAAATGAGTTTACTATCAAATTTTTAGTTAATGGAGAAAAAGGCGACCATTTTAAGTTGGCTTCTTTTATTTTAATTTTCATTCAGGGTGAATCATTTTCGATCCTCACCTTTGGGATCTCTTATTATTAAAGATAGATGGTAGGTTTAAGTTTGTCAAAATTACTAAATTTTGTGGTTATGATCCCGAAAAGAAAATAGACTTAGAACAAATGACAAAATTTAAAAAAAAAGAAAAATTCTGATTTTTCTATTTTGCCTGTAGCACTTTTATCTAGCTTTGCAAGGAACAACCAAAGACATTCTCAAGGCCACTTTCAACCTATTTTCAACCCCTTTTATCTAATGGTATACTTAATATTTTTATACAACCTTTCCGTTTTAGCCGGCTATCATCAACTTTCTATTACTTGCGGATGCTACATTGGATTTTGACGCAACTAGAACGAGTTTCTTTTCTAATTTCCACCATGTGCAATAAGTTGACAAAAGTTTTCGATATTATGCTTTAATTGACGAAAAAATCCAATTTAAAGTTAAATAAAGTAGCCATGAAATTTCGAACTGTCAATCATTTCAATCATCGTTGTATTAGTAATAGAGAAATGTATACCAACAAAGAGAAACGAGATATGTTATGTATATTTTATTCATCGAACCAAAATACAACAATAGCGAGTACAAGATATTTACTATTGTACCCTGAACTACGACAATTATATCGTATCATTTTTCTAGATCTTGATGGAAAAGTCGAATATGAATCGTTTAAATTAAAGGTGTGTTTTGTACAAAGTTTATGTAAATTTTGTATCTTATTTGTAACCGTAAATTAAAATAGCAATAAAAATAATATAAAGAAAGCAGTAAATCAATAATTGCAGTAAATATTCAAAATACCACCATTTTCATTAATGCCCAATTGCGCACGCTTTCGGGCTTTTGAACTGCTCTTAATAGTCTATTCCGAAGTTCTTCATTATTTTGTGAATGATCACCTTTACAAGCGTTATTTTTAACAGCTTCCCATAAAAATAATCTAGAGAACATAGGTTCAAATATACCACCATTTTCAATAATGCCCAATTGCGCACACTTTCGGGCTTTTGAACTGCTCTTAATAGTCTATTCCGAAGTCCTTCAATATTGTGTGGAGGATCACCTTTACAAACGTTATTTTTAACAGCTCCCCATAAAAGTAATCTAGAGAACATAGGTCAGGAGATCTAGCCACAAAGGCCATTCAACAATTCCACCATCTCCAATCCCAACGGTTTGGAAACTCTTGACTTACGTGGTTCTGTATCATTGCCGCATTGTGAACTGGTTGCGACATGTTCTTGCTATTACAAATGTTGTAACTGGTTTAAGGTAATATTGTTGTCTAAGATGTTAGATACGTATGTGGGAAGAAGGTTTCCCAAAATCCCTTCCAAACTTTTAATAAAAGACACTGCGATGCGGGGATCTCTTTGCTCTACTTTTTGCTTTACCTAAAAAACAATAGAAAAGCATAAGCTTTGGAAAACACACATTTAAATTACCTTTTGTAAAATATCCTTTTAATTTTTTCCAAATTTCGGTTACCATAAACATTACGCAGGTTGAGAAAAGATCCGCACTCGACTAAATTACTTTCAGAGAATTTTCTATCCAGAAAAATTGTACTTACAATAAGGTTGTGGTCGTTCAGGTTTAGATAGAAGATTAAAAGTGGCCTTGAGAATGTGTCTTTAGTTTTCTCTGCAGGCCAAATAATAGTGCTAAAGGCAAAACAAGAAAATGAGATTTTCCGTTTCTTCTAAAAAAATATCGAGCGTCATTTGCTCTGTCTAGTTTCTTTTCGGGATCACGATACCACAAAATTTAGCAGTTTTGCCAAATTTAAACCTTCAATAGTAACCAAAATTCCAATGATGAAGATCTAAAATGAATCAGTTTGCATAACACAATTCGTACAACTACGTCTTGGCCTACACTTGTTCTTCTTCTGACTGTTAAATTACCATAAAATTCTCAGAAAAATCGTTATATACAATAAATACATACCAAAACCGATATACAAAAAAAAACAGAATTAGTAATTAAAATACAATAATCGGAAGATAAATATATTAAAGGTGCGATTTATATTTTGAGTTACATTATTGTATTTTAATTAATAATTTTATTTTTGCTCGTAATTACTAGCATCAATTTAATATGTATACTTAATTTTATGGTAAAATTTTTAAAAAAATATTTAATTTTATATGCAACAGCTTTGTGACAATTTTATAGTAATTCAACAATCTGAAAAAGACGAAATTTACATCGAAACATAGCTGTATGACTTCTAATATTTAGAAAATAAAAAAATTCTAACTTAAAGTAATCACCCTTATTGTTTATTGATTAAGTTTTCAAGAGCGAACTTAATTTAAGATAAAATCTCAGTATCCAATGCTTTTTTCACTAGCTAGTTCCAAAACTAATACTAACTCAAAAATTATTGTTAGGTAACAAACAAATTTTTAGACACCGAACTTTTTCATCCTATAAAATAAAATTTAACTTGGTGTTAGGCATTTTGAGTAAATTATTATAAATTAACAGTTATCCCAGATCCGTTATCACCAAATAGTGAAACAGTTGTACACGCAGAGAAATAAATTCTTAAATTAATAAAGTATTCATTGACATAAGCAGGTGGCTTATTTATATATGGGCCAAGAAATGATTGATATGATAGCCTTCACCACATTTTTCTTGTTAGATTAATTATAATGTTGATTATCTCAACAATATTATATTAACAGCACCTGTTTAATCTGCTGTTTCCTCAGCAAACCTTTAAATTAATATGAACTTCTTGTTCGAACTTTGTAGATAGCAATTGTTGGTGAGCTGAGTAGTTTCTTAAGTAGTCTCAAATTATAGAGCTTAATCAAAGTATATTTGATAAAAAAAGAGTTAGATCTGCGATTCATACATACCTATAAAGCATTGTTAAGTTTGACATTTAATGAATACTTGTGTGATTCAACTATTTTTTTTTTCCTGACAAAACATCCCTATATGGCCAAATATGTTGAGCTAAAACGCAAAGAAGGGCAAATTGAAAAATTACGATTGGCATAACACGTTTGGGAAGTTGTTTCTATCCTATCCAAACAAAATGGACAAACAAAAACGAAAATTGAAAGAAACGCCATACATAAAGACGTAAAAATATGGGTGTCGTTCTATTTTTTGTAGAATCGTGTTTCTCAAAATTCAAACGATCAACTTTTAAGAAAAAGCAAAACCGCCGCTATACTTTCATGTAATAAGTTTCTAAATACTAGATATACATATAAGTTCCAAACAATATAATAGTGCTTACATATACTCACTCACACATTGTGTCAAGAACAGGTACAGAACATAAGCATTATCGAGAGAATGCATACACAATTTTACACATGGAAGACAATAACTTATTACTTTCCAGTCTTCCTGATGATGCTAGCAGAAACACTGGCTGTTCTACAATGTGAAGCTTCTGTAGGTCAAACTCAATTTATACAGTTGCGTATTTACACAGATGGTTCATTGCTAGTTAATGCTAATTCCGCAAAATTTAAGAAGAGAAAGAGATACGGAATATATCGAAATGTTTTCATTCATTACTTACATAATTGCTTTGCTAGTCTCCTCAAAATTAAATATTTTCATACTTACAGGTTTGTAACATTTGTGTTACTTACCTTACTACCTATCAGGTGAGCTATATGCTGGCAAAGCATAGATAACGATTGAAAAAAAAAACGAACGGAAACTGGAAATTTGGAAAAGAAACTGTTTGAGGAAAATACCGCAAGGCATAAGAACAACATAGAGATAATAAGCCCATGCAAAAGAAAATCTACTAAAACAACGCAAAAAGTGCAAGCACAAAGGATGCCATCTCATCTCATTAGGTTTTATCACCCCAATACCTGAACAAAGAATTCCGAAAGGTGCTGTTTGAAGAAAACGTGAAAAAGAGAAGAGAAAAACTTTCAAAAAAAGGGGCTTGGGAAAATTAAAGCATAAATATATGGAAAGAGGCAGCAAAACATCGGAAAATGTGGAATCAACTAGCAGAGAAACCAGAAGCCAAGAATCCTAAAAGCCTGTAAGAAATACTAAAGAAAAATATTGAAAATCCAAATCAGCAACTCACTGTACGAATTAAGAAACGCATTTGAAAGAACTCGTGGTAGTGGTAAGGATTTAAATAGTGACAGCAACAAAACTGTTTATTTATTTAATAATAATATTTTATTGGCAGCAGCAAAATACAATGACAAAAAGATTAAAAAGCAAATTTCTGAATCCATTTTGCAAAGGTGCAACTAATTTCTGAATTGGTAATTCATATCTCCCAGTGAAATGAATGAGTACGTTTAGCTTACGATTTTCGCTTAGTTTTTTAGATAATGCCTTGTTAAGGACCAGGAAAGGAAACATCTGATATTTTTACTTAAATGCTTCTAAAAATACTAAAAACTTTCGTACCAAATAAAACTAGCACAAACTTACTTATACAGTCCCATATTCATCTTTAAACTGCAAACATAAATACTACACTATACTACTGTACTGAAAATGATAGCTTAGTTTCGTACACTTAATTTTGGTGACAAAATTGTTACAATACGATACCTACCTAACTAACTGAACTAATCGAATATTTTAGGATCACTATAATAAAAGTACTAGCATTCTTATGATTACCAGTCCAAACTATAGAACAACAGTTACGAATGTAGCACCTGACACAAGCATCCCAAATAATTGCCCATAATCGGCAAAATACAGAGAGGACGAGCAGAACTCTCGTATTGTAACGTTGTTCGATGTTAGGCCGCACAAGGCACACCGCGATGGGCAGTGATGAATGCGTTGCTGTCCCGGAAACAGTTAATCAATTGTTCCAGCGTTCTCTACGCATAGCTTACCCCGTTGTCTGCTGACAGGCTTTGTTGAGCGACCGTCATTACTCTGCCAATCACTGCTTAGCGGTGCAATCATTCTACACGATTATAGGTCTCCGTTTAACTAACAGAAACCCAAGACTTTTATGGATCTGTTTACATCGGCAGATAATGGTTATTGTGGAAACGTATATTCTCCATTCTTTTTTTTATTGTCGTTGTCTTTTGTGCTTTTATAATCTAAAACAATAAGGATGAAACGGCGTTTGCTTAGCGCACAGGTGTCTAGGATATTTTGATGATCTATTGTGCGTGGTATATTTAAACATTGTCTGCGTGTTTGTTATCATTTAACAAAGGGGAACTTACCAGGTATTATCATTTGTATATATTTGTGCTTTTCAAAATGATTAGACAATATACGTGGTTACGCTATGAGAGATTTTAGTCACTAACTTCTTCCCCGGAAAAAAGGCTGTCCTTATTTAAACAAAATCACGGAAAAAATGTTCTTTCTAAATTTTATCTGTATATTATTCAAGTTTGTAATAAAACATAGATAACATTCGCAAATAGTAGGGGTACTACAAACAATTAGCATAGTAGAGGGAATTTTATATTTTCAAATTATGATTACTTTTGTATTTGCAAGATTTTCTCAAATAAACTTCGGCTGATTTATTAAGTTATTATGATAACATAAGTTATAAGTTCACATTAATGTATGCCTGAAGCGGCTTAGTTATAAAGAAAGAAATGTTTTAAAGTGAGATTAATAATTTATGCATACAAAACAAACGGCTTAAGAAATAAACAAAATGAACATGTAATTGTCGAAAATAACCTCCGTCAACTGTAAACGTTTCTTGCTTTTATAATCAACAATAAGTCGTTTAGACCAAGCTCTTCCTAAAAAAACTTTGAAGATCCAAATAACCTAAGCAACCTACCCTTTAAAGTTAGTTGCCTATCTGTATTTAGAAAGAGCCTTTGCGATAAAAGAGTTTTTTATTTTTAATGAAATGCAGTTATAATAATCAGTCTTAATTACGTGAGCAAACCCATATAACGAACTATCCACTGCAATGGACACAAAAATATTTACATCAATATCTACAACTCGGAATTGTAGAAAAGCTACTTTCTGAACAAACTGCGCAAACTCGTAAGTGCAAATTGAATATTGAATTATATTTTTCGAAGATAGCCCGAATGAAATGGAGTGTTCTAATGCAGCTGCATTTCCAAGCTCAATTAACGATTACAACTGCGACAAACAAGGTCTAATTGTTTCTAATCTTCTAATTTTACAACTGCCTTCCACAATGTATTCCTTTTAAGCAACACATATCAGGATCCATCAGCAAGGCTTCTAGCGTTACGCTACACTCTGCCTCTTGACTTCACACGCTCCCAGGAAGTAAAGAAGGACTCGACCCTTGGTGGAGTTGCACAGTGCTATGCAATTTGAGAGGAGCTGAATAGGTGTTTCATCCTGCTCTCCACAAAATCTACATTCAGATTCCTTTGCGAACCCAAGCTTACTCAGTATATTTTTTCAGTATGAAATGGCCTGAAGATGTTCCTGTTAATTTGCGAACATTGTTCTTACTCAGTTTATGCATTTCTGTAAACCTCTTTTGTTTATAAGTTCCCAGTAAGAATTTCTTTGCCTCATTCCTGGAGATTTCTCCCAATAAGCTAGATTTCTCTGCTCCATTTCTTTTTCAGTTCTTCAGTATTGTATGCTGCTTGTCCGCAAAAAGTTTCAGGCTCTACAAAAGGCTATTCCAGCCCCTTTTTTTGCGAGATTATCCGTTATCTCGTTTCCTTCCACTCCTGTGTGACCCGGAACCCACAGGAGGGTTATTTCATTCTTTTTGTCTAGCTCGTTTAACTTCCCTAGGCATTCCCAGACCATCTTGGAATTTATTTCATGTGAGCTCAGGCCCTTTATTGCTTTCGATAATGAGGTTCTGCCTTTCGATAGTTTCTATCATAATGAGACTGCACACATCTTTCAATAGCGTGTATTTCCGCCTGGAAGTTACTTGGGTATTTTCCCAAACTTTCGAAGTACTTGGTTCTAGGTTCATATATTCCTTTTCCAATTCCCTCTGCCGTTTTAGAGCCATCAGTGTACCATTTGATGACATTTCTATTCAATTTCAGGATGGTGTTATGATGCCACTTGCTCTTGTTACTACGCTTTGTGATGAATTCCTTCACAAAGCTGAATTTTTTGACATATCATCCCGAACCATGTCGGTCCCAGGTTTGATTGTCATCAGGAGATTGAAGCCTATGCCTATGCCTAATCATTAGGCCTAATCATTTGAACTGGACGGTTGAAAGATCCAGAATTAAAGAAAATAATGGATAGTTTCGAGGACTCTTGCAGCGACGAATATTCTAAATAGACACATCGTGGATACTTGATGAGCAAAGGAGTGCTGTACAAGTATACAGACACCGAATATTGTGACGATACGCAACTAGTGGTACCTGTGCATGAACGATCAAGAGTATTACTAGGAACGCGAAGATTTATGACAGATTATGTAAAAAATTGTCCAGAATGTCAAAGATATAAGGCTACGAATAAGAAAAAAACCCAAAGGGACTGGGTTTGTTTACAAAACTCCCGCAAGTTAAACTCAAAGATTTGAAGTGTTAGCTAATGACTTATTCGGCCATCCACCAGAAACCGCTAATGGAGAACAACGGATATTCATTGTTGAAGGATACCACTGCCAAATGGGTAAAATTGTTTCCTATCGAGGTAACATGGAAAAGAGGGTAACTTCCAAATTTTATCCAAAAAGGGGCAGCGCTTACGAAATTAAAAGAAAAGTTTCGACCATCACATGAAGTACCGAAAAGGACATTGACATTGACGTTGACATTGACATTGACGTTGACATTGACGTGGACGTTGACGTTGACATTGACGTTGACATTGACGTGGACGTTGACATTGACGTTGACATTAACATTGACGTTGACATTGACGTTGACATTGACGTTGACATTGACGTTGACTTTGACGTTGACTGGACGGTGACGATTGACATTGCACGTTGACATGACGTTGACATTGACGTTGACTTTGACGTTGACGTTGACGTTGACATTGACATTGACGTTGACATTGACGTTGACATTGACGTTGACTTTGAAATTGACGTTGACGTTGACATTGACATTGACGTTGACATTGACGTTGACATTGACGTGGACGTTGACATTGACGTTGACATTGACGTTGACGTTGACATTGACGTTGACATTGACGTTGACAATTGACGTTGACATTGACGTTGACATTGACGTTGACATTGATGTTGACTTTGACGTTGACGTTGACATTGACATTGACGTTGACATTGACGTTGACATTGACGTTGACTTTGACGTTGACGTTGACATTGACGTTGACATTGACGTTGACATTGACGTTGACATTGACGTGGACGTTGACGTTGACATTGACGTTGACATTGACGTGGACGTTGACATTGACGTTGACATTGACATTGACGTTGACGTTGACGTTGACGTTGACATTGACGTTGACATTGACGTTGACATTGACGTTGACTTTGACGTTGACGTTGACATTGGCGTTGACATTGACGTTGACATTGACGTTGACGTCGACATTGACGTTGACATTGACGTTGACTTTGACGTTGAGATTGACGTTGAAATTTACGTTGACGTTAACTTTGACGTTGAGACCTCTTCCTTTGCTGGCAGCACCTTGTTTTTTGCTAACATGTAAATCGGCACCTAGTGGCTCATCAGCCAATTTGCGTAATAACTACGCTTTTTGACATGTTTCAGTTGTAAATTCATCCCTAAGATTAATTGTTGTTCACCCCCAGTGAACTCTATATATACATATATAAGTGCAACAGCTCCTACCTATAGAAGCATATTGCAGGCGTTGAGCCGCGAGAAGTGAACAGATGAAACTAAAGGAGGAGATATCTGATCAACTATCTTCTCGTCACTTTTTAGGTAATAGAAGGTGCTTTCCATTCACTCATAAAAGCAGTTCGGTAGTACTTCCGGTGTACTCTAACTGCAATTTAAGCGATCCTTTGCTAAGGAGCACGAACTCCCAATGTACTCAGTTTTCCTCCCTTTTTCCCTCATGCACTAACTTATTTGCTAGTGTTTCGTGCTCTAAATGTTTTATGACAAGTTTGACAGCTAAGCGTTTTTTTAAAGTATTTGTGGAAAAATGTTTTCCTTTTTGCTTTGGTAATTAAAATGATTGCAATTAAATATTACTATTATAATCGTTGTAAGATTTTTTTACATTTTGAAGTAAGATTTTCTTGGCGGTCAGATTTGTTTGTTTTCATCAATATGATTTTATGGTTAGGTTCCTTTCCGCCTTTTACAATTTAGAAGCACAAAAAGCGTTCCATTGTTCTAAATTTTGTAGGTCAAGAGTAGAGTAGAGTAGTAGCAGAGTAGGAGTGATAGACGGTGAATGGAAAACACCTAGAAATTATATATGAGATGATATAAGAGCTTGAGGGCAACCTGTCGCTGTCTGTCACATAGAAACATGTATATTTGTGAAGGTTGTCCAACTTCAAATTTGCCTCAATCAAATACTATTTTGTAGCCGTTCCAGTTATTTATACAGTTCAATGTTCACCCTTGTCGCCTTTGGCATTTCATTCCTCAAGAAAATTTAAATTAGGAAAACTTCGTATGTTCTTTTACAAAACATTTTGTTGAAAATTTAATGCTCTTAAATTGTGCAAGTATGTTTGTCGCAGCTGCGACTAATCATTTTTGAAGTATGGACAAGATACAAAAAGAAAATGATGTGTCAATAATTCTAATATAATTCTCGCTGGGTTTTTTCCAACAAAGTACTGCATAATACAATGTATATGAATATTATTATTTATATTAGTAAGGAAAAATAGACTTCCTGAGAGATGTATATTTCACTATATTAAAAAAAACACGAGTATTTATACCAGGAATACAAATCATAAATCATTCATAAAAAAAAGAAATTTAGAGAGAGAAACATAGTAATATAAACCTTTCGATAAAATGATTTAAGTATACATTCGATAATCTAACATATGCTTTGAATATAATCAACGCAAATTATTAGTATCGCATCTTTGAAGCCGATCAACCATAAATATTGCATTTTTATTAGCAAAAAATATACGTATTTATCTATTTATGAGTTATCTACCCTTGGAGAAATTACAACTACAAAACTTTGCATTGCGTATTACGAGATTACGCCGACTACACAGTAATGTAGGGTGCTATATCACCCTATACGCAAGAATTCGGCATACCTACATATAATAAAGTAGCACAGTGGTTGCAAAAGTCTGCATAATTTCATCAGCTGTGAGAGTAAACTCGACTGCAGACCACTGTTTGTTTAGCCATAATTCTCATGCAGCCAGCGTATACTCTGCCACCATCTTATGCATTTTACATGAGCATACCGCTGGACCTAACCTAACCTAACCCAACTATAGTCCTGTCTTCGTTTTCACTTTCTATGGGACGCCTTTTACACGCATGCAATACCAACGTGTCGGTCGAATATTATACGAAATCATAAATGATAGGCACGGAAAATACACTTTGGTTACAATAAGAGACGACTTCCCCGAGAGAACTATGAGTTCCTGAATTAAAGTACTGCTATGTTACTTACTTTCAGTATATAAACCCTTTATTTGTATTAATTTCATTATATTTAGATTTATCAAAGGTTATTCATAATTTACAGTAGAATATTCATTTATTTATTCACCGAGTAATACAAATATAAATTTTGTTTAATAATAAATAGACTACATATAAAAAAATAACAATACCTTCACATGACAAAAATAACAACTAAACAGTAAATTTCAAATTAGCAAAATTACATAAAGATAATATAGTACAAATATACAAGATATAATGCAAACATGTTCCACTAAGGAAAAAGTTACTAATCGGTGGAGATATCAAGCAAAAATATGTGTTCCATTAAGAAGAAAATGTCATCACAAACAGTGTCACAAAGTGTAAAAACAGTGTTACAAAGTGGAATTTTCTGACACTGTTTTCCGGCAAAAACAGTTATACAAAGTGCTTATTGTATGTGCGAAATGGAAAAAAAGAATTGCAAGTGCAGCGTGTGTTTTTTTTTTCTAAGAAAAGATATACAGACACTTATTATAGATGCTACTAGACATTAAACAGTTGTGGCTAAGCCTTTTATTTTATCAGAATAAATTCATTGTTGGAGTAGCTACAGGCTGCGTACAATAGATTATATATAGACATATTTTTTTATTGATGAACATGAAAGCTCTCCAGATATGTTATTTTTTGTTGCAGATGAAGTGTTCTGGTGTGAGCATTTTAACGTTGATTTATTGAAATTGCCTTTGACGATTATCTCTAAAACTTCCAACTGAATGATTTTGTTAATAGCAATAATATACTTTGACATACTTAATCTGATTTTAGAAGGGGTTACAGTTGTGAAATGGCACTATTTCGTGCGACGGGCGCCATTATACTGATAAAGATTCAGTAAGAGCTTTGATACTTTTAGGAGACTCTAAAGCTTTTGATACGGTTTGACATGCTACTCTTTGTTCTGTTTTACATAGGTTAGGTTTAACTATCACACCAATCAAACTCATGAAGCGTTATTTATCGAATCATCGGTAAAGTGTGATTTTAAATAATGCTAAGTTGTTTCCTCATTGTACTTCTGCTGATGTGTCGCAGAGTGCTGTTTTGGGACCATTTCTCTTTTCAATACATACATCTTCGTTTACTAACCAGCTGAACTTTCGCCTAAATCAAATTTATGCTGTTAACACGCAGTTGTATCTGTCTTTTGAGTAGGACTGCTGTCGGATATACCGTAAAATTGATCCATGTGATTACAACAGCAATGACTGAAACGCCAATAAACAAATGCCATTTTAATAACTTTGATATCAAACAATAGAATTCAGAGCCCTTTCATCAATTATACACGTATGTTATAATTGTTTATAGTACATGTTTTTGTCAAACTGCACAATTGGCACTTGTTCATTGCTATTGCTGTAATTGTTGTTGTAATTATAAGGGATCAGTTTGACAATAGAAAGGACGATGGAAGCCGCAAAAGTCATATTTCTTTTGAGTCATGTATGCTCTGCGCTAAGTACGTTTTTCTGGGATACTTTTTGAGAATACGATTGACTATATTTGTAAGTCTACTAGCTACCGACAACTTGCGAAAAAAGTGAGGGTACAATTAAAAAAAAATAAAATGTGGAGGGAAATAATACGCTATTTAGAGGAAAAGGAAGAGGGAGTATTGTAATGGCAAAATCCTATAGACAGTGCCGTTACAATTTTACTGCGGCTTTTCATTTTCACTAATTTCCGAATAAATACCTAAACACATAGACGATATATGATGTATTGTGAGATAAGAGGTAAATAATTGAAATGGTTTGCCTAGTTTAATGGAACCTGGTAACTTAGTTTCATAATTACAAAAATGTTAATTATTATTTAACGCATCGCCCTTTATCGAGTTGCAAATTTGTATATGTTGCTTACGAACGTACAAACAGTATTTCAAAAAAATAGTGGCGCCTCCTAAAGGGCAACATATCAAAAACATTAGAAAAGCAACCTCATTTTTTTGACTTAGTTGGGGCATGTCTGGGAACATCTAGAATTTACACAACCGCCATCGATATTTACAACTTACGAACCCAAAAAAATATAACACGTAGGTGAACAAGAATTCTTTTTTATTTTTAAGAGTTATTTACTCGAAAACTATAAACATCACAAAGTTTAAACTTTCTAAGATCCAATATTACATAGCAACTTTTTAATTAAAATTAACCAAATCTATGTAACCGGTTTCACTAGCTTGTGGTGCCTCTATCTCTAGAAAAGTATAATGTCATAGGAAACTGATATTATAAATAACAGCCATTACGTTTTTTCCTTATTTAAGCACAAACCTGCATTTAGATAACGTAGCATCTTTGAAAGTGAAAATTTTCGACTAATAAAACTGCATTGCTTTTTTCGCCCACCACTAATAAGAAACTTCGATAAACTTAGTTGCACTAAAATAAAAAAAATATGTATATATTGTTAAAGAATGTTTATAAAGCTCTCCAATTGAGTAATAAATCAAGTATAACGTTAGTTAGTAAACATAAAATGCTGGACTGCTTAATGTGAATGTTGTATATCATTTTGCAGACAGCCAACTTATATATTTTTTTATTCTTGCTGACTTACAACTTAATCCTGTTCTTTAATTTTTGTCATTTGAAATTTTCTAGTTGTCTATCCCTTGATGAGTTTGTTAACCTGTATGTAGCCTTAGCATAAATACTACGTTTGTACAGGTATATTTAAGCTTTATAAATAAATTTGTGTCGTTTTTTTATTTCACACTTTTGTTTTTTGGAGTATCACACATAATAATTTTGTTTAATTAACCTTTGCGATTGTGTGTATCTTTACAGTTGAGTTTAATTTTTTTAAGGCATTTACTCTATAGCTTTATTATTTTATAGTTTTTGTCTTAGGATCGCCTTTGTTAACATCGATAATTTTTTACTCAAATTTATACATTTCAAACTTACTGCAGGTGTATATAAATTAACGTACAGATCCCATGAAAAATATCCAAAGTATCATTATCATTCATGCATTTAAGTATCCTCCCTCGCGTCATAAGGTCTTCCGGTCCATTTGCAAAAGCCGGATGTCCGTGGCGCCGTATTTCATCTTCGATTCTAAGATCCGCCAATCTTTTTACGAGAATTTTATGTCAGCGCTGAGGTCTCCTATATGTGCGGATGTGTGTATGCGTTGTGAAGAACTGAGAGTAATGGTCCGTGATATTTTCACGAAAATTGAAACGTAAATAAACTTTTATGGAGGTCCCGAGATGCTTTCCGATAAGCATTTCCTCTATTTCTATCTTCACGGAGACGACGGGTCGTATATTCATTGTAATTTAAGTGTCATCTTCAAATATTTGCTCAGTTAATTCATCTACCCCAACAACATAACGTTAGACATGCACAGCGATTAATCCTACTGCTACAATCAACTGAATTAATTTAGTATCATATCTTACCGGCAAACGTCGAGTAAAAAGGAATTGTCAAAACTCTGTAGACCAATGATTTCATTTATTACCACCAGCAAACAGAAATAAATGAATTGACCATTTATAGATATTAAGAACTAATTTGATTGATATGGCAAATGACATAACGTACTAAGCACATAGTTTATTTTATTCTACGCATATCGTCATCATATTCTTATCCAGTTTACACTTGAATTGAATTACTTGAATTAGTGAATACATATTTTATCCTGGAAAATTAGATAAGTGTAACTGCAGTCTTGGCCAACTGCACGATTTACCGCGATGAAAATGTTGATGCTTACTACAACGATAACAGTAGCAAACTGGGTACTTGCACTATGTACTTATCTTGCAAATGTTAGATGACGTTAGCATATGTGTCTGCCTCTGCTTATTATACAATATGTTCTGCGAGTGATGGGACAGTGCGGTATCTCCAACACGAAAATATGAAAATTCCGTCAATTTTTTCAATAAATCTGCAGTAAGAGGACATGTTATATGACAATTGGTCTTAAAATTAAATGTACCAGTACCCGGGGGAGCTATCTAATTTCGTTTTTTTTTTTTTCTTTGTTAATGAAATAATTTACTTTTCATTAATTTTTTAGAATTTGTAATGTATTTATGACAACTTTTTATTTGACAGCTACTAATCCCTCTGTTATATTTTTCGATATAGTTATAAATTTTAGTAATCTGATGATATGAAATTCTTGACGATGGATTAGTATAAAAGTAGCGTGCATGGCACTTCCGCACCTGTCATTTCCGCGCTCATCAAGAATTTTCTCATTTCCGCGCCCATATTATTACAGGCATTTATCAATTGGCCATTTCCGACTCTATGTAATTAAACCATATAATCGTGCATTACCTATAAGTAGAAGAAGTAACGAGTACAACATAACTTTAAACTAATAAAATTTAACGCCAAATTACTCCAAAAAAGGTGCGGTTAAAGATCAAATACCCATAATTCAATTTCTTAATTTATTACCAAATTTTGAATTGAATGTAATTTCATTTTTATTGCCCTGAAGAAGCTGAGAAAATTCAGCGAAAATTTGGTAATAAATTAAAAAATTGAATTATGGGTATTTGATATTTAACCCCACCTTTTTTGGAGTAATTTGGCGTTAAATTTTATTAGTTTAAAGAACCTATACTTAATTCAATCAATATAATCAATCAATAATCAAATCCCTTTGATGTAATTAAAAAGTCAACACCTTCTATGGGCTATACGCCATAATAATAAATTTGGAAATACACTCGAACAGATACAAAAAAAAAAACACTATTGGTAACACTAAATTTGTAAATTAATTGTTATGACAACGCAACGTAAGCTCTTATATTGGGGATGATTTTCCTCAATTACCACAATTACGTCTTTTCTTGTTCTGATTGATAAAAATCTAAAAAATATACAGAGTGGACACCCACCCGTAATCCGCGCAGCGCGCTGAAATGGGACACTTAAACAATTGGGGGCGCAAATGGCTAAAGTTAATACTAGTTAATTGCAGGTGCGGAAGTGGCAAGACACCTAATATTGAGTTACCTTAAACAAAATTTGGTATTATCAAACAAATCGGTTTTTCAGCGTAGCTGTTTGTAATTGAGATGACTGGTGCAGTATATAAAAACTAAAATTTTAAAACAGGAAGTTCAGATGCTAATAAGGCAAAACCCTGAAAATAGTTATGATTTGTTTATTTTAAATAAGTGCAAATGACATGCCCCATAGACTTTGTAGAGTTGTAGCATATGTTATGTTGAATGGTTTCTAACCACCGTTTTTTTTTTTTGTTAGGTCTTCGGAATGTTCAAGGCGCCTTATTTTCAATATAAAAAGCACTTTACTAAAGGTATTTATCAACGGCCTTCTTAGGCAAATATTGTCGTACTACTGATAGATATTTTTTTCAAATATTTTGACAATTGCTTCACCTTTTGATAATAAATAATAATAGTTACACTTTTACTGAAAGATGTCATTAACTTCAATTTAAATATGAAAATTAATAAGAAATTTCAGTTTTAAGAAACTAAAATACCTTAAGTTCTTAAAAGGATTTTCAAACAAAAATAAAAAAAATAAGAAGATAGATAACTTTGAATATTATGTTGGTCTTAATTATATCATAGATATCTTTTTCAATATTTTTTTCTAATGTTTAATTTTAGCCGTTTAGAAAATGTTTCCTGTTTTACTTTATTCGCAAACAGCTACATAAAAGCAAATTAACCATGTTTTGGAAAGTCCCAATGTTAGTCATAGATATATCATCGGTCCAACGAATTTCAATATGTTTATTTAACAAGTATTTTTGGTATACACGAGAATAAATATGTTCAGAAACAGAGACACCAGCCGGGATTGTTATTTCAGCTACTGTAACGTGTAGCAGCACGGTTAATATGTAATTGGTGAACAGGTAAACAATCCTAAAATGTTTCAATAACACGAGTCGGTGTACCACCGGCGCCGCCACCACTGCCACCGCCGCCAACATCATCGTTTCCACGAACTTCAGCAGAAACAACGTCGACAGGAGCAACATGTTTGATTGTGCTGGATGATCGCACCGGCAGCTCTAGGTACGAGCGTGTGTTTACAAACAGGACCCAGTCAGCTGTGAGCGCCGCGTTCTGAATTAATGCTGCATACATTTAAATATATTTGTCGTCACCGCGGCCAACTTCTACTCCTATGCTTCTCTCTAATAAGTCGATGTCGGACTGTTTCAAAAAATAGGAAATTCTATTAATTATTGGAAATTCACTTATTCTTCTATCATTATGAGGATATTTAGGAATATTCTTAAAATAAAATATATACCGGTACAAATATATCTCTAGATCTTACATTATAATACCTCATATACAAACAAACAAAACACAGTTTAAAGCTTTTATAGATTTGTGGTTCTCCGCTTAATATTATCATAACTTGAAGAAAGGGATAAATTTAAACCTAAAACCACACAGCCAAAAACCGAATCATAAGTTTTCTGCTGGTGAAAGAAACCAAACAAAATTCAATTTCATCAGAATTAGATAACTAATTTACATAGGTACATAGTACATATCGGTGGAAGATATATACATATGTGGAGAACAATTAAAAACCATAACAAAAACACAGATGCCGCGGAACAGATACAGCCATAACATAAGAAGAAAGCGTAACTTGAAAATTCAGATTTAGATAGAAGATCCTGAAAAATCATGCAACAACGTAATTACGTTTTTTTTTCAGTAGCTCAATTTCCCGATTTCTGGGTATTGTTTCTTCCAAAGATTTACACGATTTTTTGTTTTTTGTTGTTAATATCTCGGAGACTATAATAATTTGAATATATTACATAGTCAGCAACGACGCAAATTAATTCTAAAAAAAAGGAGAATAAAGAATCGGGATAAAAATAAATTAGCTATTGCGTACAAAACGATATTCTTTAACAAATTCAGATAGCCAGATATTGAAGATGCAAAAAGTATAACAATGCTTAACACGTGGTTGATTGATCTGTGTAGATAATGATCATTCTCAATCAGTAGCAGACATCCATAACACTTGAAATAAACACTTTGACACGTATTTATTATTGTTAAGGGAATTAAAAATCAAAATTATTTTTACATTAATCCTTTGATGGAAACTACAAAGGTCAAATTTTGCGAATATGTGCGCAACCAGAACAGGCTTGTAGTATCTTTGTCGCATTCCGCAAAAGTATTATATTTCACATGTAGTCGCTTTTTTGCGGATTAGGATGGCATCGTATATTGTATTTAAATAGAGGTATTAGAATATTCGTTTTTCTACCTAGATCATTATTATTTGAGTTGACTAACAGGATTGGATTTTGATAGATTGATAGATTAGTAGAAAAATAGCATAAAACGCAATTTGTGGGGAGGTGTAGCAGAAGATTTAGAAACCATTGTATGTGTTGTTTAATGAGGAGCTAGTGTTATTTGATAAGAAGCACTGGGGAAAAGGCACTTCAGCTAACTCGAACTTATATAGAGACGAACGCTGTAGAACGGACTATATGCAAATAAGCCTAAAAAGACTCTTTTGGCAAACTTCAGCAAGAACACAATGCTGTTCGAGACTGTTGTTGCTACAATTCATCATAGTGTCAGAGAAAGGAAAGAATTAACTGAAGGCGTCGCTGGTCAACACTTAAAGCGATCAGTTCTGCAAGTGTTAACTCTAGGCTGGTTTAGGATTCGAAATGAGATAGGCACCTAAAGGAAATTAACTTTTGCCTGAGTTCTCAGTCACTAGGGCATAAAGGGAAATCAGGCAGCGGACGTTCTCGCCAAGGGAGATTCGTCTAGGTCATTCGCTAGAGGTAGGCTTTTGTTTGGAATTACCAAATTGCAAATTAAAAAGGTCATCAATGCGTGGATACACTAGGAGTTTAGAGAGTAGTGGTAGAAATCACCAGGTCAGAGATGGCCAAAAGGATTTCTAAAGGAACAGAGGCCTAAATTGACTGACTTGTTACTGTAGACTAAGTAGGCATAATTCTGACATAAACTTGGTAGATGACGCTACTTGCAGATCCTGTCAGGAAGAGTAGGAAACATCAGTTCATGTGCTGTGCCAATACGACGGCCTGGCAAGGACAAAGTTTCTAGTACTGGAACAGCTGCTTTAGCTACACAAAGGAGCCGCTCTCATAGATGGGTCTGATTAAGAGGACAAGATTAAAGAGCGCCTTCTAGGAAAAAAGGGATGACATTAGATCTGAAAAAATGACATGGACTATCCCTACTCCTAACATAATCTAAGTATGAAAATGTTTGAAATAATAACCATATACAACCAAGAAATAAATAATTAGACCTAGTAGGTACATAAATAAAGAATAAAAGAACATATACATATATCGCCAACAGTTAATATTCATTTTCTATTGATAAAAAACATGCGTTATAAACTCACTAACCTTGTAGAAGAAGCTTATCATTAGCATATTTTTATCAACAAGAAGCTGTTTCTGTTTAAAATAATTACAGATATCACTACTGATTGACCCATCGCTAAATACCAGTTAGCCTGTGGTGCAGAATAGTAGAAAAGTCTTTATTTAAAGTCCAATATCTGTTATAGTTGGAATTATTCATTCATTTTTGCTTGTTCTGGTGAACATATTTAACATAATTTCTGATATATACATGCACTCGACCTATTATACTTTGCTTTAAAATTTAAATGCTCTGAGATCTTCGTTCCTTTACGTTATTATTGCTTCTAAATTATTCACCACTTTCAACAATTACAATTAAAAGTAAAGTAACTTCAGCGAACCGAAATAATTTTCACTTGATGTGTTTAGGAGTGGAAATCTGTCCAGTATAACAGTAATAGATTTTTATAAAGTGTGGGGGCGTGTAATGTAGGTACTACATACATGTAGGTGTATTTATTAAAAAATTTAATAGAAAAGACCTTCACGGAATAAGTTACGTCCTTGGACGTTTCAGATAACAGCAAATGTATTACGTGTTTCTTATCACAGAATAAGCATCTTTACGGTCGTACCTCCTATAAGTAAGGCATAAAACCCTAAAACTAGACCGTTACGCCACACATTATTGTTATTCAAATTTACAATTCAATTTGGGGTAATAAATTTGCATAAAGAAAGGGTCCCAATGAGGTTAGGTCCGCGAACAAGTGGACTGACGCCGCAATATACCCTATAGCGAATTATCTCTCGGCAAAGTATTTCCAGTCAATTCGAAAAACATTCACCCTAAACGGAATTACGGTTCATTTACTTATTGTTATATAATTTATGAATTATAAATTGTACTACGGACTACCATTGCATCTAGTATGTCCGGATGATGACTTTGTTTTGCCAACCATTTACTATTGATATGAATATTTAAATAAAAGGAAAAGAATAAGTCAAATATTCCCTATTAACCCACATTTGTTTAAATAAAAATTAAAATACCACTAAAAATATCTAGAAATATTTAATGAATAAAAATATACACGTAACTATATTTTTTTACATAACACCTAATTTATTTTTACTTGAACACCTAATTTACTTTAACCCAGTATCATTCGTAATGAGTGCCTGATTTGAACTCCACAATTAGCCCTGTAGACGCATTTTTTTTCTTCTAATTCTCAGTGAAGTCTTACAAAACCGTGTCGACTACCAGCCATATCGATGCTCCCGTCGGAAGTGCTGTCGCTATGGAAACGACGCTCATGCGCCTCTAGTCGTCACGTGCGCTTTCTGTTATCGTCGATTTTTGATATACGCCATCTTATAAAGGTTTTTCTTCTTCTTAACAAGGAAAACATCAGCGGATCTGCAAACAATAAAATAATATTATTTATATACAAAAGACAAGAATTTCCAAAAACTTAAGGGATTTTTGATTACATTATATGTGTAGCTTATTTAATACTTTAATCAAAGTACATTGGCAAGTGATAGTATCCTCTACACTAATAAACGTTTCTGGAAGCCAGAGCAGTTTTCTTTTTGCAAAGAAACTCATCAGATATTAATATTCCACAGCTCCATTTATCCACTCTAATAAACGTATTATATAAAATATAATCGAGCGATAATAAATCTATTCAGAGCACAAAAGCTATTTGAAACTGTTATAAAAGATTTAGTAATGTAATTTGAACTATGGAGAATGAATCTAAATTTTATCACTCATACACAGGAAAAAGAAAACGAAGTTAAAATCAACAATTTCTGTCGCCAAGGAACCTCGAAATTCGTTCCCTGGCGACCAGCCCGATGTTAGAGTGAATTTGTGGAGGTGTAAATTTATCAACTACAAAGGTGTAAAAAAAGTATTTAAGTCACCCTAAAAATGAGAAATATTTCTCCTTTTTTAGTGTTAACTTTAATACATTTTGGGTTGTATATATCCATAAAAATGTAGATTTAGTAGTTCTCAGCAACCGTTTTTTTTTTTTTCTTGAACTCCACACTGAAAAAAAGATATCGTTGTGGTTAATGAATATGCATGAATCCAAATAAATTATTCTTTTAAATAGTAGCAAAAATAATATTTATTAGGTCGGAAGGAAAAAATATTTGAAGCAAATAATGATTTAGCTAGAATATTTCTTCCTTATGAAACTTTCACTTAACAATACTCGATATCAATCGCGAAGTAAAATTTCTTTGTTTGGAATAGTAAAACATTTTTGATCGAATCGCTCTACTAATTAATACTCAAATAAATATTTATTAAAAAATTAAAATAAATAAAACTGATGCGCTTCCATTTATTACTTCGTAAAACTATCTTTATTTAATTTTTAAAGCAGATGTACATTTCGCGTTGTAATCCAACGCATCATACGCTATTTGCTAGGCAAATTAAATAAAGATAGTTTTACGAAGTAATAAATGGAAGCGTATCAGTTTTATTTATTTTAATTTTTAATTACACTTCCTAAGTTCGCTCACATCTGAAATATTTATTTGATTGTAAGAAACGAAATTACTTGAAATTAATAAAGGATATCTTTAGTTTAATAATTTGTTTATTTGACGAAAATAAGTTATTTTAAGTTGTAAGCATATTATATAAGGACTCCAGCTGTTGTCCACGGTATGGTTTCACCTCCACAGATTTTCCACAAATATAAAATTACAGGAAATTGACGGAAAAAGAGTTAAAATCATTGCATGCTATTTACCCGTTGTCCTCCCGCATTGGGAGTTGAGTCGCACAATTCAAGGGCTCGATACACCATATGCAATGGTAAAACTGTTTTGATCAGAGTTCCTAAGAAATATTTATCTGGCAGTAGGAGATAAATATTTGACCACCTAGAAAACTTATATTTAGTATGGAAAGTTAATGTAATGAAATAGGAGAACCGCCATCTTCACGGCAATTTCTATATTCGTAGAATACATTTAACGTATTTACTACCATAGGACAGAAAACTTTGCTATTATTACTATAGTTTAGAACAACACGAGGTGATGCAAAAACTGCAAGCTTCTTGTATGAAATAATTAACGAATCAATGCATTCCTGCTAATTATTGTAATAAATTCTAATACATTAATTTGTTAGTGATCATGACGTAGAAGTATTTTTTGCTGTTAAGTTAATTTATTGGAACAAAAGATATTATTTTAAAGAAATTAATCAATATTGATCACTTCAAAGGAAACAGTAACATTAATCTCAAGTTACTATATCTAATTCAAATAAGGTTTCTTTGTGTTAAATATTTTTTTTCAATTTGTTTTTAACTATCTTAGTATCTATACAAGTTAACCACATATATTTTTTTCTGTTTGGAAAAAAATCAGTTTTTTACGTGAGTATTGCGCAAACTTACTAAGAAACAGAATATAATATTGAACTACTGTACATTCATTTTGGTAAATTTACACAGTGCACACATGTAAACAATATTTTTTTACAGTGTACAACGCTATCAAAACTTTTAAAAAAACAGCTAGGATAAATATTAAGTTGTTCCTATCATTTGATAATTTACATTCCGCTTGCAATATATTGACAATGTAGGCGAGACAAACTATTTTGTATAAACAAGTATCTAGTATGCAGAACGAGAAAAAATCGACTCGATCAACTGCATTGATATGAAGTTGCTAATTGTAAATCATAATTGAATGCAATAATGTATCTGTAATATGTAAATTGACACAGCGAATGCTTACACAAACACGACATATAAATGTTAATTACAATATCAATATCTATGTAAATTAAGTATGTACCTGATTATTAAACACACATAGGCGTATGCCTCCAATTTTTCGTTGTTTACTCAAGAAACGCACCACTCTTAAATACTTCACTTTCTATTAATGCTCACTATTAAATACAGTAAGTAATACCCCGTATAGTACGGTTCCAATAAAATCCAATAAATCACCATACTATACTAACCTGCACTATGTGTATACGAGGAATTAATTATATTATTAAAGCAGAAGTTTTTGCAAATTTGATTTAAGGTATGGCGTATAGTATACAATATAATATACCTACAGGGTAAATAATGGTCTAATACAAACCAGCAAAATATTTATATTCTAAACCTGTTAAACAAGATCATTTTGAATACAGAACCTATAAAAAGCATTGTTTTTAAGAAACACGTGGTGAAATATCGGATGGCGGCGAAATGTTTTCATAAAGAAAGCCTTGTTGAAGCTTCTTGAGGATTACAAATAGAGTGACTAGTAGAAGTGTCAAATCACTTGAGCATAAAAAGATATCCGCATGTTTGGAACAACGATCGATGAATGCGTGTTTCTAACAAAGTTGTAAAACGTACAATGTGCTTTTGTCGGCCTACCAATGTAAAAAGCACAATAATTTTGTCGAGGCTCTTGTTCAACTAATTAAGTGTAATGTAGGGTGGGCTATTGTGAGACATGGGCTACGATGAGACATTTAGACGTTTCATGCTGGATATGATGGGAACATCTGACAATTAGTAGCTACACTAAAAGCTGTATATTGAATATAAAAGAATATTCGCGAAATTCTGATTTGAAGTACATGTGTCGGTAGTAGATATTTTGGCGCCAGGGCGTTGATAAGATATTGCTGGGACGCACGTAAATAAATAAAAGTAGGTGTTTTATACACTTTCGGAAGGTGGTTAATAAGCTTCCTTTTACATCAAAAATTTTCATATAATATTATTTATTATATGACTTAATCGTAGTGATTCGTTAAATTGTTCACTTCAGAAAGCCACTGCATAAAACCACGTATTTCTTCAAACGTTAAGAAGGAACGTACAAAAACATATGTTGCTATACAAGTTTCAATCAAAAGCAATTACAAGCACCGTTTGGTTTTTCAAGAGGACGAAAGAAAGAAATTAGTGAAATATATCATCAAATGTTCAAAAATATACTATAGCACATCAACAAAAGATATTTATGTCTTAGCATACGAAATGGCTAAAATTAATTCAAAGAGATTTTCTGAAAGTTGGGAAAGAAACAAATCAGCCGATATTGATTGGCTACAAGGATTCCTAAAAAGCACGAAAGGGTACTTAGTATAAAACAACTTGAACGATGCGACCTTCAAAAGCATTTTCATTTCATTAACATAATGTGAAACAAGTTTTTGATAACCTTGAAAGAGCTTATTTCTGTTCTAAAAAAATAACTGGTGGCACAAGCTTTTATAACTTGGATTAGACGAGTACTACACCGTACAAAGACGTAAAAAGTTTTATCATCAAAAGGAACAAGTTAGTCTAGTGGCAAGCGTGGTATATTAATAACACCTTGCTCTGTAATTAGTGCTGCTGGCAATGCTTTTCCATGGATCATGGTACTTCCAATAAAATAAAATAAAAATGATGTTAAATGGTGATCCGCCTGGAACTTTTAGTCTAGTATCTCCATCAGGTTGGATGAATAGAGAACTTTTTTTTTATTAGTGTTGGAACACTGCATAAAACATAGCGGTTCTTTTAAAGAAACCTCGACAAACTTAATTCTAGATGATCATGCGAGCCACTTCTCGATAAAAGCTCTCGATTTAGCAAAAGAGTACAGTGTTGTAATGATCGCCTTATTTTAAGGCTATCCAACAAAAAGAAAAGTTATGAATAGCCAATGGAAACGGTAGAAATACAAGTTATAGGTATTTCTACCGACACACCAGGGAAACATAAGATCGAAATGTAGTTTAAGTTAAGAACCAAAACAAAAATGCACAAAATAAAAAAGCAAGAAGCCAAAAGAATTTATGAAGTTGAAAGAGACGGATTTGAAAAACCCAGAAATAGATGATTTTGTTTTGGCGCAATTTAGTGCCAAAAAGATATTTTCTACATAGAAAAAGTTCTAGATGTAAAAAGTTCATCAAACGACGTAGCCGTCAATTCCTTGTGAAAGTCTCTTAAATTTGATAATTATTTTACATTTTCTGTTGCGGAAGATATTGGACTACTTTCTGTTAATGATATCAAAACGATTTTGCCTACTCCATCCTTTCTTGGACATGCTAGAAGACTGCAGTTTTTCTACAAATATGAAGTACGTCTTATATGGCTCAAAGGTACAGCCACCACGAGATACACTACAAAAATTAGATTAATTATTATTTTCAGTATGCTGCAAGAAATAACTATCGTATTGATATGTTTCTTCTGAAAACATATGCACAAAGAATTGGATTTGTACGTAAAATATCTTCTAACGTTTGTTCAGTATATGCCCTAAACCTATATGGTCTCATGATAGTCCACCCTACCCTAATGCTTAAAACCCACACAGGTACTGTTTTCAGTAAACTTACGTTTTGAACAAATTTTTACAATAATATATTTAAGTTTATAAAACAACTTAATGCTTGTATCGAAGACAGTGATTATATGGGAACCACACTATTGCGAATCAAGAACACACTATTTATTATGAAGCATGGTTGAATTTATATGACCACACTACTGCAAATCACGCACTATTCGGGGTCGCACTTTAGAGACTTACTATATGTATGTGCTGGAGTACACCAAGATGTAGTACATACATTTACGCATGTGTAACAGTAAAATAAAAGGACTAATTCACTTAAAGCGTTAGGATATTAATACTTTAAACCTTACAACAAGTTTTACATAATCTTTTTCTGAACACGTTATTGCTCAAGAGAGATCAAACTAATATATTTTTTTTTGTTTCAGCTGAACAATAATGAAGCGCGTCATCTAGTCGAAGCTTGCAAGTTTGCAACGTAACGGGCCTGCTGTATAAGTATCCTACCAATCAGTATTTTGATTAAAATTTCAATACTTGATTAAATTGTTATTATTTCTTATGATGTAAATATCACTAGATACAAAAGTTATATTAAATTGATTGCGTTATCTATCAATAAATGACAATAAAGAACATAATCGCTTCTTAATATTCCTTTAATTCAAAAATTTTTATATCATTTCGTGCTCAACATTAACAAATAGTAAGTATATATCTCTAAGAAAAGCAAAATTCGAACAAGGGCTGTTTAGTTGTAGGTATTTTTCATTTTCGACTAAACTTCGTTTAAACAATAAATTACACCTGTATTATGACACCACTAGGCTATTACTAGGTTACGTCCGAGGACTTATATTCATATTTCATTTATGTTGTCTATCTCCAACGTCATGTAATTGATTTCGCAACGTTGCCAATTGAACATAGTTATCGGAATTCCTCGATAATGCCTAGTTAACCATTTGGGGCATGTGAGTCTACAAAATGTTAAAACTTACAATTGATTGAGTTGCATGAATACTACACTCGATAAAATATTTACAATCAAAACGTCTGAGCATTTTTCTCATATAATCACCGCTGGTGGGTTAGTTAATAAGTTAGTGTTTAAGCTCCATATCATGAAACCTATTTTTCATGCTAATTTCAAACGAATTTTTATATAACATTTTAAAACAATGTGCAAAAATGTATTCATCACTTGCTCAAAATTTATCCTTACCGTGATAGGTACCTTTTTTATACCGCACTGAGGGAAATGAAAATGGCATTTCAACGATTTTTTATAATTTTAAATATTTATGCATTGGTATAACTATTAAAAGGTTGAACTGGCATATGTTTAAAATAAGAAGTTGCTTTTTGTTTAAGTATTACTATTCAAAACAACAAGATTGGAGTTTTAATTAAAATTCTAAAATTTCTTTAGTTGACCCAAGAATTATGTAATTTTGTTTTTATTTTTGAATGTTATTTCGTGTATGCACGGCGTATCTTATGATTCCCATAATTTATATTCTGAAAAGATGCAGTATACCAAATATCATGTTAACTGAATTTATCATGACAAAAATACTGCAAACTGTGGTACTGGTAATGCCGCAAACTTCTCCTAGACCCCTCACCACAAACTGCACTAAACTGGACGTACGTTTCGATAGCAAAGCTACCATCATCAGCAGAAACACTGAACTGTATTGTCACAATCTTTACAAGATACTTTATAAATACCTGATTTGTCCAAATTATCTACTTGATCTTTAGGATTACCTAAAATATTTTTAAGACTATTATTTGAAATAGTTGCTATGTCAGGATTGAATTTAAAAAAAAAAATTGTAGACCTTTCGTGTTGCTTGGATAAAATGGTAATTTAACATATTTCTTATTCTTCCTGTCACTAATTTCTAAAGTACTCACATTTCTAATTCTTCTTTTGTTTATAATTTTGTTGTTGCTGAATTTATCATATTAGATCGACTCAAGAAAAGATGACATAGGAAAAAATAAAGAAGATACATCTCCTTTAATCTAACAAAGATTGCGCGTGTGCAGATTCTAAGAATTATTGTTCATTGAATTGTTCAGCAGAAACTATAAAGTGAAATTCTGCCAATGCAAATCTCTAGCCGGAAAAGTTGCGGCACTTTTGTCGCATAGCATCAAGGTGATTTTTCGGAACGATTGCCGGCATATACATATACCTTTCTTTTGTTGTTTTTTTAGTCATCGATTACTTGCAGGTGTTCAGATGGTATAATCTGCAAATATTTAAAATGTATTCTTGTATAATTATTGGGAAATATATTTACTGATACCTCGATTACAAAGACTACTTAAGGTTTAGTTTTATAAGAATTTCTTTATGTGGATGCGTAAAGTAATTCATCAGTCATAAATGCCAACTGGCAATTTATACTAACAAAATCTAAAAAAGCTTATACAGTTTGGAAATTGTTATCTTTATTTTTAAAAATAGTTATTCCTTTTTAATATTTTTATTGCGTTTTATACGATCAAATTACAGTTTTTTGGAATTTCTGCATGCAATGTAGATTAGAAGTTTTGACTTTAAAAGTTTAAGAATTAAGATGCTTCCTTTTAATATTAATATTTAAAATATATACAAGAAGAGATCATGATGCATGAAATTGTTTTGGTAAACGTATCATTACAAAAAGTATTTAGTTATAATTATTTTATTCTTATAGAGATTTTCCATAGAAAGTTTGCCCCGTCAATTGAATGAGAAATAAGCAAGTAAATCGCTTGCTTTTCAATATTCTTACTTGTATATCTATTGTAAATAACTAAACAAGTAAACTGGCATCGATATTTACGATGAATTGTGAACATTTATTTATAGATGTAACAATAAGTGATATACACCCTATTAAAACTGAAATAAAAACAATTTAAACTAAACGTATCGACAAAGATGAATTATTCTTCACAAAAATATTTATAATGATGATAAAAAAAAAAAATAAGAAAAGTTGATTAAAATAAAATTTCGACGTGAACAAGGGAATTAAAAATCAGAATTATTATATAAAATTCTCTGAGAATGTAAATCGCTGCAACAGACCGAAAAGGTTGCGGCATCTTTATCGCGCACCGTAAAGGGTATTATCTTTCGAGGCGATAATTGCGATTACGATGGCATTGCATTTAAAGTAGATATGTTAGAATTACGTGTATACGAACCCGGGTCATAATTTTTGAGTTAATTGTACATATAACCATTAGTTTCATTATTTGTTTATCCAACATGTATCAGTAAAAATACACATGTATAACAAGTAATACAGTTATCTATATTATCGACTAGAAAAATATACTTACATTATTGTAAAATATAGATGGTACTGGTTATTTTTCATTCTTATACTAGGAAATTATTAAAGTAACGTAACTATTTTTTATTGGATAATTGGGTGAATTGAAACTATATTTATCTCTAAAGTTAACTATTCATACATGTTTAATTAACATTTTTGATAATTATACCAACCAAACGAATCTTATAAAAGTAAATATTATTGGAACAATGAACGTCAAAAATTATACTAAAGCATCGCTCGTACTTTCAACGATAATAGTTTCAGTTAACTATGTTTACTATATATTTACTGCTTTTTTTCCTATAAGTGTGATTAACTTAAGTTATAGTACATTTTACAGTGGGCTGGAAAAAAGCTTGGAATGTTTATACGAGCAAGCTGTTCGGAAAAGTACTTACAAGAAACATCTAGACTGATTTCTGGCCTAAAATTCCGTAGTTAGTTCTGCATTATACCTGAAAAAAAACCCAATTTACTTTAGAATAACTTCCGCATTACATGCTAGCTTCAGCCATATAGATACCTCAAAAAACATATTAATCCTGCGAAAGATTTTTTTCTATTTATCGTTGCCAATAAATTACACATTTTCATTATCTTTGTATCCAATGCTTCAGACAAATTTAAGATATTTACTATCGACATCAACCACAGATAATAAACTCTGATGCCTACAAGCAGTCGCAGTAACATGCGTATGTAGATTATAGGCGAATATCAGTTTTCTGTTGAACCGATGGTGGCGTATTGCGCCCTGCTACGCCCGAGCGTGTGCCAGACTGAAAACAAAGCAGTTTCGGCATCGATTGTTTCCCCACAGCTGAGCTATGCAAATCAGTCTACCGTGCTCCGGATTTTATGCAGTACTCTACTATACTACCACTATCCCATGCCGTACCGTTTACGTTTACATGCTGAAATACGTTACAGCTATCGCCGTCGCCGCAGCAACACATCGCTGCTGGCTGACACGCGGTTTCTCGCGCCATTTACATTTTACACATCGATTCGTTATAGATAGGTGGCAGGATACATTAGATATATCATAGCACGACGCTATTTTTTTCTGATGCCTGAATATTTTTCATTTTCTTTTTATTCTCTCATTTCCTTTAGCTACATACGTAAACAAGTTTGAGTGTACCGTTAGAATCGTTACCATTGTGATAGTAACTTTGGTTGTATCTGCGAAATTATTAATGAGCACATTTCAAGTAATGTAAATTACAACTTATTCACTGCATTCCCCTCTATTTAAGTAAAACATTAAGCGTAGCTGTTAAGTTCTCGTCGTTTTGGCGGATTTTTTTTATTGAATGTTAACAAACATGAATCCTTTAATAGTACTTATTATATTTGACGTTTCGCCTTTATATGCAAAGACTTTTTCATCAACAAATTAACTGAAATATACAAAGAAAATCATCATAATGGAATAAAATTTATATTTTAAACTACATATATTTTGCTTGTTTTGATGAGAATAGAGTTATTTTACTACAATCTTTTCTTAAAATCATATCTTTTTATTTCAAATTATATCCATTACCCATAATTTCAAAATTAAATTTAAATGAAATTATATGAAATTAATTAAATCATACTAAATAAATTGTTTAAGATTTAAAATTTTAAAGCTTTTATTTTTCTTTAAATTTGTGATATTGTTTGCTAGTTCAAAATTGAATGTAAAATAACGTAGAATTTGTAAAATTGTATTTCATTTCAATTTGTAGTAAATAAAAACTTTTTTGTGAATAGCGTTATAAATGTTTTCAAAGCAGGTGTTAATATTTTAAGGTATACTGAGTGTAATAAATCCAACTGAATTTTGAAATGTGTGAATTTATATAGAGTTTAATATAATATGAATTACAAATTATATCATAGAAAAATACATATTTGATGGATTTGCACTTTTTTGGCGTTCAATAACTGATGTATTGTTATGTTTCTTAATATGTATGAGTTCCAGAAAATTTCGTAATTTATATTTTTTCCTTGCTTAATATTTTATTTATTCGAAGTTAAAGGACTGGTTTACATTAATGATGTGTTTTTAAATGTAGTAGCATTTAGGAATATTTATGCCCTTTAAGACGTTCTGATAAATGTTTTGCTTGTCCGTATACTGCGTGTGTTTGGTTTAGTTTTGGGGTATTACCTTTAAGCGTTGTAAAGAATTAATATTTTATTTATTTGTTCAGAAAGTTTAATAACGGCAAGGGTGTATATTGTATTGCACAATTACTATGTTTGTTATTGATAATGGAATGGTTTTGTTTTGTGCTATTGTAAAATTTATATAATCTCCTTTTCTAAATGTTTTTATATAGTTATTTAATTCTAGAATTTGTTTAATATGTGAAATTAATGTAGGTTCATACAATCAACTCGTTTATTTAATTTAAAATAGTTTAGTCTATTAGGGATGTAATCACGCTTTTTTTAATCGTAAACTCAGAAAAATACATTGATTCAACCAAAAGATGGTAAATTTAATAACAATTTTTATTTAAATACGGCGAAGAGGTTTCCTTGTTTGAACGAACATAAAGATTAATGTTATTTTTGTTGATTGAAGAGTAAAAATTTATTGAATTAAACACCGATTTGTGTTAATACAAATACAATTAACTATCCACCACCAGTTTAGTGCAGTTTGTGGGGAGGGGTCTAGGAGAAGTTTACAGCATTACCAGTACCACAGTTTGGAGTATTTTTGTTAATATCGAAATTTGTCTGTCGTTCGATGCATTTTCTGTATCTCCAGATAATGGATTTCACATAATGTATAATTAACCGTCTTTATTTTCCCAGTACATTGGCAGATTGAAGTCCCTACATATTCAGTAAGCATTCTTCTTCAAATATCTCCAAAGAAAGAAATCCAATAAGCCGAGATCGGGATATCGTGCCAGCCAGTTGATTGGACCATTGATACCATTGATATTATTCAGTACTTCTGCTGTGCGTACTGAAATTATGTGCGGGAGATCCGTCTTGTAAAGTATAAGATACTCTCTCTTCTAAACTATAAACTACGTGCCAAAAAACACCTTGATGATAGCAAAGCTATCATCATCATCGAAACGTACGTCCAGTTTAGTACAGTTTGTGGGTAGGGGTCTAGGAGAAGTTTACAGAATTTTCGATATTCTTTGGTTACTAAATTATAAAAACCAAACAAAATCATTTGAATAGCTATCGAGAAAGCGTTCTCTTATTGCAAAGAAAAAACGTAGGTACATAAGAATGTGCTAATTGCTACGAATACATAAGCTACAAATGCTTTTAACATAACTAAAAGGAAGAAAATGAAAGATAGTAAAAAAGAATAAGTGGTAACTAAGAAAATAAAACAAAGTTAGTCTGCTTAGTTAACTAGTGATTTGGTAAAAAAATTACAGTCAGAATGATTTTAATATATGTACTTATTTGTAGAATTGCGCCGTTTGTTGCGATTTTCAATAATAAAAGCTTGTTGTGATCTGAATCTGTACACTTGCCCTAAATTGAAATCTGCTGTAACAATTTTATTATCAATTTTAAGGATACAGACGTTTATATCAATAATTACATTCGCTTTCAAAATGTTGACATGGCTTTCGATTTAAAAAACATTCCATTTCTAATTATGTCAAAAATTCTTGGTGCAATTTTATTTTTATATATCTATATAATTGCATTTTGATCGGCACGCAAGCACTGAACCTTTGCTAATTTAACAGAAATTGTAGCTTTAGTAATAACAAAGCTAGCAAAAGCGCAATAAAATCCTTGAACAGCCTGGTACATAACGTCCACTAATAATTAAACATTTATCAATGTATTAAACCATATACATGTTTAATCTACATTTTCAAAACTGCTCAATAACATCGCTTCACTTAGCACAGTGAACCGTGTTTCCATTATTAAATTTTCACCCAAAGGAACTCATAAATATGACGCACACATATTTAATTTTTTTGAAAAAATCAATGTTGTAATAATTCGCGTGACTGTCACAACACAACCTTCGTAAGCCTCTGTTTTCATTTGAGATCCATAAATTCAAGTCTGGGTTATCGAACTTCGTTTAGACGTCTAGGAAAACGTTTTCTGACGTGAGTTTAGATATAAATTTTATTTTATCTGGAAAAGGATTTGTAGTTATTTAGTTCACGACTGCCATTAATCCCGTAATAAACGCTGATTTTATCAGAATACGTTCAAATATCGAAGGCCATAAATACTATCAAATGGAATTATAAATAGTACTTTTACTAATCTTAAATATCTAGCTATTAATCAATATTAGAATTTAACACTCCATCTGGTAAATACCGTCACAGTCTTTACACGTACTTCAACTTCACAGCATTAGTAATTATAAATTAGCTATGTAGCTAATGATACAATAAAGATGTAACAAATTTTAAAAAGAGGAAGTTCTCTAGAAAATATAATAGTTATTTCCACTAGAAAAAACTACATAAGTTAAGAATATGAATTTTTATTTTTGTATTTTTGTTCAATATTGTTCATTACTGCTGATATTGCAGCAAGACGTCCCTGCTTCATTCATTCATTCATTCAAGTTAGGGTGGGCACTTGATGTCCGGGCACTTGAGCTTGGTGCTCATTGTACCATCCCTATTGATTCTCTTATTTCCACTCGAGCAGCTTGGTGTTCTCTATAAAGCCCAGTATCTTGCCCAGTGGAAACTTGAGGACCTTCGAGGGTTCCAGTAGATCTCTCCCGAAATATTTCTGCCTGAGTACCTTCAGTTCCTCACATGTGCAGATTACATGTAAACTCGTTTCCTCCTGTAGTTCGCATCTTCTACACCACGGTTCGCTTACACGGCCTGTGTTGTATAGATGGTTTTTCAGAGGACAGTGTCCAGTTATCAACCCAGTAATGGTTTTAACTTCTTTCTTACTGCGCTTGAGTAGGTTATCAGAGAAACTGTCATCCCCATCCCCTATCAGCGGTTTGGTATGGAGTTGACCTTCAGTCGACCTCCATTTCTTTGTACTTTTTTTTATCTAGCCAGGTCCAGATCTCCCTTCTGGAATCGTTAGTAATCCCACATACGGGCTCTGGACCCATGAAGTATCTCTTATAGCCCTCCTTGGCTATTACGTTGCCCTTTATATCCTCATGTCCCGGCACCCAAATCAGAGACACCTGTTTATTTATTAAATACACGGAAATGCATAACTTGGTTGCGAACGAAACGAACAGCGATTTGTTTTGATGATTAAATATATTATAATATATACATAATAGTATAATAAATGTAACAAAAATACTATGAACTATGTGATTCATGACAACACTACTCGCTTTCAATCACTTTACCACAAACTTTACTGCACTGGATAATCTGGATAAAATGGGTATATAGTAAACAGCTTTGCCCTTTATTGCCCTTTTAGTTACAACGCAAAGTATAAAAATCATGATTCAAAAAAACGTTTTATCAATACACAAAATCATTACGGCGAATGTCCGTGCGCTTACTTTCTAACACAAAGGGACAAAAGAACAAAGCAGTAGTATACAACACATATAACACGTAGGTATTATTGAATTGATTTTAGACCAAAAAATAATACTAGGAAAAATATCATCCGGTTGTAAATCACATAAATTAAGTAGGCAAGACCAATGTCTTGCCGATTTCGTTTATAGATTTCATTTTTGATTCAAATGTCGCATTCTTCTTAGCAAAATTTTTGAATAAAATACTTTAAAACATTTGAAACTTCGCAATAATACCTATTTGTGTTGCGTATTTATGAAGAATGAATAAAATGTTCTGTTTATAGTTAAAAGTAACTTGTTTATTCACTATTCCAATAATAAAAAAAAAGAATTTGATTTAATTTATTATTTTTTTTTACTTCTTGCTTAATGAACTCATACAGATAAAATGAATTCTTTTAATTCTTATTGCGTTATTATTCATAACAATATTTCAAAATTAAAATTTGAAGATTTGTCGAAATCATCTTTATTCCTCGCTTGCCCGCAACCCGAAAGCAAGCACATATGGCATTTCCCTCCATTTTTAAACAATAACTATTAATCCTTTAATGAAAAGGAATTTCCAAAATTTTATCTTGTTATCCATTAAAAAAATGCATACTTATTAACATAACAATATTGATTTGCTACAAATAATTGTTATTGATTAATATTGATTTATATTATTCTAAAATAAATTCTAACATAAATAAATAAATCAATCAATGAAAGCAAATATTACAAGATAATTTTTCATGTTTTTTTATTAATGTTAGCGAGAACAAACAAACGAAATTATTAATAAGTTTCTAACTAGTGTTTTTTTTTTTATTAGGTACTTTACTTAGCTTGTATACATATATCATTTTCTTTTGCGTCTGATCTGCCATATTTCATCGTGTTTCTAACAGCACATTAAGTAAATCATCAACTTTTACCATAGTTTTATTTCGTATGCGTTTTCGTTTTGGATTAATCGATGTAATTCCTTGTTTGCTGATGGACAAAATTTGCTTATGGTTGCAACATGAATATTTAGAACACTCGCTACTCTCTAAAAATTAAATGCTGTTAAAAATATGATATTAAAAATATATGTATTATACGCCTATGTACTTCTCTCACAAAAGATAACGGGAGTAACGGCCCCTTATTCTCGCGTTTTGCTTCGAAATACCTGATTAACGAAACTATTAACTCCTTCGATTGTTTACACAATGGTTTCGTCATAATTTAGTTGTAATAATCATTTATTTTAAATACATATGTGGCAAATATAAACGCAAGCTTCCACACACTACTGAAAACGCAAAATATAACTCTTTGACAGTTCATAACAAAAATGAAATTGGTGGGAAGACGTGACAAACCTGCAATTTAAAAAACAGTAAGTACCAACATAGTATCTTTAATTGAACATGAAAGGGTTATATGCTAGTTGGTTGTTGTAATAATATGGTAATGCATAGCCCAAAATTGCAAGTAATCACGTAACTCGTCTGTTATAGTAAATGAAGTCGTTTAGAGTTATAGGTACTACTCAAAACGATTAATTACTTCCAATTTATTGAAAAAATGGCTCTTTCTGGGAATTTTACGCTAATCGAGTATTAGTTTCCACGTTAGCGATATATTTATTTCTTCTGGCGTAAATTTACAACACTACACATTTACATTAAATTAACATCACATCGTGTATTTTTACAAATTTACGAAAATTTCGATTGTCGTGAGAACGTCTGCTCAGCAGAATGCGCAATTTCGCTAAATAAAAGTACGCATCACATGTGCAAAGCTTAGTAGTTGAATAATTTCTGACATTCTCATTTTCCGGACGATGAAGAGCACCTTATGTCTAGTTTTGTCACATAAAGCGGTAAGTAGATTCACTTGCTTTAGTGTAGCATTTATTATACAAACAATCAAGAAAAAAATATTTCACATTATATCATTCATACTTTCATAAATTCTTTTATAACAGCACACGGTGTTCATATTGAATGTAACATATTTTCTTTTGTGTGCTTCCTTAGATTACAAGAAGTATTAGTTTATCCCTGAAAAACATTTAGTTAAAGGAAGTACATTAACTTTTAACAATTAACTATTATCAAACAAATTGGTTTATCGGTGTATTTTTTGACATGGTGTTTCTTTTATTTTTCTTGCTATGAGAAACAACCATGCTTTTTGTAGTTTTTTATATGAAAAATAGCTTTATTGTTATACTATTACCTACTACTTATTTTGTATAGTAGCATATAAAGTATCAAATATAATCTGTTTGATATACGTTTGCAGTGTATCATTATACATCATCCACCACTTCAATTTAACATTTTGTCGGTACAATCTAATATTTAACTCTAATATATTAACAATGTGAAAACCTAAATTTTACCTCAAATAATGTAATTCTACACATTGATGGCTATAGCGTAAAAATACATCGCGAAAGCAAGAATTCGGCTTAATGTTTCGATTTGCAATTTATTTTGATTGTGACGTTTCTGGAATTACAATTTATTTCTTATTCAGCCCTGAATTAAAAGTTTGATTGATTAAGCAATAATTAACCCAAGAAGTCTTACCTACACTTGCACTTATAGCGAACTATATGGATATAAATATAGGGATGACATAAAACTATATAAAAAGGTAATGACAAGACAGTAATGTTAAATTTTGACTTTAAATGGACAATATTACATTTAAAAAAACAAAACGATAATTTAACAATTTGAAAAATTAATGAAGGCTTATTTCGTAGTACCTATGTGGATGGAGGGTACTATATGAATGTGTATAAAAGTTATTCAACAAAACATTTTTTTTTAAAAATAGAAAATTGAAAGATTAAAAAATGCAGCTATGTCATCCCTATATTCATATCCATACAGTTTGCTATAAGTGCAAGTTTAGGTAAGACTTCTTGGTTAATTATTGTTTAATCAATCAAACTTATATTTCAGGTCTGAAGAAGGGATAAATTGTAATTTTCGAAACATCACAAGCAAAATAATTTGCGAATCGAAAAATTAAACTCAATTCTTCTTTTATTAATTAAACAAGTAAATTATTTTCAAATATTAGAAAAAACAGCTATAATAACTGTGTTATTTGAAATTGTTCATAATTTAAAATATATGTGTGTCCATAATCGGGTAAATTTGATAACTATATGATGCTACCGATTTCGGTTCTAACCTTGAACCTTCACCAGAAATGATAGTCAAGGATTGATTTCATTGTTTTTAAACCTCTATGTATTATTTAAAAGTTAGCCTGATGAAGCTTCAAGGTTAGAATCAAAACTGGTAGCATCATTTAATATATACAATAAAAAAAGAAGTACCTTTATGGAATTTAATTATAACTTTAAATACTTCATCACTTAGCTACCTATTTATGTATATAGGTGGAGCTATAATTGCTCAGGAATATTTTAATACTGTGAGCTTTGACAACCTCTAATCTCTTTACTGGTATGCATACTTTACATTAGTACAGTTATCATAGTTTTAGGTAAAGCGGGACAAAAAATTACCACTAGATATAATACGATTTGAAAGAGATATAATATTCATCTAATTATGTTTAATCATATAAATACCTACTTTTATATCTACTATTTCTTGATATATTTCTCATTTACACAAGCAACGAAATAAATTGTGAAATACACCTCTTTTAAACCTAAGATGTGCTTTTTAACATCAGCTGGAGCAGAAACCCCAATAATGAATGATAAAAGATACGCTAAGATTTTACGACTGAATTTAAACTTCCATATATTTCCAAAAAACTATAACACTATCAAATCGTCTCCTTTTTTTAATTTCCAATACTTTTAAATAAGAAAATATTTAGATACGTACGTGCGAATAGATTTTAAAGTTGAAGATCGAATTGAAAAGGATATTGTCGCGCCATCTGCCAACAAACCGTTGAACTCGCAAGTCAACCATTTTGTTTCAAGTTTCTGCCGAGAGTCGCTGATGTTTGAGAGCGACGCATGTCTATTGGTGCAGATGAAAGTCACGCCTTTTTTGTTTCTCCTCCATATCCCACCAACGTCCACCCCCACTACGCTTTACTTTTCCCCTACGATAAAACGTTGTGGGGTTAGGAGGAGGCAATAAACACATCGTTATGGTAAAGCTGTGTTGAGCTGTTTTATATCACATAAAATTGTTAACTGTACCTCAATATTGATTTACGTTATGTATTTATAATTTTAAATGTCTGCATGCGAAATACGTCGGGACATTCCGTGACAATGTTTTGATGTTTTGTATATGCGTTCCAATTTCCAATCAAACACGTTCCACAATCATTATTCAGTAATGAGACAAAGATATTAATTGATAATTTTGGAACATAACCTATAAATAAGAAATAATTGATAGGTTATTTCTTGTGTACGAAAATGTAAATAGATATTTATAGAAGAAGTTTCCTTCGTCCTTATGACTATCTATTGTTTCCATATAATATGAATACAATCATTTATTCGAGTATATAGAATATATTCCAATAATGATTTCGTACAACTTTTTTTTTCTAATTTACATTTCGGTTTATGATTTAAACCTTTATCAATATAATCTTTTTGTCCTTTTTTATGTATTCTGCCAAATTGTCCTGCGATACATTTATGTATTTATTGCTTACACCAAAATGGTGTGTATTATATTAATACTTCAATTTGACAGGATATATCGCAACAGAATTTGGCAGAATGCATAAAAATAAACAAAAACATCATACTCAAAAATGTTTAAACCAACAAATCGAAATGTAAATTAAAATAAAAATATTGTAAGAAATCTTTACTGGAATGAATATACCGTAAACCCAAATAAATAATTGTATTAATATTATATAAAAAATATAAATAATTTCATTATGATGTATATATACTTGTACTTATGATATACCTATCTCCTGCCATGTTCCCATTATTTATTTGGGTATATCCATGTAAATAGGTATGGACTTGCTTATATAGCAAACGTAAGTAGATTTTTTAATATTTTAAGACAGCGCTAATTTGGTGCTACTACAAAATAAAACAAATACAAGTTTGACGTATAACTTTGGTAAAACAATATCTGTATGACTTTACAGGCGGCACTTTTACTTAAAACCGCATCTACAAAACGCATGACTTTATAAAATAAACTATAGGAATAATATTAGTAGTAACTACCTATTTATGTGTTTGAAAACATGTACCCATGTACAACATAAAATATAGACACTGAAAAATCAGGAAAATAGATATTATTACGAAACCAAAGTGAAATGAAGATACACACAAGTAAAATGAAAACTTCATGTTTATGGCATATTGTTAGCAAACTCTGTAAGGCAGACAACAAGCACGTATAATAAAATGATATTGTGCATAAAATCCGAATTCCATATAATTTTTTACCCTCATTTTTGTTTTATTTATCACATTTATTTAGCTCCATTGTTACATGCTACTGGACGTACAATTTTAGTTTTTTTTTTGTTCAAGTTAAAGTGGAAAACACGTGAATCTAAAACTAAAAATGGCTTATTTTTGAATTACAATTCACATAGGTAATTGCAAAAATAACTTAACCACATATATTATCAATAAGTATACCTAAGTATCATTTAGGTGTGATGTACAATGTAGAGGTGTAAAATATATTTTCTCTATAGTTAGTTATAGGGGTCAAAAATAATCATAACAATTTAATTTTAAAAAGTTTATCTAGCATTCTAGCTAAATAAAAAAATAGTGACAAATTTCGTTCTTCTTCAGGTGTATAAATAAATATCAATAATGTGTATGCATATTAACTAGGAAAGTACCATGAATTAAGCAACTTAAGCATTGAACGGTTTTCACATTAATGTTATGCAAGTGGCACGTAAGCTATCATGAAAAAAATATTTCATAAACGTAAAAGACCTTTATAATATATAATACTACTTCGTAAAAAATAATAAAAAAATCTAAAAATTCTTAAATCTTAAATTGTAAAGTTGTCATTGAATGCATCAACATAACTAAAAGGGTTCCTCGGCAAAATTATAAACAATAGAAGTTAATTAATATCAATTACACCAATAATTTTGTTGTAGGTAAATAATTAAAATACTTAAATTGATTGTCAAAGCAGAGTTAGATTTTGATTTCAATGTATTCGAGGAAATGAGTATAACATTGTAAATTATTAAATTGTAAATAACCGTAATGTAACAATTTCAGATTATATTTTTGTGTGTATTTTTTATTTTGTGTATTTTTTATTTATAGATCAAGCATTGCATAATTTCCTACATCATAATTGTTTTCGTTTATTAGTAAAAAGACACGTCCCATATGACTTGCACGAATTCAAGTTTATTATAGAAAACGAATAGCGTATGTCACGAGTTTTTCTTTATGAATAAATGTTAATCTAATGGATTTAAAAGCAAGAAAAAACAGATTTTGGTTAGTTATTACGTTTTACAATGATGAATACTCAAAACTAAGAAAAAACGCAGTGCCTATATTTCCTAGCTTTTGTTTAAACACTCTTACTACCAATACATCATCTGTCATTATTTCCGTTTATTTAATTTATCTTTGATTAACATGTATACTCAACCTTACAGTTAGTATTACTAAGAAAAAAGTATGTTAAGCCAACAAAAAATTGGGTTGTATATAAACAACAATAAATTGAATTAATATAACACATAAAGTGCTAGTTCAACATTAATCCTGAAATAAGCTTCTAAAGGTTGCTTCAACACTATGTTGTTTTAAGCCAAATTAACCAACACTTTATGTGTTGTATTAACCTAATGTATTGTTGTTTATGTATAACCCATTTTTTCATTAACTTACATCATTTTTCTCAGTGCGGGAATAAAAGTAGTTGAGCTTGTACATACGACAACAAAGAAAAAACTAAAGGTTTACATACTGACGGCATATACAGGAAAACTTATTTCTATCAAATTCCTATTTTATCGACTGCAATAAACATTAAATAATTCTCACAGCAATTCAAAAATATAATTAACTACTTGATCACCACGAATAATTTGATAAATGGGAAGTAAAATCTGTTTTACCTTGGCGTTTGAATATTTGGGAATTCGACTTGTCCAATAGTCTATAGATACTACAGTATGTTTGTAGGTACTCAACGAAAACAATATTCTGCCAGAGAAGTATTTATTAACTTTACGGTTAATAAAGCAAAAAACTGAAGAGTTTAAGCCGTGAATGGATAAAAACATTTTCATTTCTGCTATCCGGATACCAGTCCTAATAAAACATGATACTGCGAAAATCAATAGAATTGAAGCAAACTATGAACATACTTATATAAGCACTGTTATTTTTTTATTGGTTAATTCCGGGAGAGAACCACGGGTGCGATGACCTAATGTTGATAATTTAAATTTTTGAAAATAAATATTAATGATATAATACGTTATGGGTCGTCTTTCGTGGGTTTTTTCGTATTTATTCAGTCAAAACTAAATATCCCGCGAACCATAGCAATGATATTTGTCCCAAATTTCTCTACATAAGAATAAAAAATAATAATATAAATAAATATTGTCTTATTATTCGTAACAATATTTTTGATTGCTTTGGTACTAATTTCGACAAATCTCCATCAGCCAGAATCTATATAGCACCCAATTAAGAGAAAAATACATTTGCAAATAATTGAGTGAAATTGATAGCAATGCGAATGGAATTAAGTTTCGGGGTATTTTACTAGGGAGTAGTATGTAAAAATTAAACTAAAATGAGAAAAAAATATTTGCCTTACTTTGCCGGTTGAAGAAAAACCGGAAGAGGCATGACACTAATAACACTAAAACTCATATTTAGTTTTGTGTTTAGTTCATAAAAAGAGGTTTGTTTGTTTACCTAATTTTAAACTAATGCTGCATTAAATAAACCCCAGTGATGATAATTCTTACACAGTAAAAAAATACAGCTACATTCCAGATATTTTTTGCGTTTGGAATGTTGAAATGGAATGTGAACTGTATTGTAAGTCGCTAAGCAAATTCGCATCCAACAATTTGCGACTTTATTATAGTTAAATTTAATTCAATCATATTAATTCTTTTTCTTAAGATTCCAGTATTTGTTTTGCATAATTACTATACAATTAAATATTTCTTTCCACTCTGTCCTTGTAATGTTTCGTAACGTATCAATGTTATACGAAATATATCTCTAGCAACAGGTTAAATAATTACAGAATGATCATCTGATTGCATGAGACTAGTGTTATGTGTTTGCACATGGTGTCCTGCCGTTTATAGTACTTATCATTTCTTTCCTAAACGTGTAGCATAAGTATTAAAAGTCATTTTTAAATACCTGTTCATACTCAGAAGATATTTCTGGAAGAACAAAAGCAAAATCTTCAGAGAAAAAAGTATGAGGATATACAGCTTTGACAATAATTGATTGACAATTCTGTTGTATCGAATATACAGAAACAACAATATACCTTGCATCATGCGTATGACAGAAGAAACACTCATTTTAATGTAGAGGAGACTGGGACTGATTGTGACAGGGGCAGGTAGTTACAGCGGTAATTGTGGCTAAACAGAAAACGGTATATTGACGTTAGGAAGTGGGAAATAATCACACCACCCATCGGCCGCTGGTTTGCTACTTCCTAACATTAATATAGCGTCCTCTGTTTAATCAGCGTTGCCGCTGTAACTACCTCCACAACCTCTCACAACCACAGTCTACCCTACTTACGACTGTTGCTAAAAAAAAACGCAATTGAAATAAATATGAACAACTGGTGCCAAATACAACTTAGCCGGTCTAATTGTGCTACTATGCGCATAAGACAAGACTGACGCTCAGTTCAGACACAAATTCTCTCCTCTAGAAAGGATAAAAAATCATGGTTTTTTGGCTACCCGGTATAATTATTTAAATAACCTCAGTATACAGTATTCATCGACAAAGAGACTGATTATAAGCAATTTTCGAAATTTGATTAAATAAGCACAACATATGTCGTTCCATGTTTATTGTAACGTGCTATATAAAAGCGCCGCCTACTTAAAAAAGGTTATTAAATAAAAATAAACAATGGAACCACAGCAATGTTGTTTGTTAAAGAAGAATATTACAATTGAGGGGGTTAGAATAAGAAGGGTACAAGTGTATTTTTTGTAACAAGTGTAACAAAAATAAAAATCTTACACTGAACACAAGTTTAGAATTAGAATTCTCTTATTTTTTAATTAATGAATGTATTTTTTTTTTATTTTAATAAACAAAATCTTGACTTTTTTATAGTTAGATAACTTTAGATTGAAATATCTGCAAACTTTGTAAATGTTACTTACACCGTTTTTATTCAACCCCTTCAATTCTAAATAACTATTTGTCACTGATTTTCCAATGCAGGAATATTTTTCTTTAAAACAATGGAAAAAAATGGACTGTGTTTGAAGGAATGTGTATTTTCCTAAACGTATAAACCATTCGAATTATAACATCGTTATACATTACTCTTCAACAGCTTAGCATTTTTGCTTTTAAAATGAAAAATTAAGTTTCTTAACTACCAACAACTAATAACAATTGCAACACATAACAGTATAGAACCATAAATGCGATTGGAAAATAGTATGGCTGTATTTCCAATTTTTTAATCTCAATTATTTAATTTATCTCTGTAACATTAAATATGAAAATATTGTCGTCACAACCTTGACCATTAAACTTGCTTTTCATTTTATTTTCATGACACTTTTCTAATTCAGAAAATAATTGCTCATATGTGATAAACGGCCATCAATCTAATAAGAGAATATAAGAAATAAAATTCCAATTTAAAACAAGAAAAAGGAATGGTATGCTAACAAACAATTTACAAACAGTCTGCGTAAACTTGAATTAGTTTTTACAGAGTATTTCTCTCGAAAGAATTTTTTTTATTGGAGCATAATAAAATTTCATCATTTTCTCAGATAACCTGCAAAAAATAATCGAAATTGATACAAATGTCAAAATTTTTTACCAAAATTGTAGGTAATTATCTGAAAAAGCCGTTGAATTGAGGAATAGCTGTAATACGAATTCTCTTTGTAGAAATGAGCATGTGGATTTTGTGAGTGTAAGAAGAAAATATCACTGTGGGAGGAAAAAAATTAAATAATTAAAAGTCAAATGAAATATTTAAAAAACCGATTCTTCAAGTGGGGTTTTTTTATCAAAATATCTATAGCGTAAATCTAATTGCGATTAATTGCCAAAAAGGCAATGGACAAGTGGCATAAAACAATCTGAATGTTGCTAAAGGTATAATGTTCATTTCTAAAATCATTTGCTTCCTCATTTTTTACACAGTGTTTACATAAGTTTTATACAACATATTCACATTTCACATATACCGATGTTACGAATAACATTAAAAATTGATATTAAAAAATGGAGACCTTTCTAGAATACCTAAACTCTATTTCGAAATGGTGGAGATCTTGGAGTTGAGTTGTTTATAAGTGAAGGTTCAGATATTGGCAAATATTTGTTATATTTACCTAAATACTGGATACATTTTGATTGTATAAATTTACAAGAACCCTGTTTCGCGATGCGTACATGTGTATGCATTAGTAAACATAAAGACGGACATAGTTCAGTGTACAACTTAGTTATAGAAAACTTGCATATTTTAAAAGCAACGCTTAAGTGTTTATACTGACACTTCAAAAATTCTTACAGTCCTTCCTTGAAGAATAAAGCAACACCCAACATCTGAGAAAGAAGGGAGTTTTGCGCCATAAAGATCATCAAGCAAAAGCTGTATTCATCTTAAACATCACTTTTTTCTGGTCTCTAGATTTGCAACCATTAAATTTCGTGAAGGATACACTACATATGCCAATAACAATAAATTAAATTACTGTTTCAGGCAAGTTAATTAAGTTACGATTTTTTTTAGTTTTCTTGACAATTGTGCAGCAATTCGCAACTGATACTGCAGTTGCTTTGAAATCCCATTCACCGCTTCTAGGATTTTGCTCTGAAGAGCTAGTTATAGGTGAATTTTTAAGAATATAACAAACTGAAAATTATATCTGACTCATACTCAAATGTATATAGAGGCCCATCGCATTAAACCTAGCTTTTAAGTGAACATATTGTGCTCCCAATTAATAGCGTTTCATTAATGGCTTGTCGCGTAGCAAATGTACACTGGAAAACGTCGTTAGCTTACGTGATTTTTCAATTTCTGCTTGCTTCAACTTTCGTTTTTGAGCATCATTTCACTCACTATCTTCCTTCACTCTAACTTATTCAGCTACTTCGAACAATACTTCTCTATAATATTACTGAGATACATCAAAGATTTTTCTAGCATACGTTAGATAGCATCGTCGAAAGAAGACCGAAAAGAAAAAAAATTAAGGGTGGTTTATGTTAAAAAGTTATTATATTTATTTCTAATATAGAACTTCTCTGCTAATACTGCCAAAAACGTGAATATTTTGACATGTGTGAAAATACTTTAATAAATTACAGCTTTCAAATATTTTGTATTTCTTTATTTATAACCATTCGTAGTTTAACTGTATCATAGTAAAAATTTTAACTGCTATATTAAGTTAAAACCGCAATTTATATACCCTGGCAATTCGAAACTACAAAGAATAAATATTCGAACAGAATGCAGAACCAAATTTGAGAACCTGCTTTTAAAGTGGCTAATTAAAACAATGCTTGAATATCTCAAAAACCATATACTACTTTTCTAATTTCTTATAAATAATAAAAGAACAGAACTGATATTTAAAATACAATAAATGAGTATTAATATTTTTCTGCAAGAAAAGAAGCAATGGCAGGAGCAACTACATGTAGTATATTAATATATATTCAAGGTTAAAGTTAGAAGTCAAGGTTAATTATTAATTAATAAATTCAATATGACAATAATAATTAATACTGAGATATTTAGCAATCTACATAAGTTGACTTATAATAACCATTAAAATGAATACATGCATAATAATCAATCTTACCATTTATTGTACTTCATTACATACTAAGCTTGTTTGCCAATCAAGTCCGAGCATTTCAAAGCAACGGCTTCTTTCACTCGAAAATTCCAAATAACAGAAACGCCTACATTTCGCACGTTACTTGTAAAAAGCAGTTGAAAATATATATTACGCGCTCACAAGCACCACACTCGAATATCATTCACTATTTCTATACCAGACCGAATTAATCAATAACGTAATCAAAAGTATTTTTAAACGTTTTTCGGAGTGTTTCTTCAGTCGCATTAACGCTTTCCAAGCTGCCGTAGGTACTTCAGCGACTTGAGCCGTGAGAAGACTGACTATTTTGAAAGCAACAGGAGCAACTATTTTAAATATTTTAATATTAATATCCTGCAGAGCAATTACATTGTCGTTTTAACAAGAAATCGTTTCTTATGCGAGCGAATATAATGTATTTAAAAAGAATCAGCACGGGAACGTTAATGTAAATAATAGTAATGGTCTTTTGAATTGAATTTTGTACGAATAATACATTTATTTTCCCGTTGAGTATTTCCTAATAAATATTAAGCGAATATCAACAGAAAATTCCTTCTTGTGGGTGGGTATTCGGAAATAATTACGGATAATTTAGGGATAATTATGTGCGCAATCGTTATTTTAGAATTAAATTTCGTTCTTATTGGATAATAATGCTACTATTCTTTTGTAAAATGAAGGGGAAAATCTAATTTACAAATTTTGTTTTTTTTTTATTTTGTTCACTGATGTGAGATTATAACAGTCATAATTTATCATTTCTTTGTTTGTTATGTTTTTGTAAGTGTACTATAATAGTTATAAAAAGAAACAACATAATTTGGTCACAAAAAAAGGAAGCTGGTTAATACAGAACTCCAATCCGTCTTGATTACAGTTTTGTATTGATAATCAAAGGTTTATTTCATAAGTATATGGAATTCAACTATTAATTGGAGAAGATACAGCAAAGATTTGCCAATTTTTTGTAGTTTTAAGTTGAAAACACCTATCCAAAAGGAACTTCGACCACTCCATACTATTATCTCGTTTTGAAATGCCATCCTTGTCATATAGACGTATATGTACTAGTGCATGCTCTTTGTTTAACTTATTCTTAGTCCACGACTTTGTCGATCGTGGTGAGTTTTTGGAAGCGTTTCTCAAACTGTGTGAACCAGTCAAAAGTTCCGCGAAAGTTATATAGACGTTTTTGCAACTTTTAAGATAGTAACAATCAAAATTAACATTCTTACAAAATTAGAAAAGAGAGCAGGATAATAACTATCCCTTACTTCCACGTATTCATTTTATCGATAATTTAGATATACAAATTCACTTGATTATAAAAAGGCGTTGCAGTGACCGATGGATGATAGCTCTGATGGGATCTGTCTTATAAAATATAAATTGGCTGAAAGTTTTCTATTACTTTAGTTTTTCTCATTTATAAAATATATTGCTTCTATTTTTAAAATTTTAAAAAGAAAATATATTGACAGTTTGTTTTTGTTTTCTATTCGACTGTTACAATAAATAGTTTTGTTCGTTGTGGTAATCACTACCTAACTGGTAACTATTCCGATTTTTTCAATGCGCATAATTAAAAAAATAAAACATTCTGTTGAATTTGGCAATAGTTTCATAATTTGCTCTGCAAACTCATATGAATTGAAATGTAAACATATAATATAAAAATTGTAATAAATAGAAGAATAGAAGTAGTTATTTATATTTCCTTTGAGATATGTTGTATGTTTGTTATAATTGCATTGCTTTGTTGTATGTTACGAATTCTTTTTTTTTTAATTTCATTTAATTCGTTAAGGAGTATTCTTAAATCTATAGTAAGTCAGAATTCCATTAACAAAAAAACCTGTTGAAAAAAATAAAACTTAAAATATTCTCGTTAAGGGGAGGTTTACATATATTTGACTGGAAAAATCGATGTTTGGTTTTTTGCATTTTTTGAAAGCTCCAAATATCTAAAATACATGGTTAAAGCGGTTTCGTAATATTCGCATTGTTTAAGCCGTTACGGCTTGTTAAAAGAGCGGGTGTACCGAACACAAACGGAGCATATTAGATGCAATACCATATTCGACTCGAGGCTACTCGGGTCGAAATACCATACTTATTGTTTAATAGTATATGTATAGTTGTCTTTAATGATTATAAATGTCACTACAGTCGGGGTCACAAATAAACGACAGAGTAGCTATTGATATTACAATAATACGAAACAATTAGATTCGAAATAAAACGTACATTTGAAGAAACTAGTCTAACAATATTTCTTTTACTTAAAACACACTTTCTCACGCTTTAGAAAACTGCCATAAAATGTATCAATTTATTGCAGATGCACTTACTTACACTAAATTTCTTAGAAAAGCCATTAAAGATAACAAATAAATACAGTTTCATGGAACCGTATTTCCTAGAATTACTAAAGGTTCACCATTTATGGTCGCGGCTGTATTTGTCGCATTGTATATTTCTGCGATTACTTTTTCTAATTCAGTGTTTGGTGTGAAGTTGGAAAAAATATAGATAACCTTTAATTAAGATGCCCAATTTATTTAAAAAAGTGTTCGAGTAGTTCTCCAGTAGCTCTATTTACTATGGTTTTGTCGATAATTTTCACATTGCGTCGAAAGCCGTTTTTGAATTAGTTCAAAAGAAAGCCGTGAAGAAGAAGAAGAAAGTATTAAAGTAGGAAATGAGCCACTACGTCTGTACAGTCTCTGGACACGGCTCATTAAAAAAAGCTAGGTTTTCCATCGTTATTTGGTAGAGCTACTTTAATTGGAAAGTACAGGAAGAAAGTTACAGATATTGCTTTCTATGAGCAAGTCGAAACTGCGCCAATTGGAAACTAAAGCTGGACTGGCAATTAGACAACATCCAGATCCTGCATAAAAAATGAAGGCAGCTATTTGGGCTACATTTCATTATAAATGTTCAATTGACGCGGATCCACGACATATTTATTGTCCAAAAGGTGTAGACAGCCTGTGTAAGTGGCGCGTTCCAGAAGCCAAGGTTGAGCTTGCTTCATTCAAACATGACCCTCTTTTGCAAAAATCAAGTTGCTATTAGGCCGATTTATAAAGTTTTTTCTACAGTGATTTATTGCAAAGATGCATTGGAAAAAATTGTCAAAACTGAAACGACTCGTTTAATTCATGTGTGTATTCATTCATTCATTCATTCAAATTAGGGTGGGCACTTGATGTCCGGGCACTTGAGCTCGGTGTTCATTGTACCATCCCTATTGATTCTCTTATTTCCACTCGAGCAGTTTGGTGTTCTCTATAAAGCCCAGTATCTTGCCCAGTGGAAACTTGAGGACCTTCGAGGGCTCCAATAGATCTCTCCCGAAATATTTCTGCCTGAGTACCTTCAGTTATGTACATGTAATCTGCACGTGAGAGGACGTGCAGATTACATGTAAACTCGTTTCCTCATGTGTGTAGAAACTAGCTCCAAAAGATTTACACTGCGAGTCACAAACAATTCAACTTGCTACCTACATTGCCGCAAATTTATTCAATGAAGGTTACTTTTCTGTATTACGAATAATGAATGCGTTGGGAATTGCAGTAGGACTTGATGCCAAAAATTTCGTCGTCAATTCTGATCGTCAGCGCATACAGCGGGCAGAGCAGGATATGTCCAGCGCTGCAAAACTCGCTGTGCTTTCTAAAGGGAAGCAACAAATTTTGAAAATGCAGAAGTATGAAGAAGAAGAAGGATTAATATATGGTGCTGGAATAGCTGACTAAGTGTATGGTGAACTATTCGTAAAAATTTTTACTGCGAAACTTTGAACGCGTTTTTCTCGAAACATGATTTTTCAAATCTGCGTAAGTTCTAGTTCTTCAAGTGTTCAATATATCAACTTAATTCTTTTGTTTTCTTAATGTAAACAGTTTTTATTGGAGGTTATACCTATATTACACTAAACATTGCAATATTCCACATTTTTATATCCAGTCATACACAGAAAAAAGAAAGAAAATAATCAAATTAAAGTCCAGGTACTTGCCACATTGTTTGTTTTCGACTTATTTGGTTAAATTTAGGTATAACCTCCAACAAATTTAATATATTTCTAACTCTTCTTTTTATTTTCAATTTCGGATCACTTTTGCGTATGCTAGAGTTTACGCAGTTTGACCGTGTTTTCTGTGCACACTGCTACCTAGATACAAATAGCGAACGTTATAGTGGTCTTGTCATAAAAAAAAATATTTTTTTAATGTTCAAGTTTTAATATATTTATTAACAAAAAGCCGTATTTCGTATATCTTTTCCTTTGTCTGAAAAAAAAGCTCAAAGTTTTTGAACTTTTCCGATATGTATATGTAAACCTCCCCTTAAACCAACTCAAATCGTAGGAAAATACGTGCTGTACAGTGGGTCGTTTTTTTAATGTCATGCCCTACGGAGCAGATATCAAAACTCTTTCCTTCTGGGAGTGGCTTATACGTTGTTACTTTGACCGGTGTCGAGAATCTAAATATTTCCGTCCCTAAAAATAACAAACCCTAAACACGATTAAATGTATGATCTTTTTTTTGATAAATACCTTCTTGCATGGCACACTGCTCAGTTTTACACCTAAATACAATAAAGGCTACAACCCATACACACTTGACGATAGATACTAGTATTCATTAAATATCTGTAGCGGGATGTTAAAAAAGGCGTTTGATGGTTTTAATGTTTGGGCCGCTATCCGGGACTACTTGAATACCCGTCGCCATCGTTATCGCCGATCGCTTGTAGACCCGCTTACTTGTATACGTGTCCGAAGCGTATTAAATTGATACCTCTTTTCTTTAGATTTGTTATGGTTTATTTATTTGTATTTATTTATTATACTATACTACTTATTTTGCTTCCCGTAACATTACTAACTGGTGTGTTATTTTGTTACCATAGGGTATATAAAAAATATATAATAGATAAGTATAATAAAAAACAATAAATTTTCAATTACCTAGAATGAATAATTATAAATAGAAAATATGGTTTTTCAACAACACTTTAAATTAAATATCAAATTGATGAAACGTCGCGAATAAATAAACATATTTTGAAAAAAAAAACGTATTCTTCCTATACCATGACCGAAAATTTCCAATTAAGAGTGAAATAATCAAAATTTTAAGATTGAAGATGAAGTAAATAACATTTGGAAATGTATTAGAAACGTTTGAACTTCATAAAGTCATTATTTGAGATATATTTCGGTTGATTTAATAAATTTGGTGATTAATACTACGAATAATTCATCAGATCAAAACTTTTATAAAAGAAAAGAAAGCTGATAATATCCTGTACAATGAAAACGGTATGGCATCGCACATATTTATTTGTTTTATTATTTTTATTGAATGCATATAGATTTTAGTTAAATATAACTTCCTTACCATGGTGAAAAGAGAATTTCTATTTGTTTCTAAAATTCTAAAAAGGAACAGGTGAACAGGTCATGAAAAATAGGTAAAGACTTGTCGGTTTAGCTAAGAGTTATTATTTTCACCTAGAATTTTATAAAAAAAAATACATTATCTAACGCTGTCGATGCGATTCGACTAGATTGAATAAACAATAAAGTAATTATATAATACTCGGTATATAAAAGACAAAGTACACAAAATATAAATATCACACAACTTAAACTATTGCAAAGAGAACTACACAAATGGATAGAACTATAAAGAAAGTTATCGTTAGTATAAATAAAAAACTATAATGATCTCTAATAAAAAGTGTTTCCAAAGGTCGTGTGTCACGTTAAGATAGGTTCGAAGTTTCGGTATGGTATATTTTTTATTCAAATTAAACATTAAGAGAAACTGACAATATTTCCTATTCGGGTAATGAAGCGACACACTCAACAATTTTCTTCACTTTCTATGCAAAAAAAACTTCAAATTTTATAGAAATCCGTAAAATCTGGTATTTATAAAATAGAGGATCAGACAGAAATTAATCCATTTATTTCAAGAAAATACAGTGAAAATAATTACGGTAGCTGTAAATATAACACAAATAAACATTCAGAAATCACACAATCAAGCAATTAATATCGTCAACGTCTCCTCCTGTATGTATCTCTATTATATGCGATATGTTTTATACCTCCATAACCAGAGATAAGTTTCCTCAGGAGATAGGCAACTCCCATGTATATACTTATTAATAGTTTTTGCTAAAAATACCAAGGGACGTTTGTAGATGGCGTGCACCAAACGAATATTAAAATGTACTTTTATTTGAATTTTTATTTTTCAATTTTTATTTCATTGACAATATATAAAGATGTACATAAAAAAAAACTTATGCGTAAAAATAACATTTATTGATTAAATATTTAAAATTACAGCATTCAAGCTATACATTATATGTTATTATATAATATATAAGGTGTTTTTGTAAATATAAATCGCGATTGTAATTAGGTGTGCGATTATAAATTACACATATTACATAAATCACAATAATCGTACCTATGGAGCGATTACTAGTGGTTTGTTTACATTTCCAACAGCAATATGGCTGAAAATATGAGGGTATATGTATTAAACAAATCGGTGCGTTGGAAAATTAGAGCAAATCGTGGATTAAACGCTGTGACGTAACGAATAATCTTAGAATAATAATCACAATCACGATATATATTTACAAAGATACCTATACTTGTATTTTAACTTTCGACGATTTATGATGTAAGTTTCAAATTTATAATAGAAAATCCTTCCGTATTCCTATACAAATCGTAGTAATTATTATTATTTCCAAACATGACAATATAGCAAACGTACCTTTTATATCCTCAAGGAATATCTAGGTAATATCAAGGTAATCTATGATCTAACTGTAGAGTGCCTTAAATAACTAACTACACCTAAAACTAGAGTATAATTAAAGTCAATATATTATTTAAAAAAACGTAGTCACTAAACTATCCTACAAATTTCACTTTAGTAAAAGTTTGTCAAGATATAGACATAAACCATCACCGCCACTGTATAAGTACCACGCCAGTAAAAAAAAAAAGTACAAAAATTATTATAAAAGTAATCACAAGCAAATCGAAACTCCACGTGTATTAAAAATTACTAAAATACAAATAACGTCCTTGTGATAGTGCTTATGAAAACGAAAACAAAAATGAAGGCTGACGTATCAGTGCCAGCAACCTAAATCACCTAAATTTGTAACTGTACCTAAACAAAATAGTTTCCTGTAGTTTGTTAGCAAACAAGAGTTATGGCGCCATCTACAAACGTCCTTGTAACTACTAGAATTTTGTTAACAGTTTGACCCATTAAACTTACCCATCTCCTATAGTATAGTTATTTCTGTCCATAACACTTTAAGCATATCGATATAGGTAACAAACATACTTTCGTCAGAAAATACGTTACCAATTAGGATTCAATCCGTAGGCATCGAAACCTTTCCTAACTTAAGCGTTCCATAAGCTAGCAGCCACCGTGAGCACGTTTAAAATTATGATATTATTTTAGGACCAAATTCTCCACTTGAAAATGCGTTATAATATGTATAGATGTAAGAAAGAAGATCTATCGGCGATAATTAAGAGTACTCCGGGAATAAGCCACTCCCATAAGGAGAAAAGTTTTGATATCGCCTCCCTAGGACATGTCATGAATTTTAATACCCACTGTACATAATCGTAATTATACCTAGAAATACTACCCCAAAACACCTTTGTAACAAAAAAATAGCCCTTGCTTCAATGAGGTTCGTCTTTCATTAGAAATTAACGTTCGAATTGGTCCTCCTGATTTTCCCGCTCCTTGCTACGTGAGAAGTGCTAATAAAAAAAATATCGTCCAGTTTTAATGCTTTTGATGAATTCATAAAATTAGTTTCGTGGCTGAAAGTCGTTGTACAACTATTGTTATTCTTTACAGATAAATATTGTTGTTTCAGATCTACAATTTGGCGAATATCTTCAGGATAATATGAGATTATTGAGTATATACACGAATTTCTCTGCATAATACATTAAGTTGGCCAGTAGCACTGAAGATCGTTGGTAAGGTGAAACATATGTATGCTAATATCAACCGAGTGTTACACACATTCTTAATGTAACCTAATCATTGCATTCATTTACTTTGCAAAAAGAAAGATACATACACAGCACCCAAATCATTAGCTGCGCAAGGAATAGTGATCCGCTAAGAGGGTGTTAGCTTCTATAACAAAAACCTAGGGTTGGCTTGGTCATTTTGCTTTGTATAAGCTAATAAATTGATATTCGTCCTGTGTCCTGAATAGCATCCGATCTGATTAATATCAATCACATTAAGGTAGTTTTGTAGTTTCCTCGCCGACGATGAGTTTCAATACTGTCGACATGTTCGGCAGGGCTGATAGTGGACGATATTTTTGTACAATTATTGGTAGTATTGATAAGAAATAGCATCCGTATAGTTAGATTACTTGTCCCGCTCACTGCAAACACTAAGATCCATTGTGGAGCAGATGTTATTCTCAAAGTTCATCATCATCAACATCTATCAAGTTTAGGTCCTTAAGAGAGCTCAGTATCTTGCCGAATGAGATTGTTTTTAGGTGTTCTAGAAATTGCGGGATATTCAACGAACAATTCAGCAAACAAATAAGACAAGAAGCGACGCTTGTCATTTTTATCGGATTCGCGTGCAAGGCTCTGGGTTTCTGACAGCACTGTCAATTTCGAAAGAGGACGCCACTGTAGTCATTATTTTGACGTTGAGCTTGACGGTCGTTTGGAATAATCGACAATAATTAAACAATATCCTTGGAGTAATTCTACCGCGTTGTCATTTTTTCTTTCTTATTGCATTATATACTTATAGCAGTGATAATTTCTTTATTACCATTCAAATTTCACACAATATAATAATAATATAATAATAATATCAATTTATTGGCATTATACAAATTATACCTATGTATGTATATACATATCAAACCCATATATGCCAAAAAGGCTAAATCATCGTAAGATGCTCTTCCTTTAACCTCCAATCAGTTATGACGTCCGGATTTTCACATTGTAATGTTGGCCAAAAGTTTAATTTATGCTCTTGATACTCATCCAATTTATACTTCGTTTCATTTTTCGAAGACCCAAGCAATTTCAAACGTCCTCCTGTCACTTTGACATGTTAATGACAATATGTAGTTACATACGTTTAGCGTGGCAAATGTCAGCTGATAATGAATAGTAGCCATTTTGGGTCAAGATTGTGCTTCTCTCTCAAACACATGTTCTTTGTGATTGGTGTAAATAAATAAAGGCAGCTGAGGCATCTGGTGGTAAAATAATGCAATATCGCTAAGAGTCGCTTTTTTGAGACAAAACGTCAAAGGTGCTGACACCGAGTGAAGCTTCTTGTCTTACCTGTTGGCTAGAACGAACTCGAAAAAAATGGCTATTGCGCGCGCATGTTTAAAACTTGCTACCTGTCAAGTTGAAATATTCCATTATCACAGCTGGTACTCACTTGAATGTATGTTTATGGCTTATAAAAACCTGTCAAATGATTGTCAAAAATTGTTTTGACAAGACCGAACTTTGCTTCCTATTGGCTAGAATGAAAAGGTTCTGAAAAGATTCCGCGCAGATAAAATTTGCTAGCCCTCCGTTCATGTTTAGAGGTTTGTTCGTTGGTATCACGCTTTCTGCATTGGCTTGTGATTAAAATAGGATAGAAGATTCACTCTTTAAGTACCCGAGAAAGATAAACTATGGACGAGTGTAATCAGTGTAACACCAACGAACAAATCTTAGATGTTCCTTGGTGTCCCTGTTTGTTACGCGGGAATAAAGTAGTATTTTCAGATTGAATTTGTTTTAATAGTACTCCTATCTAAGTTATTATTTTTTCTTTGTTTTTGTTGACTTTCTGTATGTAATAGTTGTTACTTTGGAAATAAAACTTATCTTATCTTATCTTATCTTACTCTTAGATAGATGGCGCTTTTACATGTAGTTAAGAAGTTTTCTTTGTAGCTGTAATCTTAATTTAGTAATTTTTAATATAGAAGCGACAACTTTCGACAACTGTTTAAATTATTTCGGTTTTGCATGGACTTTGGTTGGTCTTTTTTATATAGGCACTGGCCAAGACCATTTACTCAAGTATTGTATGTGGTTTTTTGCTATTTACTGCGCGGACATTCTATAGTTTACTATGCGATGCACACTTGCTTGTAACTTATTAATATTAGTTATCTCCTATTAATGTGATGAACGCTTTTAAGGTATAAATATTGATTATTTTGTTTAAATTATAAAACGAACTACATCAAAAAATCGACTTTTCAAAAGATGATTGCTTAGAAGTTGTAAAATATGTTTCCAATCGTTACTACTGCTTTGGTTTTATTCCGTATGTAATTAATTTAATTCCACTTGGTTATAAAATATGTAAGATTGTCAAAAGGTTCCGTGATGCGAAGCATTTTTTATTCATTATCTTGCGTCTGTTATTTTGTCACGGTAATTAAATATAAAAAAGAAACTCTCGCTAGCTCCCAGTAATTATGAAGGCATTCTTCAACGCTTAATGACTCTGCTCAGTGTTTCCTATAACAATATACGTGCACACTATTATCTTGATAACGGTAGTGAAAAATAAGTACACTTTATTTTATCTCTTTCTATTTACGGTTGATTCTCATACACAAAATACGTATAAATCTAAGAGTAATATAATATAACCTAAAGTTACGCACTGGGCACTGATAAAAAGCTTAACAGGAGACTTACAGCGTAAGGAAAAAACAAATAACTTTTTTATGTATACCTCCAACATGAATTCTAGTTTAGAAAAATAAAAGCTTTTCGGGCTTTTCTTCTGTTTTTTTTTTTTAAGAATGTTCTTAATAAGACCAAAATAGTTGTTTGTAATAAAATTGGTAAAGGATTGAATACCGGTTTACCGGTTAATACATTTTTTGTGTTACAATTACGTAATCATTACTTCCTAGGGCGACTATATGTAACTTTAACCAAAAAGTTACATTTGACTACCACCTTAAAGTAATCATCCCAAATATATACAACTTTATAGGAAATGTAACTATAAAGTAGTATAGTTTAAAGGTTAATAGATGAGTACAGCAGTGGTTTTGCTAGGTGCAATACATGTAGGCGTAGTGGGTACTAGGGTTTAATGCAAGCTTGCTTACTGAGGCTTCGATATACTTCGCATACGTCATCGAGGTTCGTTGAGGTCTCGGTGACGTATGTACAAGGTCCTGAGATCTGTATTGAAGCCTCGTCCACTACGCTGGGCACAACTATTAGCCATTCTTTCTAATAATAATGTTAAAACACAATATGCGGTTTTATTTTATCTCTGGTTTATCAAAATCATGACACAAATATGAAAACTTATATAAGAAAATTTGTCACCTCTTTAAATTAAAAAAACAAGATTTTCCTATTGTTCCCTACGTGATCTTATTTTCTATTACTGCATCTTGTAAACGGAAGTAGGTCTCTATCTCGTCCGTTAAACTGTAGTAGGTACCTACCTAAATATTTTTACATGCTTTAGTATAAACTTGGTCTCTATAAGATGAGTGTCGTCTCAAGAAAAAAAAATTGAATTGAATTTGAACGTGTTTCACTAGTATTGTGCCGTCGCTATACCACACGCGCCATCGCAAATACGAATAGTTATATTACATAAGCAAGGTGGTTCGCGTTCCGAACGAAAACACGCACTACGGGTGTTGATAGAAAAGCACCCGATTGCCCGTATAAATCCTCTAATTGTTTTGACCGCGTAAGAAAAACATACCCGTGTATAAAAACTTCGTGCGCCCGTAAATCACGTGGAATATTTCAATGCACGGTGAAGACGCGTATATACATAACTTGTTTGTTCGACACGAACCACAAAGCGGCGTCTTAGATGTAGCATATGTGCAGCACTTAAGTATCTTCGTTCAGGCTTTCATTGAAAAATAAGAATTGCAAAAATAATTTATATTTTGAATACGTTTTAAACACCGTAACAAAATATATAATTGTGTTACTTATTAAAATAGGTAATAGTGACATTTTCTTTATTTATTGTATTTTATTTAAAAAAAAAAAAATAAAACAAGCAGCAATAAAGAGTCACTAACTATTTGAAGTAATAAAACAAAAACTTGGTTAGTCTTTTATCATTAATTAGAAATAATTTACATATTATTAATATCAAAACATTGTAATTTTCCACAGCAATATATTTGAAAATGATGATAAGTTTGTAAATATAACTTCAGAATTATACACTTCTAGAATATATTACTTTGAATACGAAAACATAAATGCCAAGTGAAACAAAATGGATGCGCAATTATAATACAATTGCCATGGAACAATATATAAAATAAACAAAATCTAACCCAACACAGATCCAAATTTTCAATTTCACTATTCATATTTTAGTTAATAAGAACAGAGTAACATACATTTCTTGACCTACATGCTGAATAAAAAAAAAAAAAGCGTTACTAACACTTATCATTTTTATCAATTGAACTTCATAGCATTTGAGACGAGCGTATTTTTAAGAGCTATCACATTAATATTTACCAGTAAAATGATATGCGTTTTTAATTTTATGTCGTCATTGATATAAAATTCACCATACAATAAGTGATCTAACACATATATTTATTTTATATACACATGGACCATTATATTTTTCATTCCAACAACAGTTAGAGTGAATATATTATAAAAAGGGATAAAGAAGAAAAAGGAACAGTAACAATGAATTGCAATGCCATATATAGTAAAAATTACTTTTTCGGAACATTCCAGCTACGTAGCACCTACTATCCACCACGTTATGACTACGTAACTATAACATCCTACAAAATATTCGATGACGTCGCCATAACGCAATTAGAACGTAACAGCTACTAGATATTTTTACTTTGTGGAAACCTTTAAGGTAACAAATACCATATAGCGACTAAATGTGCTACTTGGGATCTTTAATCTAAAATCATTCCTCTATCATTCTCATCGCCTCATATTAAAAGAAAATCTATTTTTTATTACATGAAGGCTATAGTATTTACACATTATTTAGTCCCCAGAAAAATCTCATTTCATCAGTGGAGGTGAAAATAACAGTTGTCAAATGTAATACTTTTATTCGAATAAAGTGGTAGTAAATTAAAAGCAGTAGACTTACAATTGCAGTTTTCAAATTATTAACAAACGAATAAATTCATTTTATAATCCTGAAGATGACTGTAGAAATGATGAATGTTTTTGTAACTAAAAAATCTTAAATGCCGTCTTGATTTTTTTATAGCCACTGGGATTAAAATATAAAGTGAACGGATCTAAAGTGATTTTTTGATAATGCATGTTGTGAGCGTATTGATCACATATTATATTCTTATTTGACAAAAGTATAGACTGCAATGCGTACACACACACATGACGCCTTTAATACAACTAAATTCACATTCCTATTATTTGTCGGTCACTTGCAATTTACAAAATGGGAGCGAAAATTTTGAATGTAACACTGCTCCCTTCGTAGCGTAGTAAAGATGGATACAGATCTTTCATCTACTTTCAAGATTTAATCGAGAAACAATTTACCGTTTAGGAAAATAAAATAAATTGCTAATAAGTAACACTGCTGTTATTTCTTTAAAATGTAAACCAGTGGCAACTGATGCATACCTCACCGAAAGGGTTATAACAATCATCGAATTTCTACCTATAAATTCGTGACATTTTCATATTTCATATGATAGCATACAAGAACTTCGATCATTGTCGGAGCCCTCCCAGTGACGTATGTACGCATCAGTCGCCACTGATGTAAAATATTTTAAAGCCATGCTATGAACGTAATTGTTTCATTTCGTCATTGTTTCATGAAGTAGGTAGGTTCGTGTCAAGCAATCAGAAAGATGGAATGATTTTTTCAACATTTGTTGTAGTTATATATATATAATTAACAGGTTCTTGCGGGTTTCGCCGTGTGTCAAAACTTTCGCTCGACGTTTCGCTGTTCATACTGACAGCTTCTTCAGGATAACTGATGTATGAAGTATGAGTATGAATAGCGAAACGTCGAGCGAACGTTTTGACACACGGCGAAACCCGTAAGAATCTGTTAGTTATAGTTACACCGGCCGTGAAAGCCTACGCAGGTTATTTGTTGCAGTTTTAAAAGTTAGACGTTGGTTTCTTCACTAAATAGTTAGTCTAGTGCAAAAAAGGTGCGAATTTTCAATCTTAAATGTAAAAACATTAAAACGCATTGCTCGTATTTAAAAAGATACATTTATTCAGTTAGCTGATAAATGGTTAATTGAACCGCATTGTGCTCTTGGTGTATGTACAAACACAAAACATTGAGAACTAAATAATTCATTTTACTTTTTTCGCTTCACATTACAATATTTACGCATAACTTTACAATACGAATAAAAACTAATTCTTTCATCCCAACACTAAACAAAAATAATAGACTAAGTCAACTTTTTCCAAAATACCTTTTTTGTAAGTAAAATCATTAGAGGACAAGCAAAAAGGCATAAAATGGCCGGCGATGAAAAACGGCAGCGTGAATAAGATTGATGATGTCGCTTGTCATAAATTTGCCTAAAGAAATCTCTCGAGAGTTTTATTTTTGTTTCCTTACATATCCCCTTCTATTTTATTTGCCCGCCTCACTGTTCGGACACATTGTTCAATCCGCCGTCCAGGATAAGAAGGATGTGCGTTCAGATTATGCAAAACCTTTACGGCGTGTTTCTGAAATCGGAATTTTTCCAAAACATTAACCATTCTATTTGATTAGAGATAACGGAGGCAATATTTTCTAGACAAATACATGATATTATTTCTGCAGCTAAGCAGAAGAAGAGGACCTACCACTTTTATTATTATTGGTTACAAAACTAAGACTAGTTTACGGGCACACAATTTGTGTAAGAAAATATGGGATTTAGAAACTTTATTTTTTGGATATAAAGAGTATATTACAACAATGTGTATTTTTTAAATAACAACTGCAACATCACATAGCAAATATTTTGTTGTTTTTTAGTCAGAATATCTATGAAATAAAGTTCATAAAGGAGATTAAATAAAACTGCCAATCTGGAGCTATACGTCCATCAATTTTACTTTTCGATTCATTCGCAACGGTCCGATATATTCCAATAACTTTGTAAAATATATTTTTAATTTAATTTTTCAATTTATGAAATATGTTACAAAGTTATGAGAGTTGAGTTACTTGATTCCTTAAAATATTATTAGAAATGTAAGTATTTTGTATACATTTCGCTTTTTTTTCCAAGTAGGTTTACATACAATAGTGGATCTCAGAAAGTTTCAATTTTATGATGTTTATAGTTTTCGAGTAAATAACTGTTAAGAAGAAAAACAAAAAAGAACTTTTTCATTAACTTATTTGTTATATTCTTTTGGGTAGATTGTATGTTGTAGTAATTGTAGTCGTTGGTGATTACCTGTAATATTTTTACTCCCAAGTAAACCAAAAATATAAGTAAAAAATTTATTTTTTTTTCATCATGTATGATTCAAGTCTTGTTCTCCGATGCGGAAACCAGTGTCTGTTCTTAAATTTAACTGATTGCCTCCATATACTATTTTAACTTTAACTGCAATCATCTATGGTTTTTTTTGCTATTTATCAACATATTTTTAGCCAGTTATGTTTTAGAATAAATAAGTTAATTTATCTTACTTATTGTGTTACTATAATTGAATTTTGCAACCTTGATAATAATGACTGAAACCTAGGTTTTATACAATTTTCTTTTCACAATTTACCTATATAGGAGCATCCTACATCTATAATAACATGTGTTTATTGCCAAACTTAAACATACTTCAGTTATAAGACATATTACATAACAATAAGTAAGCTATGCCTTAGGCTTCACGTACAATAATATACTTAGAATTATAAAGAAAAAAAGTAATGACAATGCAATTACAATGAGCGCTAAGGCAGATATTTTTTAAAGGTATCCTCTTAGGTCGTTCAATTTCTGAAAATAAATCAATTACTTCAATAATCTTGTTCTAATTGTAACACATAACATACCAACGTGGCTTATGTAATATATTAGTTTTTACAAATTGTAGAAAAAAAAAACGTGATGAACGGTCTTGTATGGAAAGAAGGCACTACGAAGTTAAATTAACTCAGAAGCTCAGAGCAGTTAACGGAATTATAGACAAGGTTGTACAGAAAACAAACATTAATGCACGATGGAAGGACAAAATTAGTGTATCAAAGCAGGATAGTAATGAGGAGTGATCGGAGTTTCTAACTAGATGAAAATGATCTACTTTATTATCACAAATATTCGCAAATTTACATTATACTTGGCCTAGTTGGCCTTTTATTACCAAAAATTTAAATAAAAACTTCAATATTTTCTTTTTATATCTTGCGCTTTGGAGGCACACAACAACTACAAGAAACCACTAATCCAAAAGAACCACATATATTAACGAAAAGGATTATTTTTATTTTTCTCCTTAAAAGTTATTATACGAAAACAATAAACATTAGAAAATTGAAACTTTCTGAAATTCAATATTATACATATGAAGCTACTTTAGAAAAAAACAGTCAAATCTATATCAGGGCTAATTTCACTAGCTTTTCAGGTTATAGCATTTAGGAAAAGTCAGTTTGGAAAGACTATCCTTCAATGAGTAAGTAACCCAACATGAACCAGAATGAGAAAACCCAGGACACAACAGGTATTAATCATAATTTTCCTAAATTACAGCCTGCAAAGTGTATACGTCTCGGTCATTAAAAACCCTGTGAAATTACCCCCATTCACAAGACTACTGGTAATTACGGATAAATGCCTAGCCTCTTTCACACACATACGCGCCCACACGGTATGTTCAATTGGAAAGATAAAGACAGACGAAAAGAAACATAGTGACCGAGCAGCGCGCTAAATACGTATGTATTAGTGTTATTAGGACCATCAGTTACCGGATCTCACCTTGCGATAAAGTTTTTATTTATGGTTAGATTAGTACACTGGATACATATTTAATTTTGTCAGGTTCAATTGACAACTGCCGTATTGCGTTGTCGTCGGTTTCGCTGCCGTTGCGTACAAAGAGAAACAAAAGACATGCTGAACCGGAACTGCGATTCCGGTCGGCCGGCGACGGCTGCAGCATCTGTCCTGAAAATGAATATTTATAAATCGAAGATTTGCATATTATCGCCGGTGTTATCGACTGTGCGAGTGTGCATGTGTGTATGTCGTGGAATTTATTGCAGGTTGTATAATAATATAACGGTTTCGTTCTACGAATATATTTGTACCTACAAGACTGTACCTGCTCGATGTCTGAATCAATCTCTTTCCCACACGTTCAATTGCGATTTTATTTCTAGCAAGCTACTAAAAGGGAATCGCTTGTATCTGAATTATATTTACCATTTTATATAATGTATTGAACAATGACTGAAAAGAAGCACTAAACACTTCCATTGTAACAGTCATTTCAATATAATTCACAATTAATTATAACTAAAAAAATAATAGGTATCTAATAAAGTGGAGGCTTATTCCAGTAACTACTACTATTGAGATACATAAGACACGATATACCCATAGATAAGGTAGGTTGGTATAGATGGGTAACTACCTGTAATTTACCGATACTTGGTTAACAGCGCCTCCTTACGAAAATGGTCTCAGAACTAACACAGGTATGTATCCAACCGCGCGTTATTTGAAAATATGATTTTTTAAAAATTTTGTGAAGAGGTGTGAAAGAAAAGGCTAACGTGGTCAGATAACAATTTTGGTATACAGCACTTGAAAACAAAGTCCATGCTGCACACCAAAATAGATGTATGCACACGTTTAAACTCTTCTGACAGTCCTCTAAACACATAAAAATAACAGTTTAGTAATTATATCCTATCTCAATGCAATTTGTATAGAGAGTTATACAACAAAATGTTAATAAATCCAAATACTTGTGCTTTTCATTTATTACTAGAAAACAGTACAAAGTGCATAATTAAATATAGTGTAATTAATTCACACCTTTATACAAAAATAGAACGCAAACAATCAAATAATAGTAATACAAAAAAAAACATCATTAATTCATAGCTACTGGACTATGCATATACTATACATCAACATTAATTACCATAGTAATAATAATATAATAGTAATAAGCATTATATTGAGCAAAGTTTTTTTTTAATATATGCAAATAAAGAAATGAAAATATTAGCTTTATTTAAATAAATTACATACGATCACAAATTAATGAGTTACTTTCGTCGTTTATCAAATATAGTTTGTTTCAGTACTACGAGTCCGCAAGTCTTTTTCAACTTTGATGCCTTTCTGTACAATATCCTTGCTTTTGGACATAACTACGAACTCCAACATCCTGTAGCTGTGATGGTGTAGGTACAGCTAAAAGTTAATACAGATGTAAAACATTGCAAGACAACATAACAAAATTTGAGATGCCAACCGATTATTGAAATCTCCTCATTTTTTGCTGCTGTGATTGTTATTGCTTTCACGAATGTCAGGATAGATGTTCATGTGGGAGCAGGTGGCGACTACCACACTTTAGCCCGTAGCTACAGATTCTATAAATTGATACAGCATCATAAATATATAATATCTTCTTTTTTTACAATTAACCTACATACCTGTTAGTTGTTGAGATGGTTTCTCTCTTAGGTTGAGCTAGAATCAATTGGCACATACACCTGAAGGATTCTGCAGGCTTTAAACTAACGGTTAAACCGTTGCAGGTCAGTATATGGATTAGGGAAACGATGCCTAACTTACTATATACAGTATGAAATAACTACATATTACACTAATCAGAGAGCTAGAAATCAAAAGAATCGCAAACAAAACAATACCGTACAACGAATACTAACTATTTTTGACATTTACTTACATTATCACTGTCGGCCCTAAAATTACAACAAGGTTTAGAAGATTTAAAAATGAAGATTTCCGGAAGAAGAGGTTTTTTTTATAATTAGTTTCAACTGAGAAAAAAAGATTATTTTCCGCAAAGAAATACATTTCTTTGAAAAAAAAAAAATATTTCACATAAAGAAACTTTATTTGAATTAGATACAGGAACTTAAAATTAATGTTTAGAATTGGGCAATTGTCCGGCGGAGCAAATACGTATTGCCACGCGGACCTCAAATAATGAAATATAAATAACGCAAATCAATCGTATTATTGTAATTTAATATGTATTTATAAATATGTCATATTAATAGAGTTGTGCAATTTTTCCTGGGGGACAAAATTGGACGGGCGAACAAACGGGCCACTTTGCGACGCATTCGCACTTTATATCACTACATATTTAGATAAAATAAAAATGTTTACATTTTATAAGAAAAACAGGCAGTGTTGTTACTGACTTGCAACTCTACGGTTTCTGCTTTATTGGAGTACATGAATTGGAGCACACGTTCTGAATATGTACCTGCCGCGCCGGAAAATTTGCTCAACTCTATTAATATTACTGCTATTTCTTTAAAATAATATCTTGTATTCAAAAAATTAACTTAACAAAAAAATGTTTGTTTGGATACATGATATCACGTACGAAGAAGAAACTATTTATTTCATGCAAAATCGGTATAGTAGACAAAGTAACAATAGATTTACGTCAAAAATGTGACCCGTACCTAAGTGATGAATTGAAAGTCCTGTCAGCCTTTTTCAAACTTATGTTCGTGTTGTTTAATTTTTTTTTAATTTTGGTAGGTTGACTAATGGAACAAACATCAGAACAGTCAGTTGTTATTATATGCGTCCATGGAACGAGTTTCGTTGGCTTCCAGCATTCGCCAAGAAGTAAGAGGGAACCTTGGAAAAACCTTACCTCTGGGAGCAGGATCTGGGAAGAAGTTACTGATAGCCGGCAAATTATTATTATCCTTCTGAGTTTTGAGCTACGATTATACAGGCTGTGACCAAACAAAGACTGACACAAAAATTTTGAGCATCACAAACAATCAACCAGCCAGTGCATTGCGTGTATACCCTTTACTATAGGTACTCATAGGCCTAATTGAAAATTTTAATGTAAAAAGGTATTAATGAAGTCATACAAAACAACATAACTAGGGTAAAGCTTTATTTCACAGCAGATTTTCAAAATAACTACGTTGAAACACGTGTAATAAGAGAATGTAATTTGGATGATTTCCGAAAATTATTAAATGCTGTTGGAACTATTATTATTGGAAACCATTTTATAATCTTTGAAGATAAGGGCAAAAATAACACCACACTTGATTCAAGCGCCGTAAGTAGGTTAACTACATCCTCATTTACACCAATTAGATTTAACTCTTACGCCACCAAATTGTGTATTTGTCAACGTAATTATAAACGAATGCTATTTTTTTTCAAGAATTATTTAATGATCTAATAATGTGTACGCTCGGCTACACATTGGAAAATTTATTGAATTTCTATAAAATCATTTACTTAATTATTCATAAAGTTCTGCATGAAATACCATTAATAATTCATTTCAATTGAAAGGATTCCAATGTTTTATCAAATGAAGTGTGTATTTATAGCATTTCAAGTATCGATGAATATCCCTGACAAATTCAAATGTGAATGGTGATACCATCTTGACACAGGATGCGCCAAAATTATGAAAAGTCGACATGGTGTTATTTTATATGCGATGAGAAGCTACATAAATATGTTTATTCTGTTTTATGCAGCCGTTATTGCAAATAAATATGTATTACTCATATATTAATAAATTATAATTGAAGTTGTAATGAAACAACTAGTGAAGTCCATCTCTACTACTAGATATGCATACATACATAAAAGTACGGAGTAGCAGAATTTTCAAATAATTTCAAGATATTTTGCGTGATTTTCTATTATAAGCTAATACATTATTTTCTATTATTAATTCAGTGTATACGTAGCGACCATTATATTTTTATTTTTTTTAACTGAAAAGCACGTGAACTATAGGATTGTGTTTATATTTTCTTACCATTATTATATTTAGCGGTACAAACAAATAACAGGCAGTAAAGTATGCTAATTACTATGCGCATCTCTAGGTTAACAGAACTATAAAACAGTACAACAATATGTTAAGAAAACAGGAGCAGTAAATATGAGTCTGATAGCATATTCAACGAGCTCTTTTCTAATATGGAAAAGTCTGTTTCGGTTCCGCGCTACAGCTGAATACTTCCAACTGATATATACCGAAGTTGCCTTCGAGTTGCACTTTAAGCAATAAGTTTCCTGCAAATATTTGTCTAGAAGGAGGAATTTTTAAACGGAGTGGCTCCTTTATACATCGGCGAAATCTTGCTATATAAGAGAGGCAGTTTAAGAGATTAGTTTGGTTATTTATGTGCTTTGGGTGTGCCTTTTGTTTCAAGGGAAGTAGATTGTGTGGCCGCTAAATATTCAATTGATGTTTTTTCCTATTGAAGGCGAAGGATAAATATTTGAAGCAAATTTAAACAATAGAATAGGTAATAATAAAGCGAAACTACTTACAGTGTACGTATGCGATGCATACATCTATTATTATGTCATTCCTAAATCGAAATCATATTAACACTACGACAAAGCGTTAAAACTAGTATGTTTGCTATAAAAGCTCCACTTACTGTCTTTAACAATCAAGTTACAAAGTTAGCGGAAATTGCTTTACCATCCTGCGAAAAAGGATTGTTTTAAATATTCATTCAATATTCATTATTTGGGTTAATAAATAAATTATTCTTTGAAACAGTGATAAAAAAATGTTTATCAAGTGGTAAGAAAAAAATATTTGCAAAACGTTGTTAAACGTTAAGTTAAAAAAAAATTTGGTAAAGTAACTTTTTTGGATAATAATTAATTAATAATGTATATTAATAATTAATTTTTAACTCAAGTTTTCACGATGGTCCGCTGGAGGAGGGTGCTACTACTGAAAGTAGTTAGTATAGAAAGTGCCGTTTGTTGACAAGTTTACTGACATCATCAAAATTATGAATATCACACCAACATTAAAAATGCCTAAATATAAGCAAATGGGAATAAGAAGTATTTTCACTAATCTCAAAGATGTCATCCCACTTCCATTCAAAATTAATTTCGTTTACAAAGTTTCCTGCCTGGATTGTGATGGGTGTATATATAGTCGAACTAGCCAATGGTTGAAGCACCGAATTAATCAACATAGGAGTGACTGCCGCACAGACAAAAGATCTTGCGCCTTAGCTAACCACCTAAGAGAAAAACTATAATTTTGGTTTTAACAACACTCAAGTTTTAAATATTGAAAATAATTATAAAAATAGATTATTCTTAGAAAGGGTACAATTTAATAAACACATCAATTGTGTAAATTTCAAAGCAGATACAGACCAGTTATTCATCATTTATTCTAATATTTTGTCTACCCGTATTAATTAAATTTCCGTTTTAAATTATCATTTGATTCTTCACTTCGTTGTCGGTTTTGACTTTATGACTGTGCCTTGTAACATCATTCTCTCAAATTGCTTTTCCGCCAATTTGTTTACTTCATTTTGAGGTTAATTTACTGATTTTAACATGTGACATTCACGTTATCAACTCTACTTAGTAAGTTCAAGTAATTTATTAATATTAATAGACTATGTATGATTCGAATTTTCATCTTCTCCTGATGAAACGGATAAACAATCTGCGAAATATAGAGAATTTTAACAAATAAGTTGCTGATTTGCCATAATTACACAGACCGCATGCCTGATTAGATTAGATTAGATTAGGATTGGGGTGGCATATGGATTTGTTTCACCGCGACTTTTTCAGACGTATTGTGATCCCCTTTTTTCCTAGAGAACGCTCTCTGATTCTGCCCTCTTAATTAGGCCTATCATCTTTGAGAGCGCCTTCTTTATATTGCTACTAGCTGTGGGGTTCCCCTTCCCCAATCTTAGAAACCTTGTCCTCGCCAGGCCTTCACATTGGCACAGCACATGAACTGGTGTTTCTTCCTCCTCTTGGCTACTGCAGATACTTCTGCAGCTTGCATCATCTGCCAGGCCTATGTTTCACATATGTCTATTCAGTCCACAGTGACCAGTCAGCGGACCTACAATAATTTTAACAGTCCTCCTGTCTTTATTCAGTAGATCTCTCGTGAATTCAGGCCTCTGCTCCTTTAGGAACTCTTTTGCCTATCTTTGTCCCGGGTGATTTTTGCCACCACTATCTGGACTGATTATGTGTCCATTTAATGATAGATTTTTTTAATTTGTGATTTGGTAGTGCGGAAAGAGGGGTCAGCTCCAACGAATGACCTTGACGAACCTCGCCTGGCCAGCTCGTCCGCCGCCTCATTTCCTCTCACGCTCGAGTGGCTAGGGACCCAGGCCAGGGTTAATTTCCTTTGGGTGTCCATCTCATTTAGGGCGCCTACACAGTCCCAAATTAGCTTAGAGTCTATGCTTGTGGAGCTAATCGCTTTAAGTGTGGACTGACTATCAGATAAGATAGCAAAGCTTTTACCTGGCTCGGTACATCTTTCTATTTCTCGGACTCAGTGGTGAATTTATTACAACATTTTACATTATATCTAGTAACATTACCTTATTTACAAAAATGGTTTTTGACTTTTTAAAAATTCTAAATTCAAAAAACTTTTATTCTTATATTTGAATTTGTAAGTATTATTTTTACATCTTTCATTGCTATTGGTTCATATCCTTTGTAATATTGTAGATCTCCTCCTGACGAAGTCATAAAATATATGACGAAATATTGAAGGTGATTAAGTTGTTTTATTAAATAGACCGTATTACCCATACAGCTTAGTTTATTCCTTAACGAAGTCCGGTCGGTACACCTTTTCAAATATTATATTTATGTATAGTTAAATACAATATAAATGTATATATATTTTTTGACGTTTTGTTTGTGTAATTGGTATACTTCTTTTTCATTTGGGAATAGGTCAGGATAATTAAATCAATTAATTCTTCAGTGCATCTTTACTACTAATATGTACAACGTTTCGTTGCTTATTGACAACTTTTCAAGTACTTTTGAACAATGAATTTTGCGTTTCTTCTAACTTCTCGAAAATAGTTTTTACATTAATAAGGTAATATAATTCAATTTTCGAAATAAAAGTATCATCAATTTTGACACAAAAAAACATTTTAAAATTAAATACTTGGTATTTGTTTGCTTGTCGTTGTTTAAATGTTAATATCGTTTTAATCATCAGTCTCGTTAGGTAAGCTTGGCTGAGTGATTAAAGCACTACACTCACGGAAGAAATTCGAATTGAAACAAAGCATTCGAAAGGATTTGCCTATTCACAACATTAAATTAAGTTAAATGAAGCACTGGCTGCATGCCTATCCTATCGAAACTAATGTGTGATACTTCACTTAATTTCATGTATAGCAAAGCTTTTGATTATTCTTTTCCGACGCAATCTTTCCAAGGCAATTCAGTATGCCTGATCTTAATAATTACAAAGCCTTTTCTCGTATCCATACAAATTATGTAAACTTGTATAAGCTTGTTGTACGAATTACAATTTTGCTCAGTTAGGCGTCTTTACTTTCATCTCTACACTTACTAGAGCAGTGGACCTGTCAATAAAATATGACCTAGCTTGACACATTTAAGCTTTTTTTTACTTGTTCCTGCTCACCTAAAATACTAGATAGCAGAGGAAAATTAAACGCAAAGAGGTTTTAGTTTTTATAACAGAAGCAAATAAGTCTTCAAACCAAATTACTCAACCATGGTACATTGACCAAAACAATTGTCATTTATCTATATCTAACAACTGCTGTTACCCTAGCTATCATCGTTCAAATTTCATTTTTCTGTACGCGACACTTGATGGCGACTTTAGCGCCAAAGTAAAGTCCACTCGAGCTGACAAAGTCGTGCGAAATTATACCTATAACATTAATAGGACTGGATGACACTATTAAATTTGAGAATTCGAATCAATTCGACTATTTGCCTGGCTGATAGTCGATTGGCTTGCACGCTTGGCTATCAATGTGGAGTCCGGAGTTCAAATTTCACTCTGGTCAGTTACGATAATCGGTTTTTTTTCCGCGGTCGTAATGTTGATTAGGAAGGAGATTTGACTCTACCAGAGCCTAACAAGCTTGAGCTTAGACATTACCACCCCTTAAAAAGTACAATGCTATCTTCAATACTGTACTATGTTGCCATACGTATTTTTAATGAAGATTGTTAACAGATAAATGTTAAAAACAAGATTATAATACAAAAAGATATCATTTACGGAAAACTTAACGTCAGAATGCTACGCTGCTTTAACTACTACTTCTTTTAACTAGAACACAGAAGACTAGACACTAGAATACAGAAATGTATATTAACTAAGTGAATATTGAAACTTTGCGCAGACGCAGCACATTAAGTTAGAAATTTTTCAATTAAGATAAATGACTAAGAATGTTACGAGAAGGTTGCCGCGTACAGGCCTTCCGCGATTCTATACACACGCTGTTTGTACGTTTTGTCAACGCATACTTCTTCACACAACGTAAGTATATCTAAAAATGTACACTGGTATGATGCAGGATGGTTACAATTTTACTACTTATATTGGTTTCAATACACCATTATTGCTTATGTTTATAGTTATAGTATAGTTCGTCTTAAATGCAAAATGTATTTGTCGTCGTTTTAAATTTTAAATCTTAATATACAAATGTAATGCATACATGAGTACTAGAAAATTAGAGTACGCAACTTAAACAAACACTTTAAACATCTGTGTGTGTCTTATAGAATAATTCTGTTATGGAGTATAATTTTTGCGAATGGCATATCGTAACGTTAAATAATTGAATGAAAGAGAAAAGAATTAATCTCCCAAAAAAGACCGAAAATGTATTTATCTACTACGCAAATAATAAACATATTATCAACATCAGGAATGTCAGACAATACTGGCAAAATAGTGCTCTTGAGCATGTTATTTATCATTTCGAATCTTCTAGGGCAAATGGTTGATACAACGGAGAAATTATTTGGAAAGCCAACAAGGAATGTATAGTACTACATATATGGTATAAGTACTCATAATGTTTACTTTCTACTACCCCCATAACCAAGTTAATTAAACTCCAAATATCGAGAAGTGCTTCTGATTTTGAGATTGGTATCCGGCGCCTCCACCAATTAAATTATGCTTCATTCGCAATTAGAAATTACTTGAAGCTTTATTTGCACGGAACACTTAATATTGAGTAAATATAATTCGAAAGGTGCAAATCTTATTTTTTTTTTCCGATAGACAGCAGAAAATTAACCTCTACAACTAACTTACCAGTAATTATCGGTACCATTTCTTTTCTTTTTCGATTCACGATAACACCTTTTAACTTCGCATATTAATTAGTTGACCTAAGGTCGCCTCCTGTAGAGCAATTATATATACTAATATGTTATATTAACTATCCATCTCTCATTTTTATTATTTACGCATTATGCACTGAGAAAAAAGGTTGTTCCACCAAAAAAAAAAATATTTTTATCAAATAACTCCTCTCTTTGTATATTCTTAACAGTTTATAGTTTTACTGTTACTAAACAAGAACACAATTAAGTGATATACATTAACAATCTCAAACTAAAACGCTATAATCGCAGAAAAAGTTTGAATGCAATGAGAACATTTACATATTCTTCATTTTTTTAATAAAGTCCACACACGCAAGTTCTACAACAGATAGTTAACTCACTTAAATATATGATTCATTTGTAATATTTTGCATATATAATATAAGTATGCATGTTATATTAAAATGTAGTTACTGAAATGAAGTACCTAATAATAATAATAATAGTTACTGCTATTGTATAGCGCAAATTACAAACGTTTTCGGCAGGCAAAAATACGGCACGAAAAACGTCAACCAACATCATTAATCTCCACCAAATTCTAAACGTGTGACACAATACGCACGCGTATATCTTCAAAAACATTTGCTATTAAATCTAAAATCTGCAATATTTAAATAGAAACAAAGCTGTTTTTCCAACAAATATATTTTTATTTCAACCAATTTTTTTTTGCTTTGACACTAACACGTTGTTTCGTTCAAGGTGTTTGAATGTTGTTCAAACAACAAAAATATTGAGCCAAAATTTAATGGAAGATTCGCATTTCTATTGATATCTTGCGTACAGTAGTATACACATGAACGTTTGTATTTGGAAAGTAAAGCCGGGAATCTTTATCCTTTTTTATGAACAATGGTTTCTTTGATGAGAAAAAAAGTTCTTATCCCATATCGTTGCATATGAATATATAAGATATCCAAACTAAATGTTATATATCTTATAAGTAGTCAAAGCATACTTCTCAAACAGTCTACTTCAAGTTAAGTTACGATAACGTTAAAATGATGTACGGAATTCTATTTACGGTATCTGTCAAAATTCAGAGCCACACATGACGGAATTAGAGTGTACTCCTATTAGTTGTAATAATTATATATTTCAATTTCACACTCAACTCACTCAAAGTAGACCTATTTTGGACGGACTGATATTATTATTCGATCATTTTGTGTATCATGATATATTAGTGCTTTCACTACGCAATACATTGAAAAATGTAAAATATATTATTTGAAGGATTTTATATTTCAAGTATTTTACGGCACTGAAAATGAAAAAAAAAACGACCTACATTCACATCCTTTAAATGCTGATACAATCAACATTATAAAACACATACAACTCCACTTTTTTCATTATAGCATTTATTTTCGATTCCATACAATACTCAGCTAAATTTTATTCTATTTTATACTGAAGTAATGTAGGAAATGTAGGATTTATTATTCGAAAACGTTTCGTATCTGCAAAACAATAGCAACACATTTCTCTGTACGTTCTCGATTTAAGTCACGCAAATAGCTATTCACACAACAATCCTAAAAATAAAATAGAATAATGTACACATACATTACAGCATAACAGTAATATGTGGTGTGCATAGTACACTTTAAGCGTTTTAAAAATCTTTGATATCATAAAGCAAGTGCGTGATTTTAATCCTTGCTACTGGGAAACGTAAGCCATTATTATACTGTAAACACAATGTACTTAAAACAAAAACACTACAAATTCGATTTTTTTTATAAAGTATTTTTATTCTACTGGCAACACCTCTGATAAAAAATTAGGGCAAGCTGGATAATAGGTTTTTTATTTCTCAAAAAAGTTTGATATGAGTTTTAGGTGGTAACCAAATATCTGACTTTTCAGAAACTTTCATGCCTTCATCCTGTTTGTGGAAGTCGTTTGGTTCACGAATCTCGGGAAACATTATATCCGTTTTATTCCATTATCCTTATCTGATATCCCACGTCCTTTTCGCATTAAGTCATACCAGGTATTCGAAATTCCTACCCATCTACTAATATCTACAGATCGACATAATCTTCCGAATTGATGTTTGTTGAAAAAAAAAATTGAGCAATTTCCGAATATTCAAACATCAATTTTGGTATATTTGAAGCTCGCATTTGCACAATACTAATTTCTACAATTTTAAAGTGAGGATCTACGGTGTTGGTCTTATGGCCGATGTCCATTCACAACATCGTTAGACAAATTACTACTCATCTTTGCTCAATGATCTGCACTAGTGTTGCGATGAAGTTGGTTTCATTCGCCTGTATAGCTATAAATATTGCAGTGCGAAGCCACATAACGTATGAAACAGCAAGCTTCGTTCACGTCGTTGCTTTTATAATAGCCTACAATTTAGTTTTTGGGCAAATACCTTATTGATAATATAAATAGTAAATTGTTTACATACAAACAGGTTGCTACACGTTTGTTCTCGTGAAAGCAATGTGAGCAAGATTTACTTCATGCACAAGCCCTTCATTCACGCAATGAGTGAAGTAGACCGCTGGAAGTCGCATTATTAATAGGGTGATCTACCGTGAATGATGATGAAAATTTCGTTCCCAACACTAGTCTGCACGAATCTGCTTAGTTGTTGTTTCAATATTCTATCTGCTTTTCTTGGAGTTGTGTCCTTGTTTATCCCGGTGTTATAATTTTTAATAACGCCTAGAATAGGTACTAGACCTATGAATGATATGCGATTGATGCATATCATTCATAGGTATTTTCTTAATAACTCATCAATTTTTACATTTTTTTTCTCGATTTAACTACAAAGATATTCAAGGACAATCAGTTAAGTACTCGTTGTGGGAAGGTATATCTACATTTAACCGCCGCTAAAATAGAATGTGCCAGGAGGAACCACAAAAATAAATAATACCTCAAGAATTATTACATCCATGTTGTGCAGAAGCGGGAAACATTATTAAATTCTAAGTAAGGATGCTTCAAATAAATCTAAATTTCAGTTTAACTACAACATGGATATTAAAGAATGAAGAAATAAAATTAAACCTAATGACTCAGTGGTTGCAGATATTGACAGAAAACCGGTGTAGTAATAATCAACAAAAAAAAACATATATGTACTTCTGTAAACTCTAGAATTCCACAACTGCATGCATTAGCTAACTTCGTAAACTCAGTAAGACAATTAGACATAAATGCCTACAGTTTACACTGAGAAAACGTTTTTTTTTCTACAAAATTCGCATAAATAAATAAATGCGAAGTGTAATGTTATAGGAAAAGGAAAAACCTCTTGATTTAAAATCCTTGGGGTTTTCTGTCAGTCTGCATAATATTCAAAGCCAAAACAAAACAACTTGAATTAACTATCAATATGTTTCACTTAAAAGGGTGAACTGCTTGAACAAAGAATATTATTTCCGAAGAAATACGTAGGTTTAAAATTATATTTCTTTTGACGGTTACATCAAATCAGGTTGGTCATATAGAAAACGCAAAAACTTTAATGCAAAGTTTAATGCAATTTCTTTTAAGTAAAAAGGATACCGGACGAGCGCTCTACCATTTGAACTAGCGAGGGAATGCAGGTTCGTGCGACAAATCGACATACGTCGATATAAGATCTTGAAAGGTCGGCAGGACAGCAAATGTGCAAGTGTATCACAGTATAAAATAATTGACGAATTAATGCATTTCTGCTAATAACGGTAATAATTAAGAGGAATTTTCCCAAGAAAAATTTTCTGAATTCTGATTTTTCTTCGGAAAAATTCCTCTTAATTACTACGGTTATGAGCAGAATTACATTAATTCGTTAATTACATATTTCATACGGTAAAAAGCTTGCAACCTTTGCATATTCGCCGACCTGCCGGCCTTTCAATATCTTATATCGATATATGACAATTTGTCCCATGAACCTGCATTCCCGCGCTAGCTCAAATGGTAGAGCGCTCGTCCGGTAAACGAGAGTATGTAAGTTCTAATCCTGCGTGAGAAAAAGTTTTTTTTTAGGGAGAAGAAATCCTCTTGATTATTACAGTTATTAGCAGAAATATATTCGTAATGTTCGTTAATTATTTCATACTGTAAAAAGCGTGCAATCTTTGCATATTCGCCGTCCTGCCGGCCTTTCAAGATCTTATATCGACATATGTCGATTTATCGCATGAACTTGCATTTCCTCGCTAGCTCAAATGGTAGAGCGCTCGTGCGGTAAACAAGAGTGTGTAAGTTCGAATCATGCGTGAGGAATGTTTTTTTGGAAAAAAATCCTCTTGATTATTATTATTAGCAATACATTAATTCATTAATTATTTCATGCTGTAAAAAGCTTGTAATCTTTGCATGTCCTTTTGAATGTTAGATGAACGTCTTTGAGAAACAGGTTTGTTTGCATCTAGTCATAGAAATGCTGGATGACCAAGGCAAAGACACACTCTACAAGTGAAGAGCAGATTTCAGACTTAGTATATGCTACGCTTCCCTTAAATTCCAACAAAGTGAGGGAACGCATCATTGTTGCAAATTACGCCAGAAATACTGGCGGGACTGATTCAAACTATACCGCGAAGGCTGCGACTACGTATTGAAATCAACGCCTTTCAATTTAAACATTTAAGGCGATAATTTTAGTATATGTAATTTTTTAATATTTATAATTTCTGTATCAAATTGAAAAGCCTTGTTTTGACCAATAGTTCAACTGCAATAATTATATGCAAATTAAGTGACCGTAGAAATCAATACAATACAAGTAAGTAACATTCAACAATATTGCCACATGTAGTTTTTTTTTCTTCTAATTACTCCTGCGAGCGCAGGAAGCAAAATACAACATTGGAATATTAAGATTTTAAATTAAAAAGTTTACAGAAAACATGGCTATATATAATTACTCCTTCAATTTATACAAACCCTGTAGAAATCGTTCACACACAACTTTTATTTGAGATGTCAGCTGCTTATAAACGCAGGTCACACATGTAATAATATTTATAATATAAAATTGCTTCACAAATGCGATTCAAGGATTCAAGCTTCCTGAAACATATCAAATAGAAAAATATCAGAAAAACAAAAATGCATTGCTCCCAAACAAACAATTGGAACGCAAGATGCTAACTAAAATTCAAATTCTTAAATTCGGTATACATTAAAATACAATTAATAACAATTGAGGGGTTTGTTGAAAAAGTGGTAAAAGAAACAATTTCCTTCAAAAAATATTTGGTTTTTTATTTTATTCTCCTTCTATTATTAACATCTGTAAGTATCTTTATTAATGTAATTAATTAATTATCATAATTTAATTTTGAAATTCGTCTGTATAGGTACCTGAAGATGCCATTTAATTACCGAAACATGCTGTAAACAGATAAGTATTTAGAATTACCAAATCTATTGGAATTAGAATGAGAATTCTGTTACATACACTTTTTCATTTATAATGTTGTATTTAGAAATGTGTCTATAAACTTTTCTTATCCTATGTTGTAAAAGAAAAAAAAGCTGTAGAAAGTCCCAGAACAGAACAGTCTAAAATAGATAAATGAAGGAAAACGCAGCGTTTGATATAAAGGGTAAGGCACGTGCTTTGAGAAATAAGAATATTTCGTAAAAGACAACATAATGGTGGCAATGTGAGAAAACAAGATCAAAATAACATTTATTTTTAAACATACTGTGGAAATTTCATTACACGAGTGAACAATGACGAAAAATGATGTTTGTGTTTATGGGATGGGTGGATAGTATAAATAGCCGTTTTAATAAGGACGCCCAAAATAATTTAATAAAAATGTAACTTCAGACTCCGATACTGTGCTCGACGATAATACCGTAGAATGGCACGACGGCATCTTCCAGCAACATAAAAGGAACTTTTGTAGAATTTACAGTCTAGCAAATCCGAGTCGTCGTTATGAACCTTGCTGCGGTATAATAAACACATAAAATCACCCGAAATAAGGATATATTGAGTGCGCGTCCAGGCTCCGGATGGCAAAACTTGCAACGAAAATATTTCATATATATATTTTTATGGTTCGAGGACAAAAATGGACGGTCAGGGAAAGCCATAGTTGTATCGGTATATAAACACGATGATAGCAGTTTTGACGTAAAGGCCCTTTTGCCGTATTTGCCGAGCTGATGTAATTGAAATATATACCAAACAGCATTAGCACATAAATGAGTATCATTGTCATGTTAGGCTCAATTGATAGTCGCCTGATCCGCCAAAATTGTTTTGCGTGATATTTTTTTATATTGACTTATAACGTGTAAAATTGAAAAAGAAAAAGAAACCCTGCGTCTACTAAGTTAGTGCTTGCTTATTTGGGTCAATAATATAACAGATTGTTTTATGTAAAATATATTTAATAGAACACTTTTTTAAAAAGGCAATTAGACAAAGAAGAACACATTATAAGTAATAAAATAAATCAGATTTTAACACATACATAAGAGTAGATTATAAACTTAAGTACACTGAGGGAAAAATGGTTTAATTATCCGTTTCTCAGCTAATTGTTAAATTAAGGAAATTGTTGGCATTTTACTGTAAACTCAACTCGTAAAAATATAACTGCTTTATAATGTAGGAACAATATACACCAAGAACATATACAAAAGCTTCAACTTGGAGATTGTCGCCTACCTTTGATTCGTTGGTAAAGAATTTTTGTTAAAACTCTAATATTATTGGTTTGAAAATTTTGCATTTTAACAACAGAAGTAACTATTTATTTTAAGCATGCATGATGCAATAGTTTCACTATTTAATGATTGTAACAACACAAAAATACTTAAAATTACAAAAATTGTTAAAATAGAATTTTTATTTCTCTCAGTGTAGTTGTCATTTTCTTCAAGATCTTTAACAAAGTATCACCAAAATTTAAAAATTAATTTAATTAGCGAAAAGAGAAACCTTGATGTGAATTTATTAAATTTATTTCAGTTAAAATCACGACGCTGTATATCGAAGTGGCAAAAATAAAATATATTAAATTGCACAAAAATATAATATAATCGCAATAGACAGACATGTCATGTTTCGCTTTTACTAAAGCTCTTCAGTACCCCTCAACGATAACATATATACATACATACTTACAATATGATTTAGTAGAAATAATGATGGATAAAAATTTATAAGATATTAAACTCAATAAATTTGCGAAAATGTTGCTAATTTAGTCAATTTAAAAACAAAATGCAAATAAAAAGCATATGCTTCAAAAGATATTGAATTTAATATCGTAAAAACTCTCATTCGTCATTATTTTCACTATCTAAATAATGTATTGCTCTGTTTTTCGGAACAAATGCTCGGAATTTAAAATTTTGAACTTCAGTGAAATACGATTTCTATTTTCTAACTATTTCCGTATAATTCTATTTAATATGCAATAATCGAATTAACTTTATAATTACTTTATATTCTTATGTATGCATTTTTTTTATTAAAAAAGTAAATACGCCAATTTAGCTGTTTTAATTTACCTAGCGACTTCTCAGAAATTGTGAGTGAGTATGTTCAGTAACCTCTGCTAGGTGGCACGGGACGCTTGTGAGAGCACCAAATTGGCTGTCAAATTAGATTTTCAGCCGCTTGCTGACGAATAGGTAGGTTTTCTTAGATTAGGCACTCTCAGATCACAGATACGTATGCTGGTATCATATACTATATAAAACAACTTTATTTAAATCAAAATACGTATTCAAACTTGCCTGAACACTTTAATAAATTAGATTATAGAAGTATCAGAAATTATTCGGTACCTATGTTTTTGATAAACAGAGTCATCTATCAATCAATAGCCAAACTAATTTAGTAAAGAAACCATAATCTGATACATGTGTTATTGATAAATATGAAACCTCCTAAAATAGACCATATTAGAGTAGATTTTATGCCAACATCGACTAAATTAAAATTCCTAACAGCGACTAGTAAATGGTGCTTCTTACAAACTAAACCCCAAAATAAACAGTATCGCGAACATAAATAGAAAGGAATCTAATTTACTGGTTAAAATTGAATTAAAACTAATGAATAGTTTTCATTTTTAGGTAGAGGATCATCGGTAAAAATACCTGGGTACCGATGAACAGCTGAAATTACCGGTGTGGTGGGGACTTTCTGGATGAAATTGGGCGTATGCGGGGGCTCCGACAAACGGTCAAATGGTCAAAAAGTACTTTGGATTCTTCTCAGGATATTTCGTAGGAAATCTCGAAGGTCATTCAGATAATTATGGATTTATATACTATACAGGTGATATATCCATTCTTTTTAGGTAAAATTTTTGTAGAACTGGGATATTTCTGAATGTGTGGCATAAAATTCTTAGAATAGAAATGAATAATGCTGCCGCGTGTGCTATGTATCTGTTCTTGTACGCTGCTGCAGTGAATCTGGTATTTTCTTAAGGTCCACTCACCCACTGCACTAAGTACCACGACTTTAGTTGTTCCCAAACCCCTATTCAGATCCAGTGAATATTATTTCGAGGCCTTTCTTGCAAGCCTATTTGCAAGTTCGTTGCTTGCTTGGACACACACCAAACAAACTTTGTTGAATCTTGGCATTATTCTTAGGGTTTAAAGGAAATCCCAAACTAGTTTCGAGATTATCTGATAAGATGCAAGCGTCTTTAGGAAGCCGCTGATGCTTGGGTTGCTTTTGCAACACCTTACGAGCGCATGTTTCTATTGCTAGTACTTCCATTTGGTATGCGGTGGCGTATTGCCCCAATATCGTATATTTTTTGTGATTTAGGGGTACTACAGAACTTGTGATTGTTTCGTGTTGAATCCATGATTTCCGTTTGGCTTTCCAGTTATTCCAGTCTAGGATAACCTTGAAAGATTTGTCAAAAGGGAGCTTGGGAATCATCATGTCACTTCCCATTTCAAAGACAGGATTTGCACTTTCGGTTGTTATTTTGGCATACCCAGAAGTATTCTCGGTTCTCCAATTTTCACCACCATTCAGTCTGTGTGCCCCATTCATGTTTCCCCATTTAATATAAATATCTAATGGGGTAGATTTAACATGGTTTCTGCAGCGGCTCTTGGTTAGCTATTTGCAACTCCACAAGCCAACTCTGTGTACTTGCGAGTTTAGTAATAGCCTACATCTCCATAGCATTGATCTGCCAAACTAGGTAGCCAAAAGTTAATATGGGTCCTTTAATTTAGCATTTCAACTGAATTGTACCATTTCATTATGAAGAGTTGGTGGTTTCAGACCATCCAGCTTTATTTCTTTTCGTAACGTAACTTTTACGTTTTTCATAATACACCACCATATCGTTATTTTCAGAGCATTCGCCATAAGTTCTGAAATGATGCTTGGATTTTTCCCCGTCATGAGAATTGCAGTAACGTCTGCATATTCTTGGATATAATATCAGAGCAGAAGTTAAATATGGAGTTCTTATAAATTGCAAGAAATATCGATCCAATTTTATCCTTCTTTTTTTTTAAATTCAAAATATCGGAATTTCCGATATTTTGAAAAACACAAAATCTGTCGATAACCGCTAATGTAACATTGTTACATTGTTCAGGCATTTTTTTGTGTAAATATAAACCTACGACTGTCATTTGTTTTAAAGTTAATGGTATTTTGTTTTCTTTCTCATATAGTCATTTTGAATTTTTAATTGGGTAGTCTTTAAGAAAAACTTTTCAATCCTTTATAACATTGTTAATTTTTTTTGTATGTAGTGGAAATATTTACAAAAAAAAGTGAATTAATCTCTAACATGAAATCAGCAATCTATGAAAATGAACACCTGGGAATTGAAATAGATAAAATACACTAAGTAATACTACAAGATAACAAATATGCAACAAATTTCAAACAAAAGTAAAAAATAAAGAAAAACTACTAGAAGTTCAGAATCTCTTAAAGAATATCAATAATTAATATGACGACCATTCTACACACTTTTGACACTTTATTCTAACAGAGTTGCAAACTCTACCAACTGTGTTTGCAGTTTCCATACTTGATAAATCAAAAGCGATTTCAAGTTCCATTTCGTTTTAGTTTTTGATGAGGTTTAAATCGTATGAAAGCTTGTTTAAATTTTGTTTTGTTTTCTGTCTTTTCTTTTGTTTTAGATAATCGCTTAGTGGATCATTTCATCTTTGATTATAATTAATTTATCGGAAAACAGATATTCGAAGCTACTAACAAACGAAATAGTGCCTACTTTGAGGCAAACTATTAATCCCGACAACTTACAAAGCATCGGGGTTCAACAAGATGGTTCCTCGGTCCATAACACTTCCAACGTGCAACATTTTTTTGAGAAAGTGATGGTAAGAAGGTTAATTTGTAAAGGTTTCTTGCGATTATTGAAATCTGCAAAACCTTTCCCCTTTTACCGTTGCCTTATGTCTTATAATAACCGAGATGGCAATAATAAGATCAAAATGTGAACACACTGTATACGTACTACTATTATACTATATGTATAAAAGAATATAAAAAGTTCTTTCTTGAGAAAGAGCAAAATATATAAAATTATTGACTAGTAAGTTCGATTTTTATTTAGAAAATAATTAATTTAATTAAAAAAAAAACAACTTTTCCTTAGTAAATTATGATAATATATTCTTACCTACTACCTACAGTTATGACGAATATAGCTAGTACGTAACATACCTAATCCATTTTTTAAGAAGTTTCAGTACAAAATGTAATTTTCTTTCGTTTCCATAACAAGTAAAAACAACATCTGTAAAAGAAAGTAATACTTCGCTCGAATGGGCTTCGTTAAAAAAAATAAAAAAGAACTCGGGACGTTATGGAGTAGAAGAAGCGTTTTTCCTTGGCGAGAGCGAGAGGAGAGTTAGGCGCCCGTTTTCTCCACCTACTCCCCAACCATCTCCTCTGCAAGAGAAAGGTAAACATCTGAAAACATCAAAGCCCATCGACTTCCAATTTATTTTAACAAGAACGTATCTGCTTCGCTCTCGGGTGGTGGATGCTCGAGAAACTAACAAGGTGCTGGTGTATCAAAGCGGCTCATTGCTGAAGTCATCAGTATCCATAAGTTATGAGGCAGGGTCTGCACCGGAGTGGCCAATTCAGAAAGAAGCTTTCAGATCGAGTGGTCTGCAGTTGCTTTTTATTATCTTTACTGACGTTAAATTAATGTGGTGTCGACTCTTATATTATTCTTTAACTTCTTACGCTGTCACTGACGCGGAAGATGTTTTTTATCGCTACATAAAATCGAATGCTTTAAGTCGCCGCTTTCGGTTAATAAAATTTTATTGACCGTATACGTTAAAAATACGACCGAGTTATACATATCTATAATACGAATATGTGTAGAAAACAGAAAGAAGCTAAATATATATGTAAGTCTGTAAAGAAAACTTTGTCAATATTGCAGTCTATGTAAAAGGTTTGCTTCTGGTACATTTAACTTGCACACACAGAAATTCATTGAGATAGAATTTACTGTATCGGTACATAATGTCGTATATGCTACAAACATATAGCGTAATAATTAATAACATATAATGCAAATAGAACAACCTTGATGAAGCAAAGGAAAGATGCACAATATAATATCTACAATCTCAAAGTGAACCTCAATTATAAGCTAATTACTCTGTGACTATGTAGCAACTTACAACTACATAAAGAAAAATGCTGCTTGCAAACGAAGTTTCTGGAAGTGTTAAAAATATTTTAAGTGATTAAACTGATTTTTTGAACACAGGGGTTGGAGAAAGCATTAAACAAGCTTTAGACGATTGGATTATTCTTGTCAAACTCTAGTGTTGAGTAGAAATGATTTTTTAACGATTAAAAGGCTTCAGACAATGTAGCTCCTGCTTCTTCTTGGATAACTAAAAAGGTATTGATCCAATGATCTTGAAATGGATGTCGTTTTTTTTTCATCAGAGTTTTCTGAATAATTTGATATACATATACGTATTATCTTCAAAAAGTCATTTGAAAAGATAAATAGTAGAGTTACTCGTACATCCAGAAGTCAACTTTGGAATAGAGTGATATTTAAATTCCTTTTTCTCCAATAAGTATTTTTGAATGATTGCTATTGTTTTTCATTCTGACGGGTTAAAGAAGCATGTCTGAGAAAATTTTTCAAAGTTTGGATCTAATCATCATTCATGACAAACGAAAACGTGAAAAATTTCGATACATTTTTGCACAACATTTTTTTCTTCTTTGATTCTAAACATTTTAAAAAAATCAGCTTACTTCCTTCACGGTAGAAAAATAGGATTAACCCAGAACGTAATTAGGGATATTTCCATTTATTGGTTTTAAAATATGGCTAAAATTGTAAATAGATACAGAAACCAAACATACAAAACCTTCAGTGTATAATAACTCAGTAGTTTTCGAGAAAAAGGAACATGAATACACGAAGACGCGACTTTTTAAAACAAGCGGTTCTCTGTGTGAATTAGTGGTGGGTATAATTAAATGATTTCGATAATCGAATGATCCATAATCGAATAGTTGTAATAGTCGATGATCATTCACCATTCATTCAGTATGGCAAATATCCTAGGATCTTTTGCTTGTGTCCTCATCATTTTGTTTTGCGATATTATTAAAAAACAGATTTCAGAAGTGCGATATCTTATTTGTACGTTCTAATAAGCAAACCAAGCATTCTAGATACAGATAAGCATGTACTTTCGACATGTGATGAAAAGGACAAATTAGCTTCAAACGTAACTCCCAAATCTTTAATAACATTTAACTTAATAGAGCAGCAATGGTATAAATAAAGTTATGTGGCTTTGTTTTTCTAATGAATGATACAGTGTAGAATTTAAAACCAAGTTGTAGTGCCAGACCACACAAATAAAATGTTAATATTGTACTGTAAGGTATTTGCATCATCAGGACCAGACACACAGCAGAACAACTTGACGTCATCAACGTATGCCAAAACGTGAAAATTCAGCGATTCAAGAAGATCATTAATAAATATATTGAAAAGTAATGATCCAATGTTGAAACCTTGTGGAACACCACTCGTCAATCGAAATTCAGATGAACAAAATCCTTTATAGAAGACGTAGTTAATTCTGTTGGTCGGGTACCATTGAATCAGCAAACACAAGTTGGGAAAAAAGCCAAAGGAATCTGGTTATGTAACAAAAGTTTATGATCGAAAGTATCAAACTGTACACTGTGTCCACCTGCCCCTGCCTGACCATAACCTCACTCACAAATAGCGTAAACGTAGCTAGATTAATCATAGTAGACCGTTCAATCATAAAGCCGTGTTGTTATGGCGAAATAAGTTGTTGTATTTTAAAATATGTTGTGGATTTCAGAGAAATGGTTTTTGATTTCAGAAGAATCCAAGAATTTTTAAAGCAACCCTTTTCCTATTTTTCATTGAGGTTTCGGTAGATGAACAATTAGCCTGATGTTTCAATATCAAAAGATTGGCATTGACTAACGGAAGCTGCCATGCAACTGACTATATACAAAAAATGAATTATATTTCTTCGGCTGTTGGTAGTTTGGAAAGTTACTATAATTAATAAATTTAGGCAGTCGTAGATAAAGTTTTATAGAACACATGTATGGTAGAAGCTATTACAATAATCGGACTCTTACACTAACTTGAACTAACGTACTTTTTGCGCTATTATTCTAATGGTTTCTATATAGAATTTATTTAATTTTTTGGAGTAATATCTGCATACTGCAGAAAATACTCAGAAGCGTAATTGTTATCATGTAAGGGGAAAATGCGCTTAGGTATTGAGTGTAAGAGCGTACGTATCGTGCATATCATGGCAATTACTTCCATAAGTAGCACTTACTACATAGAATAAACTTTATATTGCTAGTAAGAGCAATTATGTTTTATGCATACTACCCATTATGCGTGCACCGACTAATAATCCACAACACGCACAATATGCAGTTTAGCTAATAAAATAATTAGTAATTGGTGTAATTGTCCATAATTATACATATATTAAGCAGAATGAAAGGATTTGAAAAAATGACTTCCTGATTTTTATTTTTGAACGATTGAAAATTAATTGAGGTGACAATATTAAATGAAAAAAAAAATCAATTCCAATACAAACGCGAACAATTGAAAGTTAGATTAAGTTTATATAAATGATGGTGAGAGTAAAGATTAATTACCTTCAAAGCGATCATAACAGTCATATCTTGAACTAATGAATAAGTATGAAAACGAAAATATTTATTATGGAATGTCGCAGGATACTCTTCTCCAACGTCATATTATTCGAACTAGACAAGAGACAAGACTACTAAAAGTGTAATGTAAAATTTGACGGTTATAATGCATCTGCATGTATGCAACACAGTAACACATAAACAGAAGAGATATATACACAGTTATATTCATAAATCGTTAGTTGCTTTAAAGTTAAAATATAAAGTTATAAAGAGTTCATAAATATAAGAAAGACTCTATATAAACATAGAGAGAATGTGAGTACTATTTGAATTTAAATATCTTTAAAATATAGATAAATAAAATTAGGAAGTACAATTAGGTATGTGGAAAGCAGTCTAAATTTGAGGTTAATTTGGTCATTTAAGCATAGTTTTTTGGTTTTATATATTTCATATGTTTTTATTAATGTACGTTTTATTTTATTTTCTTTATGTTCATGTACTAATTCTATTTTTTTGTAACTTTATGTGGTATCCAGTGCTATACAAATGTTTACCGACCTGAACCTAAATAATTAGTAGTTTTGTAGATGCTTAAACATTCTAAATTTAATTGTAAAGCCAACAATATTTAAAGTATAATCAAAGTTTAATATTGTTCACAGTTCGTTTTATTTAACCATATTTCAACTAAAATTATAATCTCACAGATTCTAAGATTTCTAGTACGTATTTTGTTATAAATGTATAAAACCGAGGGGAAAAGTTGCAAGGATACATATAAATAGTACCTACACAAAGTTGAAGGGAACCGTAGCGCCATTGATAAATTTAATAATCTGAAGCTTTCGAAAGCCTTCGCGCCTGTTTCTGCTTATTCGCGTTTATTTCCCAAGAAACTTTCAAGAAGCAGTAAGAGTGTAAAGTAAACAGTTAAAAAGTCCACTAAGTACCCTTATTTTACTTGTAAATGTCCTTATATGTCCGAAGCAGGCGCGCTAAAGCTCTTTATGAAATCGGGATTATGCAGATTTGAAATAACTTTTCTTTTAATGCTTTACATTTTTGAGTGCTTCCCCAAACAAAATTTGTTTCCTTTTCTCGATTTTAATAAATAAAAGAACTTCAATCGATAACCTAAAGTTTAATGATGTATGTGCACTTGAAAACTAAAGAAATATGCATTTTTTTTATTTGTTTATTGAGGTATGTAGTTAATTTTTATCTTTATCACCAATAGGATTGCGTTTTTTTTATATATAGAACGTAAGCACATCGCGTTGTTATGCATAAACAATTATTATTATTATTATATATTGTGAAACGTCGTTCAACATTATGCTGTAGTTCAGTTGTTGTACTTTCCAAAAATAAGTAACGAATAAAGAAACAGGCTCAATCTACTGTGTTGATGTCCACACACCAACGAATCTACAAATTACATTTACTTCCGTTTAGTCAAATATTTCTATTTTATTTCAAATTGCAGAATTATATACCCATTGCATTTTTTGTGACAAAATACAGTGGTATAATTGTAAAAGAACAACAGCTTTCTGTACCTGTTTACCCCATTTGCACATAAATATTTTATACTAGTGTAGAAATTGATAATAAAAATGCTAATATCTTACAAATGCAATAAAATCTTACCTATATGTATCTAAATGTAAATTAACTAATTAAGTATATAAAAGAGAATCTCATCTGCTATATTACCTTTTAAATCAGGCTTCTTGTTTTGTATAATAAAATGTAATCATCAAATAGAACAGCCAGTTATAGGTACCTAAGAAATAATAATAGAAAGATTTTCTTACCTAATTTCGAGGGAAAAAAAACAATCTAAAAAGCCTAGACAAGTCATTTAATGAATTTTTAACTCTTTGTTTAAGGCTGCAGCCTGAAAATAATACTTTAATTAAATTAGTAAATTCAACATTCACCATTTTTAACATCCCAGTGTCATCTACATTCCTTACTTTTTAATTCATAAGTGTAACCTCTCAACTGCCAGAGGGCATGCAGAGTAAGAATTTGCAATTGGAACAGGATAGAGGACACACTGGCATTAAAAAAATTACGAATAGCTAGTTACCCCCTTTCATTACTTCAGTACGTGAGGAGATGGTATGCGAGACTGTCGCCAAAATGTCCTCTACTTCAATTTGCATGTTTACAGTGCCCAGTTTCCAAGATATCGTACGCATGAGACTCTTGTACATGGATTATGATTAATTTTGTATGATAAAGAAAACATTTAAGTGTGAACAAAAGTGGTTACATTTAATAACAGAGTTCGAAATGTGAGACCGTGTACAAGCAGCAAAAAAATTCTTATTTCAGGTAAGTTACGTGAGTTCGCTTATTCAATAACAATTACGTTTAGTTAGTAATTCCACTTTTTGCAATATAAATTCACGATGGAAAACGTTTAAAATTAAATTTTAAAATTCCCGCGTTTTCTCTGAACGTTCAAACTGAGTTATTCTATGTTTAAGAGACGGGTAAATCAGTATGTCCAACCTTGATGGTAAAATTACTGGATGTCGGTTTGTGTCGTAAATACGTATCAAATATTCACATAGAAAAATACCAACTTATACGAATTTTCCCCCAGTGATTGCAAACTGTTATACAAAATTCCTAACCCCAAAATTCTCCGAACGTAGAAAATGAAATTTCTTATAAATATATTTAATTTTAGATAAGGATTAAAATAATACGTTTATTTTTAGATAGATTTGAACGAGGAATACCTTCGAAAAGTATGAATTCACCGGACATCAAAGTGGGCATATATGACCAGGCATCTGATGGGGTCCTGATACATCGTACTTCTAAACACAGAGGATGGCTCGGGACAGGAACATCTCAATAAAATCGTCATTTAAGAAAATTTCCGAAAGATTATAGGTAAAATTTGGATAAAATTAATGTGATAACTTGGTTTAACAATTAACAATCATTTTTAGGTTGGAATTTGGAATGAAATTGGTTTTTATCAAAATAGCCGTTAAATTTTACAAAATTAATTTAGGCACGTCTGCCTCTGACGGAGATTGGCTAGTGAATCCTTTCGAATTCAAAAATTCTAACAGGGGGACAAACTGTCTCAGAGAGTCCGTTAATTTCACCGAAGTGAGGAGAATATAAACTGTTTAATACATGAGAATGCCCATGTGGCGAATGGACTGTCGAATGTTTATACAAAATTGAAATAAACAATTATTGCAAAATTCTGGAATCACCTTACATTTAATATAAAGTAAAGGTAGGTGTCTCTAGATCATAAGAAAAATACATTTAAAAACTTTCAACACTTATTACTGTAAAATTTACAATGTAAAAAATTAATTACTGTACAATAACTAGTCAACCATTTATACACATGACATTTTGACAAAACGGAATTCCAGCAATTTTCCATGTCTTTCTGTTGGCATATCAATGCAATTGGATTGCCAATGCACGTAAAAACATTATTAGACCAAGTTTAAATAAAATAAGTACACCGTAAAAAAGAAATGTCATTTGAATTGAACTTTGAAGATTCAAAATCTGTCAATATCTGTTGTACAAATATACTATTCAAATTCTAATATTCGATTTCGATGTGTAGGTATATCACTGCTGACCATATTTACTTCCTGAAGAGAACATTCTGAAGGAAAATGCCTTGAAGGACTTGCCAAGTGCACAGATTACCTACATCACCTGGACATCGTTTGGCTGTTTTAAAATATATATAAGTATATCTAATAACTTTACACTTAAATAATATCTCATTCCACCACCATATATAAGCAGAAACTAAATCCACAATTTGAAGAAAACGGCCTAACGTTTCAAACTAAAAGAGTCAAATTATTGAACCAGGACTGAATAAATAGGTACATAAAAGAAATTGTTACAAATTATTTTTGAAGTAAGCAGTAATCATAGAAATGACTGCAATCTTGAAAATGTTAATATGTCTCATTAGACCCACAGGAATTTTTTTTTCAATTTAAACTTAACGTCAAACAAGAAAAAAAAATGTCATCAATTCTAGTAATTAAACGGTTCTACACTTGCCCTGTACGTCACATGCTAGCGGAGCATTCATTATTACCGTCGAGTAATGAGATAATTTGACGCGATTATAATTACCGACCGGAAGGAAACACCAGTAAAAACTACCCGGAGATTCATCTCAGATACATTTCATTAGAATAATTTAGCATAATTTTAAAACGGTCAGTGGTTTTGGACACATCGGTCCGCAAATAACGCCGTATCTGCGCCTAAGCACCGTATTATTTGGTGTACCTGTGTATTTAATGTGTACGTATGTGCGTAACTGTAAACCCTCATAACGACAAACTTAATAACATGGGTTCTATTTACTGATTTCGCTTTATGAAAGAATTTATTTTACTTTCATATAAAATAAAATTTTATTCGGATAGTTACGTGGCAAGTATATGAATCTATCTCGGTAGCACCTATTTATATTTTTAAGTAGGTATAGTAGAACTGCAAAATATTTTATACTACTATGCTACAAATTACGTGCTCGTTGTATTAATAAATTACAAGACGAGAAACCCACGCTACGCAAAATAACTGAATATACGTTTACGTTTGTTTATGTCACTATGCTCCATTTAATGTAAGAATACAGCGGTAGATTAGATAAGCGAAAAAATTGCGGCTTGGAATTGGTTAATAGAGACAAATTCACACACACTAAAAATGTTTTGCTTAATAAATAGTATTTGTGATCGATAAAACAAAATGTCACAGGAATCTAATGTCATTTTTTCATTTCTAAAATACCTGCATTGATTTCAACTCAATTTATTATTTTTTCGTCGTTCGTGTAATTATATAAGTAAATTGTCACAAAAAATAGTCCTTCTTAGAACTTTATTGAGTACTATTGAATTTTGAAGGTATTGTTTTAATAATATTGTAGGAAATGAAAGTGGCAAGAGTATTTGTTACAACAGTTTCAATATAACTGATAAAGAGGCATCAAAGATTCTTACGAAAAACATGTTGGCAGTAAATAATGGATAATGCCTCACAATTTGTGCTGAAGCTTAAGCGGGACGCTTCTAAATCGGCAGCCAATAAAGTATGTAACTGGAAAGGAACTTAAGCAGGGTGAGGGAACAGTGTGAGACACTAAAGAAATTACAGTTACATTACAGGAACATTCCTTCGGTGTATGGAAACCAGATGGAACACATCATGAAATTTTCTCACGAATCCAAAAATGAGAGAATATATCGGCTGTTCCATTTAAAATAAGGAAGTTAATGGCGACTTCAGGTATAACCAATAGTGGTACGACCTTGAAAATATTTAAAATGAATAGGGCTCTTGAATAACTCTGTCTACCGTGAGAAACTTTGTACATTATATGTATATACTGTATCTTACAGGTTTTTAATGCAGATGCCACATTGGAAAGAACTCTATAGAAAGTCTTGAAGAAGTTGGGGTTTAAGTAGATGAGATGAAGTCGAAACAGTATTTTAGTAGAACGATAAGATATTGTGTTTAGAAGCGTCACTCTTTAAACATTCGGAAGTTTCGTTTGAATGGTGCAAAAATGTGTTATTTGGAAAGATACCACAGTACTTATTGCAAGACAGGCATTTTAGAAGGAGTTTCAGCACGACTGAAGTATCTTACAGGAAAAGAAAAACGTTTAAATATTTTGCATATTGGTAGTGACGATGATTTCGTTGATAATGGTCTCTTCTTCGAGGAAAACAGGAGGTTATCATAAAGTCCACTGAGTGGATGAGGAACTTCCTTTTCTTCAACTAAACTCTGTTATTGTTATGGATAATGTCCCCTACCATACAGTGGAAACAGAAAAATTGCATACTACTACTTGGAAGAAGTAAAAATTAATTGAATATGTAATGTATATTGAAGAATACAGATCAAACAGTCGACCTATGGTCAGGATATCGTATCTCGGAACCATTCCCGAATAGTACCGACCTACGACGCCCTGACTGTCGGACTGTCGGTCGACTGTTTGATCTGTATATTGCCGATAATCCCATCACACAGGTCATTGATCAAATGGTAGCCAACAGTGGTCGTATAATTTGAAGATTGTCTCCTTATGGATGGGAAAATTACATCAAACATATTAACTAAGAAGAGAATAAGACGTATCAACTTGGTAATGTTGTTGAAGATATGATTGAAGAATTTATCCCAACCGCAAATAGGGATAACATGCAAATGTGGATTTTGATTATTGTAGCGACTGTTTCAAAATGAATTACATCTTCTAGAAATTTCATTTAGTTATAATTTACAATAAATGCTCAAAATGGTCACCATTCTGTTGAATAGATAATGCAATATGTTTCATGTTGTCAAAAATATTCTCTCCAAAACATTTGGTATTGTTTCTTTACATTTATTTGCAATTGTATGCATCAGGTCATTTACACAAGTTATTAATTCTTGTATTATATACGTCATTCTTTAGCAATCCGAAAATAGAAAAATCTAACGCTAATCTAAGATCTGGTAATTGCGCTGGCCAAACACCTCTACTTATAATTATATAATTAAAGGAACGTCAGTGTGATTATTTGTATTATTTATAGACCATGTTCTGTAATTTTGTTTATTTACAAACCCGCTTAAATGAAACCATATTTCATCAGCAAAAACAACCTAGATCAAGAATTTCGTTATTATTTATATTTTCTTGAAAGAAATTGCGATAATTTATCCTACTAGCGTGACCTCTAGGAAAGATCTGATGAACAACTGATACTTTATATGGATACATATGCAAACGACGCGTCAAAATTCTATAACGATACTAGAAGATACATTCTTTTGAAGGGGTTTGGTAAACGACGAACGAATGTGGCTTTTCGCCATGTGTTTTTTTGGCGGTTTTTCAGTGGTTAACAATATTTTGTGTACGTGGTCTACCAGAATTTTTGTCTTTTAAAACAGATCCCGTAGTCTGAAACTTCTCCACTACTGGGCAAATATGATGTTGTAAAGCGGCATTATCCACAACTCTATTAGGAAACTGGGAATGGAAACTGTCGCTTGCATTCAGCGTAATTGCCATTCGCCATTAAAAAAATGTGCACTTCAGAAATATGCTCCAACAATAAAAATAGTTTCTTGCAACGTGTAAATTATTTAGTAGTATTAAGTTAAAAACTTTAAAAAAAGTGGCTCCTTAAAAGGGACCGCCCCCGCATTATTGATGAAATAACAATAACAATATATATTGCTTCATTTTGACTAACTTGTATATTTGTAGTGCCTCCTGAAGATGTTTTAAACTAAAACGAAATATTGGGGTATTTATTTAGTATCACTTTGACAGACCGAATACTTATATATTAGTTTGATTGTCTAATTAGTTTAATTAGAATCATGGAACAATATTAAGGTATTTTAGTAAATAGCGTTACCATCATTTATAAGAAAATTGGACATATAATTAGCTTTTATCAATTGGAAAAGACAATAGATTGTCGAAACGTCTTGTCATATTTAATTAGTTGTTTTCATTCAGCGTTAAAACAGGAAAAAAAAAACATTAAACTAATTTAAAAAATAAATGCATATTAAAAATAGGTAGAAAATTTGGAAGGAAATTAAATACTGTTAAAAAACAAAACAATACTTTTGGAGGTGCACTGCATATCCTGTAAGAGGCGTAAGAATGGACCAGCTTACTAACCTACATTCTTCAAGGGACACGTTCTGGAAGAACGCCCAACTTCTAGTTTTAAATAGAATGATCTATCTTTCATTAGCTATTACTATAACTACATGTTGCCGTTTTTCAAAATTCATGTCTTATTCTTTGACTAACAATACGAGAATGTCGCTGTTCGAATAGTAGCTTCTATTCATAATGCGTTGTACAAAAGTGTAATTACGATGACATGCACAAACACTTATGGTTAGTCAATGAATTTGACATTAATCCCATTCAGAGACAGCTACAAACATTTAAAGATAGGGCTGGTTAGTCTGCGTAACCAAAAAGTCGCTCATACCTCAAAATCTATTAAAGATAGGATAGAGAATGGTGATATAAAATAATAGGAAATGATATGTACTTTCTAATTTCGAATTAAAGTAGAGGGTGTTCTATTTAAAAAAGAAACTTTCTTGCATTCCAAAATATCTCACATTGTTTCTCATTTTTGATCACCCTGTATGTTAGAATGTGAAGTGTGTGTACCGTTTCTTAGAGTTATATCAACATTCATAGCATAGCTAATTTAGAGCCTCTCCTTGCAGTATTAACCGAGATATTAATTTTTGAATGATGTAATGGTTATTACTAAAAAAAAGGAAAATTTTAAATAACTCAAAAACGGCAACATATAGCTACAGGAATAGTTAATAGCGACTTACGTATTTATTTATTATAACGCAAATAGGATTTTCCTAGTTACATGGGTTATATAGTTTAAATACAAATAATTCATTTTGCATCCACAGAAAAATTTAATAATAGAAAAATAATAATTGAATTGATGTAATCATAAAACTAAAATATTAAATGCAAACGTTTATTGTCGTAGAATCCAAAAATTTCAAAAATATACTATTTAAAATAACAAAGTTGACATCCATTTCCGGTCAACGGGAAGTGATATTTTGGTTAAAGTATTTCATTTATAGTTCCAATCGTATAGATAAAGGTGCCAAAATCTGAAACATAAGTAGATAACAGAACACCATAAACTTTTAATTAAGCACTTACGTGAAATAGCCTGTATATTTACTTTACACTAAATGAAATAAAATAAAATACTGATGCTTTTCTTTTAAGTAATTTATTAAATAGAATTGTCACCTATTATGTATTTTGCAGAAATATGTACCCACCAAATATTAATTTTAGTCAAAATTTACTTGGAAAATTGCAATTTCAAGGTATCAAATTCAAAGCAATTACTTAGTGGTGGAAAGAAATAGATATAACAAATCAATATCGCACAATATGCTTTGCCATATCACGAAGTTTTTAAGAAATATATATTTTTTTTCTGTCTAAACGATAGGTGAATCTATTTTTATCGTCATATTTCTCCGAACATTTTATTAGAAAACGGCTGCCGTAGATACAAAACCCAACCGCTGTGCGAAGATGATGCACAGGATAAAGAAAAGACGTACTAAGTTATGATAAGTATACATTTTATACGGGAGATACTTGGTGTTGATGTGCTGAATTCATACATGTGAATGTGCGGCTTATCTAGGGTTTTAGAGCCTGAGCGGCTTTTCTATATTTTTACAGCATCTTGCTACCTTTGACTGCTCCGTTCCATTTGATCCGATCGCGACCGCCGCACTGTTGCCTAGAAACCGAAGACACTTGTGCTGCCTCCCGGTTGCCCGCCTGTGCTATTCAACGTAGCAACAGGGGAATAGTAAGGCATAGGAAAACCTCTGAAACTCGCGCCCTGTTTTATAAACAGTTTTACTTCTCCCCGTACGGCATTTCTATGTGTATATATATATTTCTACATAAGAAAAGTAAATAAACCGGTAGATTACCCTTTAGTAAATAAATCAACCGAAAAGTACAAATACCATAACGCGTTTAAATCAACAGTTGCAGAAACATTCTCCCAGGACAAAATCGTAACTATGTACAATTGTTGACTATCATGTTATCTTATGGCAGGCACACCTTTGTATTTTTTCTATGTTGTCAGTTAGCTGCTGACTTTACAGAGAACAGAAAAACGAAAAATAAAATACACACAAGGAATTCAAATAACAGATACAGTGCTTTGAGGTGAAGTTTGGTATGGGAAAAGAGTTCCAAGAAGGTTTTTTTATCAGTCTTTTAAACGTTTTCACATTTTCGTAAAAATACAAGTTAGGCAGAAAGGTTTAGGTTAATTTCAATTAATTAATTAATTAATTTAACTAAAATTACTTTTGCGTGGAGTCTTGTTCGACTTTTTTCATTGTATTTTAATAATCAACGAAATCATTACCTAATGATGGCGCTACGCGGAAACATATAGTGAAATAGATTTTTTAAATAAAACTTTGAATGGAAAGGACCATTATTATTATTTTTATATTTTAAATCCAAACACCATTCATAAAGGATTACTTCAATTATCAAAAAATCTTAATGTCATGTTTCGTTTGTTTGCACGAGAATCTTGAAGTTAATTCTTTTAGTGCTTAACTAATGGTAAGGCTTATGTTAGTCTTCGACATCTGTTGATAGAGGTAGCTGCTTTAGTTTAAATAAGAAGAAGTTTTACTACTATCATTTTGTACATGTTTTCTTCTTGATTTAAAGGTTTGTTTTTAACTTTTTTTCATTAACGTATGAATTCCTGAAAAACACATTTAGCAACGTAGTGGAACAATGAGTTTGTATTCTTCGTCTATAGTAATTTTAATCAAAATCGTTACTGTCAAATTTTGACAGTTACTTGTGCACTTATTCGATTATCGTGTTTAATTTTGTGTGAACTCTCTTCGTGATTACTTGTATTGTTTTGATTAGTTTTTGCACTTCTGTGTTATCGTTTCTTAGTTGTTATTTTATTCTTTCATAATGGATTTTGCATTTATGCCATGTACCTACATGGTGTACAGTTTCTGTAATGTAAATACTAATATGGCAGAACAAAAATATCGCGTACGTTGTCCAATCGGAGACATCCTAAAGGAAATTTATTTCAAAGGTGAGATCAACGTCTGCGTGAAACTGGTTGATCAAGAGAAAGGCGTACAACTAAAAGAGAAAATTCCAGAGCCAGCACAAGAAAATCCTCTGTTAGTACCCGACAGTTAGCTTTAACATTAAATATCCCCAGTGATCAAAATGTTCAGAGCGTTCTACGAGAAAACCTTCTTCATCTATGTCATATTTTTGAAGTTCAGCCGCTCTATGCAAACGACGAAACGTTTTCCGATTAAATTTTTGCAACGTAATGTAAATACTATATTAATACCCACAATTTTCACCATTGGTCGGGGGAAAATTCACATACATTTCAAGAATATGGTCACCAAACAGCTTTTCTGTTAACGTTTGGCTGCGCATAATAAATCACCGAGTCATTGTGCAATTTTCTACCAAATCTTCTTGCCAATGAGTATCTCAATGTATTAGAACAAGTTATTGACGAGATGCCATTTAACATAGGCACTACATGATTTACATTCACGATGAAATGCTGCACACTATGCTGGTAGTGTAAAAGAATGGTAGGATGAAAACTGCCCAAGCTGATGGATTGGTCGCCATACTCCTATCTTACGGCCTGTGAGATCTCTCGATTTCAATCTTTCAGACTTTCTTTGTTTGGGGTTTGATCAAACAGAAAGTTTAATGCAATGATGTGAATATACTACTTTTTTAAAAATTTCGCTCCAATTTCACAACTGTTTCGACTAATAAAAACCTAAGAATTCTGTTATAGGTCAATAAAGAAACAATTGATGACATTACAATTTACAGAATATTTTCGAACAAATCCAGAATTTGAGGATGCTAGTATGGTGACGTTTTTGTAAAAACAACACAGATTTTGTTTTTACGAAAACATCATTCCAAAATCTTGATTTGTTCGAAAATACTCTATAATCATAATGTCAGTAGATGATAAATTTTGGTCAGTAGCCATTTCAAATTCAGGAGCTAATGCAAGGTATCTGTGTAAAATCATCTGTTTACAGACTATTTTATACTTAATGATCGCACGATGCATTAATATCACAGTTCATGTGAAATATATACACAATTATTAAATTATCATATTAAGTGTGATACTAACATGAACCAAAAACTATTAAGTCGTACATAACTGACATATACGCCACTCGGCGTATGCAAGAATCGCCGGTTTCTTATTGGGAAGGTCGTGATGTTTTTAAAATAGTGAATTTTATATTTATTAATTTTTTCAAAAATTAAATGTTCCCATATTTGACGCATTCATTGTCGAATAACACAGTAATGAATTATTATATTTCTAACTGAGGTATATCGGATGTTCATGCAAAATCGTCATCAAAGTAGCCTATGAATGTTTTAAAATAATTTGATGTATGTCCTAATGAAAAACATTAAAATTTTGCTTGTCAATAGGGAATTATTCTAACAATTCTTATGTAGACGTACACACAAAAAATAATTACTCAATTTGAATATAAATGCATCACATTGAATATAACATCTTCACACACTTCCTATATAACCAAGAAGATGATGTATTTATATTGTAATGTAAAATAAAATTTGTTCAATTTTCCAAATCCGTGAATTTGTTAGACGAAACATTTTTTTAGTTCAAATATAATCAATATACTAAAATCATTATCAACATGTAATATCTTCGCCACAAAAATAGTTATCTTAGATTTGAGTAAATAGATTTTCTCAACTGCTCAACTGGAAACTATCATATTTACCCTTTAATAATTTATATACATTTGATAGAAGTATATAAAAGTATTATTTGAAGTATTGCCATTATTTGCTTCCAAAATATAAGTACATTAAACTGATAATACTTAACTGCTTAATCTAAGCATTTCTACTATTCAATGGCAATAATTACCTACTAATTTTGTGTCTGTAACACCAAGAAACCTTGGTAGGGGAAAATTAATAAATAAAGAAATTTAATTAAATAAATTTAATGTCCTACTTTATAGTTTTAAAATGTTTGGGAGAAGGTAGCGTATCGGGGTGCTCCAGGAGTGCGCACGGGATATTGATGCGTAGAGATATAGATGTTATGCGTATCTGTCGTTGCGACCGGTGTTCTCAGGATACTTCCCACTCAATGCCTGGGCTTGGTATCTAGTCGGCGTTGGTTGCTGATATATTGCCAAACAACACTGTTCGCTGGTAAATCAAAAAGTGACGCCAAGTAAAGCGTATGTATATGCAAAAGCCCCTACACCCCTCTAAAAATGAGGGAACCAATAAAAGATAAGTTTTAGTGCAATAAATAGTGGGGTAAAATTCGTTTCAAATGTTTCAATATTATGGTAATTTCAATTTGATATTTCATGCTTTCAGTACAAAACATTTAATAATTTTATATAGTAATTCATTATACCAAGCGTATAATGGATTTTATTTTGAATCTACAGACTTTCTCACTATGACTGCGTAGATTTATTCTTTACAACGATAACAATGTTCATTTGGAGGAAGTATACTTCAATGCAAATATTTATACTATTTGTTCTAAGAGTATGTTGAGTTTTCAGAGATTTATTCCTTGTGTTCTAACACAAGATTTAGTTCATTAAATATATATTAAGTTTCGATTTCTGAGTAAATAAAAATATTCAAATTGATAATAGATTTTTTTGTGTGTACAACTTAAAAAACTAATAACGTTTTTAAATGAATACCCAGCCACTACAATGGATTGGATAGAACTACATAAGCCTTCACTCTCAGTTGAATTACATATTATAAGTTGAACCGATAGAATATGCCACAAAGCGGGGCTCATGGTCTATTGTAGGAATCATGATACAAACAAGAGCAATGAAAGGCGAATAACATTAGCAACGGACCCGAATTTCTGCCTACCAGGCGTCATCAGCGCTCCTCCGAGGTGGCATATTCTATCGGTTCATTGTATTTGGGCGTTTTTCCTTTGCTGTTTCATTACGCCATGGTAAGCCGTTCTTGAAATCACAATCATGCGCAGGCTGACTGTGGTTTATACGAGCCATCTAGCAGAACTGATAGTCCATGAACTATCCGAGCTAGATCAATGACTGCATTGACAGCTTTATGCAACAATCGCTTGCGGTAAGAGTTTGGCACGTGGCTCCTAAGGGGTGCACAAACTGAACTCCTTTTCACTAAGGTGATTGTACGTAAAGCTTGAGATGTGATTAGCCATGAAAGTGGGTTTATACCTACACTCAGAGGGCGCTGATGACGCTTGGCAGGCAGAAAACTCGGTTTCGGTGTTACATTAGTGTTATTCCCGGTAATTCCTACAACAGATCATGAACCCCACCTGGTGACATATTCTATCGGTTCATTGTATTTAGACATTTTTTTCCTTTGATATTATGAGTTGCATAAACGCAATTCATTGCTGTTTATACACTATCTAATTATGAGTTGCCTTAAGACATTTTTTTCTCAATGCAGCGGCGCAATAAAGTTGTCCATTATAACGTTTATATTTATGACTCCTTTAAGGACACCGAGAGTTTTATTCCATCTTGCACACTCAAAAATGTATGTTCTGTGATGTAGCGGTAAGCAGGATAAATATAAATATAAAAATTGTTCAAACATGCGTTTGTAGAGGTTGTGTTATGGCACAAATGCCTTCGACATACATATAACATAATAATTAACTTAAAAACATTTTTTTTTCTTACTGAAATTTTAAATTAAGTAGGTATATCTAATTAAGTAAGTGTTAGCATATTAATTAAAAATTATTATTTTTCTTTAAATTTTTGATGCATTTTATTTGCTTGTTTAATATTGAATTTTACTGAATTATTCAATATTAAACAAACAAAGAAAACGCATCATATAATTTCAAACTAAGCAATATAGTCATTTATATTTTAATTTGGGATTACGGAAGTTTTGGATAGAATTTAAAATTTCAGTAAAAAAAATATGTTTTTGAGTTGACTATTAATGAAGAAGCTTTTATATACAAAAGCGAAGCGCCAATAAAACACTATTAAAATTTTCATTTTGTTTAATATTCAAATAAATAATATAAGGAAAAACCAATGGAAAAGAAGATAAATCGAAATTGTATTGAAAGCACCTTTTACAATTGTAGTACCTCTTACCATTTTTTTTAATCACAGTAACTGCTTTCGTTCGTCCGTGCCAGTGATTATAATTAGAATTCGGGAACTACCAATAAACGAAGAGACTTTCAAATTCTATTAGATAGCAGTAATCGTGATTCTAAATCATTGCAGGAACGAATGCAGCTAATATTGTACCGATAATTCCGTATGGATTTTTGTGAGTGTAGCAGAGCATAAAAATAACGAGGTGACATATCTCAAACCTACCAAATATGTATTTTTTTCTGCTTTTTAAGTATGAAAAATGAGGTACACGTTATTTATTTCTTGAAACAGGAGAATTTACAAACGAAGATTTACCTTCGTCGAAATCATATAATTTCCCGTTAACGAATTACCTTTAGTCGATATTACGCGAGATTAAAAAGGCATAACGGAATAGGGTAAGTCTATCCAACGTAAACTTGTTCGCCGTTCAAGGATTATGTATGTAAATGAACAAATCTTCAAGGAAAGACGCTTAGAGGGAACCACCTGCGCGCATGGTCCCCTCCAGTAATGTAAGGATCTTCAGTTAAGACACAATTTTCTTCGCATGTGCCAAAAAAAAGCTGCCAGGCATATTTCTTCATTAGAGACTTTAATTTTTCCTCGCTGCATACATAATCAATAAGCCTCTTTTTCTTTTGCCCGTAATTTTAATATTTAATTTATTTCCAAATTTACATTCGAGATTATGCAAGGTCCATCCCTCCTTTCCGATGCATATTCAGATTTAACGGGACTCCTATTTTCTCCACCCTCTCTCTTTTCCTACCATTGCAGTTACTGTTATAGAGAGTGTATATAGTGAGTGAGTGCGAATTGTTTTCGCGACGGTTCTCGTCATATGTATGGATGAGCGGCGACGCGTTGAAATCACCGGTCATAATACACGCTAAGCGCACAAAAATCCGGCAACCAAACGGCGATCGTTCTAAACGATTTTTTATTCTCTATCGCGGGGAAAATCTGGGCGATGCGATGGTTACTACGAAGGCGTCGGTATTTGTATGTATGTATGAATGCACGGGCTCCGTGCTGTGATGGCTGAATATAACGGTGCTTTAAATTGTATGAAACATACATGAGTTCTGCCCCCATCGCTGAATATATGTATACCGGGCCTTAGTTTACAAATGAATACAGCTATTGAACTTACTTATAATATCAATGTGACTGGTCGTCCTCGTCTTACGGGCGCACGTTCCATCGCTCTTGCTCTTTTCCCTACGACGGAGAGCCGAATCTAAAACCTCTCTCCTACAACGGCCATACAGAATGGCCATATTAACTTGATAATTAGGTGTGTTATCCGACTTGCAGATGAGCGACTGAGTCTGGAATAAAAAGTGCTTCGCCCCTCTTTGTGGCCCAATACCGTGATATAAAATTGGGAAGCATTCTGATGATGGCACATTCTAGCGTCGCCCGCCGTCGGGAGATATTTAGTCGCGTCGTGACGTCCCCATGGAGGTGGTTTTAGTGACAGTGCACCAGGTGGTATTACTGCACTTGGATCACGTGGGCTAACGCTTAAAACGTGTCAAGGATGATGTTAATTTCCGAAGTGTTTATACAAGTTTTCCCACTTAATAACCTTAAATAAATAACCTTACCTGCTTTAATCTAAAAGTGTAATTTCTGCGGTTATCAATCAATTGAATTTTGTGACACTATATTTAGTTTATCGCATCTAAATAAGAAGTACAGAACTCTATAACCACATCTTGGTCTATAATTGAAACCCCGGGAGTTATTCCTACACCTAGTATAATAAATAGAAACCTTCACAAAATATAATAGCTTCAATGACTTAATACAAATATTAATTAATTAATTAATATTATAGAAAATAACATTCTGATTTTAAATATAATGCTACGTTTTACTCAGGTGTTTCGATGGAAATATCGGCACAATAAGACGTTTTAACGCCATCTAGTGAGTTCTTGTTTACGCATTTGGTCCGCCCCTCTTCCATCATTGTGATATAAGTACTATTGTGAAATTTTCACACAATTTTATAAGCAAAAGGTTGTATTACTTTGAATACATGTTATCGACAAATTCTGTTATGTCAAGTTTATAAAATATTAATTTTAATCAGCGAAAAAGTGGCTATTTACTGAATAACCGCGGAAGAATATGGGTAAATAAAGCTGATAAATAGCATTAGTTCTTATATATGTAATAAACATTTGCCAGCTTTACAAACTCTATTAGATACACCTTCAAATAAAATTTTATTTTTAATTGAATTTGCTAGCGCTTTTAACCTCCGAATAGGTATCTGCCTAATTCTGATGTAGGCTACATGTACCATCGTACTTTTTCTAATACGGCTTTTTCTAATTTTCCAAACATTAGCAAGTGGATTCATAACCTCAAAAGAAATAGCATGGCATAATTAATTCATGTGCACACATTTGCCTTTGCCATTTTAAAAACAATAAATTCATAAGGAATAACTGCTTCTTCTTTCCATTCAGTGCTTTGATATCATATAATGAAAACGTTTACTGAGATCATTCGCCACATGCTTCACGAGTAAGAAATAAACAATTAGGTAATCAGGAACTTATACCGGTATTGATAGATTTAAATTATGTTAATACAAAATATCGCTATAAGTCCCTGCAATTAATATATTGTGCAAACTTCTTCTAGACCACTCACAACAAACTGCACTAAACCGGACGTACGTTTCAATAGCAAAGCTATCATTACTTCTTCTATTCCAGAAGAAGTTTGCGGTATTACCAATGTCACAGTTTGGAGTATTTTTGTTACTAATATATTGTGAATTATTCATTTTGAACCGTATTTTAAACCAGTTACTTTGAGAAGTTCATCCATAACGTTCTTAGTAATGAAGAGTGTAACCTTTTTAAAACCTGACATTTGCCAACTTTCACATTTAAAGTGATAGATTAATGCATCCACAAGCAAAATTGTAGAGAATTAAGTAAAAATAAGAAAAATTGATGACGTTGCTAGATATAGCGGCAGTCACTGAAATTATGTTTTTTTGTGAATAGCAAGTCATTCAAGTGGGGACCTTTTCCCTATCCACTTTTCCTGTAGCAGCTAATTGAGCTAATTAATCCTGTTGATTTTGGCGTAAAATGAGATGGCGTCTTTCTTTCAGTTAACCGCAGTTCATCAATAAATTGCTGAAGTTTGTTTCTTAACAATTATAAATAATTTTTGTGATAAAGATCAATATCTATCATTTTGCTAATGAGCATATCATTTAAATAACAATTTTCGTCGACATTATAGAAAATACCCTTCTCTAACCTGGGTTAATACTTCTTGCCTTTCTAAAATCATTAGCAAATTGTAACCTTTCTATCATAACGGCCGTCGCGTCGTACAATTCCTGATAGCTTATTAACGCATATGTGATATCTTTTTGGAGTTCTGCATAACTTTGATTAAGAGCTATTTATTTCACACAAGAATATTTTCGCCACAGTGTCACCATTTTTATCCGTTTTGCGTTTTCTTTAAAATACACTCTCAATTTATTTCATTGTAAATACAATTAATAGTAATGCGGTGGGGTACAATGGTGTAGATATTCGAATAATTCGCTTATGTTCCCCCATTTATTATGCCTTTCATTACTCATATTTATACATCTACCTTGCGGCGTACCTTTTCCGATTGCTGGCAACGAGTTATTGTTATTTCAAATCCGTGACTTGGTTTCCTCTAACAACATGCTTGTCGAAGTACAATTAGAATTTCGGCCTCGCCAAAGTTGCAGTACAGCATTGCTTTGTAAGATAAGTTTGGATAGGAGCGCAATTGCGTTATTACATAGTTTTCTTTATGACAGATCTCAATTAATAAGATTAATTAAGGTTACTTTTCTACTACTGGAAGTAAACCGCGGTGTGTCTCAGGGATCTGTTTTGAATCCTATTTTTTTCGCTGTAAACACCGCTCTTTATCAAACCCTTCAATCACATGAAAGCACACTTATATGAGGATAATTGTCAGTTGTATCTCTCTTAAAAAAAAAAATCAGAATGGGCGGTTAGCTATGATTTACAAATTAATCCTGTAAATCAGAGATACTGTTATTTGGAAATACAGAGGCATGCATACTTTAAGTAATTTAATTAAAATTGGTAACAATAAAATAGCTCTTGTTTCCGATGCCAAAAATTTAAGATTAACAATGGACAGTATGTTACGATACCGTGAACACATAAGCAAATACATGCAATCCGCGTATTCGATGTTAAAACGGATTTATCCACCACGATTGGTTTTTAATAGAACTGTTAAGAAAACAATATGTGATTTAGTCGTTTTCTCCAGTTTTTTTTATATTGTTCGAAAGTTTCTTGCTTGGATGTTGATTCAGTGAACCGCAACAAGAAAGTCCAGAATGTTTGTTTATTATATATCCATGTCGTTTGTTAGAATTTCGGCGCTAAATGGTGACGTAAGTTGATGTAAAGAGTGTTATAAAAAGGCCGTGGCAGAAAACTGTAGTTTTGTAACGCTAGCTTTGCACATGCAATTAGTCATTTATTTTATATAAAACGTCAAATCCAAAGTTACGATAGCTTTATTTTATTTTAGAAACATACACAGTAAGAAATTATGGCATGTAATTTTGACTAGTGCATTGGATACAATTTTTGTGTACAAAAATATACACTTCGTAGTGCTAAAACCTAACTAAAAATTATATTATCAATGTCCTGTTACATTTAAAGTTAGTAAAATTTTATTTTGAATTACATTTACTAGTAGGCACAATATTTCATTTATGTTATAACGTGATTAGTGCCTGTAGTAGCGAACACGTTAAACATATTCTATGAGTACAGAAATTGCCGTGAAGATGGCCGTTCTTCTATTTCACTACACTAGCTTTCCGTACCCGATATAAGTTTTTTACATGATGGCAGACATAACAATGAAATATTTATTATTTGCCAGATAAATATCTCTTAGGAACTGTTATTATGACAGTTTGCCATTGCATACGCGCCCTTGATTTTTGCGAATCAACCGGCAATGTGCAATTGATATCGAGTACGATATTCAAGTTTTTTCTAAAGGACGAAATTTCTCACCTAAACCACTATTTGTTTCAATTAATTTTTTTGTAGGACCTAACAAATATTTCTTTACCACTATTTAAAAAAAATAATTTAAGATTAATGCAAATTTATTAACGACAAGGAAATCTTTTTCTCAGTGTAGGAAAAGTTACACTAAATTAATAATGATACACTAGACATGTATAGACTTTACCATTTGTGAAAGGTACATTTTACACTACTGCTTACACTAGGTTCGGGTACATTTTTTTAACACTATTTTGAGTAGACCTTCTATACAAATGCTAGTGTCTTTCTAGTGTTAAATAGTGTAAAATGTTTCGTACTATGTATATAAAATTGTAAATTTTTTAGAATCCAATGCATTATTATCAAAAAATGTATCTTTTATGAATTACATGCACATATAATTTATTAAGAGGCTGATTTTTCATTTTTTGAGAAACGTCATTTCTTTGTAAAATTATTAATAAAGGGGCAGTTTTGACCATTGCAGGCGGAGTACTTTTGACTACTCGAATGGCCTGAAAATTCTGTTAAAGAAATTTATTTATTTTTAAATTCAAATATGAAAAGTTTATACTAAAATGAAGGTGACTGGGATCTTTTTCGATAGTTTCTTGTTCACAAGTTTTCTTCTTGTTCTAGTTCATAAAAGTTTAAGGCCAATCGCTTTTACGCTATACACTTTACATGTTATAATTAATATATTTGACACATTACAGAGTGTTTCTAATATTCCAGTACCTTTTCTTTACTCTTCAACAAATAATCAAAATCTGGTATTATTCACGTGGGACCAAAGTACCCCCTGTGCTGGTTGGAAGTGCCTCCCATAACTTCCATTTAGAATATTTCTTCATTTAATAATTTTGCATTTTTACTTACTTTAAGCATACTAACATTTAGTAAAGACTAAACCAATACAATCAAAAGATGTAGCTATAAAAATGCTGAAATTACATTATTATTTACATCAATCTCATGAATTTAAGCAAATGTTTGACTAATCATATTTTCAAGTATATGGCAGTAAAACAGCTTTACTGTCGATTGCAAACAATTTTGTGTGTAGTCTTTATAAGCAACATTGAAATATTTTTTGTAATTATTGCAGCCAAATAACTGTTTGGCACAAGGGTCCGAATGTTCAATCCGAAATTACATATTTTAATATTTTATTTAAGCTTCTAAAGGCCATTATTTAACTATAAATACTATTACAACAGTTTACTCCTCTACGAAAATTCTTATTACAGGGGTTATATATTTTAACGGACTTTATAATTCTTAAATTCTTTCTTCACACATTTCATACCGAATTACCGCAAGAAGCTCAAGCGACAAACGTTTGTCCCTGTAGGCAAAGATCGAGAAGGCGTGACGAGTCTTTATACCACTGTGGGCGCCATCTTCGAGGTGCGCCTGACCTTCTGACGCACACGTATTCTTTCATACAACTGAAGTCATCCCGTGTATACGTCGTGCATGACAATTTAAGCATACCTGAAAGTATGTGCCCGCGTAACGAGCAAAGGAAGGAAAGACTGGGGACGTGTAATTATATACCTGACCATCATTACCTTAAAATCGTTTAAAATGCTACATCCGCTTAGACAAAGTAACTACTGGCTTCATTTGCTCAAACGATTAACATTCAGTTAGGATGTCACATAGGAAAATTTAGGTTCATAAATTGCAGGGTGAGTGAATGAATATATACAATATGCTCAGCTGGTTATTGTCTATTATACCAAGAAAGGTATTTCTTGGTATGATAAGTTTTAGTAAAAACTTTTGATAAACACTCAGATATATTTTCTAATACAATTACATATAGGAAAGACTGGGAAGCGTTAATATATCTTTGGCAAAAAATTGATGAGCGTTGTTTTAGTTGTTAGTTATTCTTCAAGTTTGTGATAAGTCGTCATATGTCTAAAACCATTACTTTGCAGAAGTGTTGCGTTTTAATTAGCCTATACATTTTTTAAATTAATTCGGCAAATTGTTTTTATGTCAGTGATTTGATGCGATTGTTAGAAGGCATGAGGCAAGACCCAACTATAAAAAATAAAATAATGAGTGAATAACATAAATGTTTTTAAATACATATTTATAAAAAACAAATTAAGTTACACATAAATATGTATACATAAACATATAGATATGTATTTACAGTTATTAATTTAACTTTCGCATAATTCACAAATAAATATGCACTATCAAAACAATACCACTTTCGACAGATCTGACAACAAATCCAATTCTTCCCTGTTTTAGATTTCGAACATGATGAGTTGCAATATAAGCACGCAACGTTATCTTGATTATCGATCTTATTATACGACAGTATAAATGAAAGAAAAATTATCATAGGCCGTGGCGATGCAATTCACATTTTGTTGTCGTTACACACACGCAAAGCAGCTAATCACAGTTGCACTACCAATAAGTTAAACTTTCTTTAGGTCATAGCTTAGGTTCGGTTCTTACCTTATGATCAACGAACACAGTAGAACTTATACTTTTCTTAAACTTTTGTTAGCCAACCCCTGCACCTTATACCCAATATATTCCATACAATAAATGAGCACACCTAATAAATGCAGCGTCCAATAAAGGGTTAAATGACAGGTCTTCGATATGGAACTCTTAACTTCGGATGCATACTATTCAGAGCAGGTATCGAAGAACGCAATACATTACAACACGCTTCCACAACCAAATATGTGGACATCCATTTACTATACATTTTGAAAATAGCGCAAACAGAAAAGACAATACGTATCTATCTTTCGCTTGAATTCTATGACACATACCGCAGTGGATATCCTTAGAAACCAACTCGGTTCATTTCAAACACACCCAAATGCTGTATATTTATCAGACTCATCGAATTATTGGCGCTAGCTGTTCCCTTATTAGGTTAAGTCAAAAGTTTATGTTTTCTCTAATGCTGTGCGCCATTTCTGCACTATTTATCGCTACACTAAAATCAAATAAAATATTTTGAAGGAATAGATCTAATGACTACAATGTGCTTGCTTTAAAGTACACAGCTTGTCCAGGTTTGTTTTAATATTCGAGATACATACTCTGATTTCTTTTTTCTATTTGAAGTTTGTTTCTATATTTAGACTTTAAAGCAGCTAAAGCGGAAAATCCAGTTTCGCAAAGGTATGATGCCGGAAAAGGTAAAAAAACGCAAAACGCTTTTGCTTTAATAAAAGAATAGTTAGAAGGCAGTTCACTCCAGAAATTTGTTAATGGCTTAACTTTAAAATTTGATTTTTCGGTAGCACTTGAAGACAGGTTTATCAGCTGTTCTTCGTATTGCAAAGATGGGCCGGTAGGTCTACCTTCAAATGAATTTATTACCCAATTCCAGTTTTCTAAATGACACTGCTGTCTTTAACAATACCTTTTTGTGTGTTCCAGTGGGTAGTTCTGCATAAACGCACACATTGTGGGAAACATCTCAAAGAAAATTTCTTTTAATTTGTTATTCCATAACTGTATTTTCTTGCAAAAAGCGTCGATTCTTTCAGTTAATTCAAATATATTTGTACTATTTCCCTGAAGTTGTAGACTAAGTAAATTAAGTTTTTCGAATACATCTACTAAATAGGAAAGCTTCGTTAGAAAAAAATTATCCTAGAATTCTTCTGCATGCTTATTACCCTCATCGCTCAAGAAAATCGTTATTTCATTTCTTAATTCGTAGACGCGCTTTAACACCTTACGTGACAACCACCCTGGATGAAGAATAAAACAACAATGATACATGTTTAGCTCCCATATCTTCACAAGGAATAGCGAAAATCCTTGATTTTAGGGGTCTGAATTTTTAATCATTTAGCGCAGGACTTAGCGATTTTGATGCTAAAGCTTCTCGATGAATCATGCAGTGTGTCCATATTACTCTTGGAGGTTCCTTCTTCACAAGTGCTTGTAAACTATTACGTCTACCAGGCATGACTTGAGCTCCATCAGTGCAATTTCCAACACAATCTTTCCAGTGCAAGTTTGCACTAGCAATAGCATCATTTGTTATACCAAACAACTCGATAACAGTTGATCTTCCTTGTATAGACTTGCAAAATAGTAAGTTTTCAACTACTATAGCTTTCTGACAGAATCTGATGTAGCAAATTAAATGGGAATCATTGCTGCTGTCTGTTGCTTCATCGAGTTGTATGGCAAATAATTTGCCGAATAACTCACATTAAAGTTGTTGCTGAATATCCACAGATATATCGTTAATTCTTCGAAAAATCATATCGTTAGAGAACGGAATTTTCTTGATTGTCTAGCATAGCGTAAATTCATTGAAAAATTAAAACGTCAAACAACTGATTGCAGTTTATTACTACAGAGGATTAAATGTGTATGTATCGTTAGTGTATATCATTTGTGTGTATGTCATTTGAACTTAACCAGAGCACGATAACAAAATTTCAAAAAAAAGTATCCTAATTAAACGCTTGAAAAAAAAGTATTAGCAGCGAAAGCTTATTAATTGCAGTGAACGTATAGTCGGCTATAGTATGAGCTTTCTCTGCCTGGTCTATTTTCATTTTCTCTGTTCACTTCCTTCTTTTTCAATTTTGTAGAAAATTTAATAGAGAGCAAATCATATTTTTTTACCTATTGAAATTAAAAATCATTCCACAAATAAAGCTATTTCGTGGTCGGTACTGTGCCAATTGATACCGATGAGTACCGATGGATGAGCGTGATGGCACATGTGACATGTGCGACAAAGATGAGTATTTCTGTCTTTGTATCATGCGCACTATATATACCCACGTAATTTCAATCCAGAAAGTGAGCGATAGTGCATCGGGACTGCACCACATTGTCAGTGTAGTCAACATTGGGAATTAAGTTAAATAAGTGCATATTGGATTATTCTAACCTAATTTATATTATTCGAAGGCAGGGACAAAATTATTGAAGATAAAAAAGGAGGGCGCGAAATTCGAAAATTTGAGAACTCCTGCCCTAGAGGCAGCACTTCACGCTGAACTTTTTCTTATTTTGTATTTTAAATAGTCGTATTTTAAATTTTATTTTTGCAGAAATACTTAAAAAATTACTGCTAATTTTACTAAAGCCATCTTTCGTTTTAATACGAAAAATGCTGGTTTAAAAAATAAAATTTGAAAAAGTTTTTTTTTATCGAACTATACTATATAATATAAACTATAATTCATTTCAAAGGGCTCCTTTAAAAAGAGGATTCTTTGTCCATTTTTGCGTAATTTCGTAAATTGAATCTGCGACAAGTAGGCAACCGACGACACGCTATCGATCTCTCTTAACTAATTTACTTGACATAATTTTTGATACTTGCACTTTCATTTTTCAAAAGCTTAAGTCATGAAAGTGCTTTTTTGAAGAGCACTAATTTATGAGACAATCTGAGCATGAGCCTTTAATTAAAGCTTTTTAATTGTATAGACTACAAATAAGCGATTCTGAGACATTTTAATTGTTTGTATCAAAATTGGTGTTAAATCTTACTATGTTTAATTGTTGAGCAGCAATAGTAAACATAAAAAAAAATTAAATGAGGAGGAAAATCAAAAAATAGAATAGAAAACTATCTTTATCATATTAGTATCTAATTGCGAAATTAATAATCCTAACAGCAACATTCTCTTCGGCATTTTCTTTAAAAAAAAAAAAGAAAAAAGCAGATATAACAAAGCTATACGTATAAAAACCTAAACTTATTTTGATAACATAAACATTTTGTTAAGTGTCTCCAGTATATGTCTATTATTAACTCATATTAGTGGCAATTCCAATGCTTAGGACGATATTGGATGTCCTTGCACGTTTTACATTGTGCGTGCTTGAGAAACATGAGAGGAATAAAATGGTCGTTATCTTTCTGTTCAAACGTTTCAAACTATTCGTCGGCTAGTCCTTGCCAGTACCGCCGTGGTGCCGACATAAAATTACCGATGCAATTATCATTCTTGATACGAAACTATGATAACGAGAGTCTAAATCGTAAATAACGTTGTACTTTTTGAATGAAGGATGTAGGATTATATTATAAGGAAACGTTGTGTAGATGTGTAAAAATAACTTTCACACAGTAAAACCGTTAATACAAGCTACAACAAGCTACGCGAAGCAATTTTGGGGTGGTCATCGAACAATTCAAAATGCAGTTATTCGTGGGTATGTAAATCTAGATATTGATTTCGTTAAACATAGCCGCCACTTGATTAGAATTCTGTCCGTATAGTTTATATTTTCTTATTAATTTTAATTGATTTTCTTTGCTTGTGGATTGAAACTACCAAAACGGAGGCCAAATATTAAAGCTCTTCTTCTTTCTCTATAGCATCTTGAAGCTTTCTTCTCTAACTATAGGGCAGGGTTGCTGAAATTGGACCCTCTAAACATCTAAACGATCAATTGAAAAAGAGTAATACTATTTTGACCTTCAAAATAATGTAATTTATTTTTAGGAAAATATTAATTAATACCAAACACTAATTTAGAGAAATCATGCCATCGGTCAAGGAAACTGGTTTCTTAAAATGGAGTCCGGGTTGCTTAGAATGGACCAAGCACAATTAACACAAAAGTACTTCTTGGCTTTTCGATTCATTGCAGCACATTTTGTATGGACCCAAGTGTGACATTTAATACATTTTATCATGTCTTCTTTCTCTATATCAGCACAATATACAATACCAAAAAGTGTTAGTTTGTCTTTTCATTCCAACTTTTGGTAATTTGATCTTTTTGTGCTCTCTTTGGCATCTTCGAATGCTCTTTACTTGTTATTACAACTGCTTTTTCCCAATTTTTCCTCCTCGAAAAGACGACGAACTTGGCTGCGAATTTCGTTTTGGTGAAGGAAATATTTCTTGTAGAATGTCTTCAAAATTTTTCCTTTCTTCTCCTGAGATACAGCATCAACAACAAAATCACCATTGTTACTTTCACTGTCACTGAATAACCTGCGGGAATTGCATATAGAATAACGCAGTTAGACCGCTCCAATTTAGAAAACTGCGATTTGGTCCAATTTAAGCAGCTTCACCAATATTCAAAAAATTGAAGTTTAACCCAATTTTTAATTTGCATTTCTAACAGTATCACAGTAAGTTGTACCCAAACAAATTTGCTTTCTGAATATATAAAAACATTTGCTGTTACTTACTTTAGCAGTGTGCTAAGAAGGATGAGTCGTTTGTAACTTATTTAATTTGAATTTGTCTTACTAGAAAATCTCTCCACTAAGCACTCTTTCGAAAAGTTCTGTCATACTAATGGTTGCAGCAACCTATTTTCCGTAAATGATCAATATTTTACCTATCTTACGGCATGTTTGTCTTACACAAATCAAGATGATGGTGGTTCAATTTAGACAGCGCGGCGTTCCAACTTCGGCGCCCACACACAATCCATTAGAATCTGCTACGAGCAGCCGGCAAAAATGCCAAACAAGCCCTAATAGTATGCAACAACATTACATGAAAAAGATGTGGTCGCAACCTAAAAACAAACTTTTGAATGTATACAACATAGTTTCCTATAAGTAAGTAGCTTGGACCAAAAGAACTAATCTGCCTACCACGAGAACTAACCTCTAAAGTGCAAATATTAGCATAACCATGCAGGCAACAGAAACCTGCCGAAGGACAGCCATTGAGGTGATACTAAATTTTACTCCTCTTTACAACCACATGCATAATGATCAAGAAAATCGATCCCCACATCAAGCTCTAAGATCCAATGGAATCAAGATAGCACCTTGAAACTGTTTAGAAATGCTAATAAAAAGCATACGGATAGCTTCAAAACCGCAGAAAGAACTGGGAATGGATTTAGAAGCAAATATTTATAAAACTTTGTTACATGTTCAAGTCTCGTCCAGGCAGAAGTACACACTATTAAAAGCTGCGTCCAGTCCAATGCTGACAAAGATTGCGGAAGACAATAGATTATCATAAAGTCTAATGGTCAAGCAGCCGCCAAAACGTTCAGCTCACATGTATTCAGTCCAGAATGGTCTGGGAGTGTCTAAGAATACTAAATGAGCTAGGCAAAAGGAATAGGTGACATGTTTGTGAATTCCTGGGACACAGCAGTGAAAGGAAATACAATACCAAATAATCTCACTAAAAAGGGGTCTAGATCACTATTTTAGAACTCGAATCTTTTTGCCCATAAGTAACAGTACACTATTGGGCAGATATTTCTACACTTTGTAGATTTTCATGTCTGAAATATATGAATGTGCTTTTGCCGACGACATGGACATTATAACAGAGTAAGTATGGAAGTATTCAAAATGAAAGATGAAACTAAGTACAAACAAAACCAAAGTTATGGCCATGGCAAGAGAATAAAAATGCCTTTTAACATAATAATAGAGGGAACTAAAGTAAAGCAAATGCAACAGCTCGAATATTTAGGAGAGACGATTGAACGAATTGGCAAGCAGGAAATTGATAAAAGAACTGAGAAAGCAATCAAATTGTACCTACTATTCCATATATAATATAAATACTCATAGGTAAAAAAGTAAGAAAATTAATTTTAAAAAAGTCATTCACAAACCGTACTGGCTTATGTCTGTGAGCAATGGACGATGACAAAATAATAAAAAAGCAAGATGCAATAAATTGGTTAAAACGAAAAAGAGGATTTCCAAAAATAAGCAAAATTAGAAACGCTCAAGTTAAATCTGAGTTGATTATGCAATCGCTCCTCATTCCCATCATCATCGCTCCCATCATTATTGAAGAAAGACAATTACGCTGGTGAAGACATCTACAGAAAATGGACAACGATAGATCTGTCAAGAACATATGGGAGACTCCAGTTCAAGTAAAAGAGCGACAGAGGGAAATGTAGGAAAAAGTAGTAGCAAAAATATTGGGAGACAAAGGCAAAATCCGAAATGAAGCTTAGACAATGACTAGACACATAAAACAATGGTATAGTTTTGTGTATGATTAACCTAAGTTGTTTTCTTGACGCCCTTCGTATGCAAAGGAAACTAATATATGTAGGTAATAACTACAACGGAAAGATTAAAAGGTGAAATAGAATAGAGAAAACCCAATTATTGGAAGAAGATATAAGGCAAGCTAAAATTTGTCTAGGAACTTATAACCTATAGAGATCTCTAGAATCCATATTGACATCGGTTTGGTCAGGTTATTCGCAATGCCAAAATTAAAATTACAAACTGAAGGGAGATCTGGCAATAAAAAGGTTTGGATTAGCAGAGGAAGCCGAAGGCAAATTTTGTGGAAAATAGGATGAAACATTTACCCATCCAGACCCACTTTAAAACTCAAAGGTTTGGCAACTTGGGAACATGTAAAATCAAAGGGGAAGATTTTCCTAACCTTCTCACTTTCTGCACTTTTTAAGTCGAGTGGAATTGGAAGGCCGATGTAGCAAGAATAGGGAACACAATATTTTTTACGGTTTTATTACCGCCCTTTTATATAGACACAAACATACAACCTACTGTGTAATCTGCACTTGATAACAACTGACATTTTCTGCGCTATCCGCTATACCTAACCTGTGTTTCTAGAACCAAATTCCAATTCGATTAATGTGTATTTGGTTAAAGATTGTCTTTCCTGAATCCGAGAATCTGCTCACTGCTAAACCTGTTTGGTGATAAAAATCATAGTAATTAGTTTATTCGGTAATAATCAAGTTAATTTTGTTGAGTAAGAATTAGTAAGAATCAGTAAGTGGTAGTATCTTAGATAGATAGATTTTACTGTTTCTTATTTAGAGTTATTTCATATTAAAAGTGAAGCCTTTATAAAAATAAGATCATTATGAAACAGACATTGTCAAAATTGAATGTTATTCGTGATCTTCTAGAAACTGTGCAAATATAGAAAGTTGAATAGTTAATCACTTTTGAATGTATATTTTACTAACACTAGACGTTTTATCTATTTGTGTCTGATATTTAAATCTTTCTAACATACATCTGAATGACATAGACTCAGCCTGTAACAGTTGTATGTGCGAACTGTGGCAAACTAAACCTGCATTCATACCCTACACTGTTTTTGAATTGTCCCTAAATAGGCAGGTGTCTGCCCACGTCATTGTTTTTTATTAGGTCTCAGTTCCTACAGATATGGACACTGATAGATTCACTATTTGCGAACGGCAGCATTTAGTTAATCTTGCCTTCTCTTCCACAATTGTGAGGATTAGCCTGGGGAATATGCAGTACTCTCAGATCGGTACAGCTTTTAGTGCACCCATCTAAGTAAGATTAGCTCTGAAAAGTCTGTCCAGATGGTGTACTTATATCATACTTTCCTTTTGCAAAAGTGTTGGAAATACACGTCAGATAGTCTTCTGTCTGGTTTGAGCTGTTTAATCGCACAGCTAATAGGTAATAAGGGCATCCACTGAGAGATTATTCATCATCTGATATCCTAGGAAGAAATTACGGCATTTATGTACAGTATCTCTTAAGAGTGGCTTGTGGATTCTTGCTATGTCAGGTGCATTGCCAACCTCTGACAAAACTTCTTTCACAAATCTCTTTTGACTCTTCTAATTTTCTTATTGTACTCGATTAGAGCTTGACGATATTGGCTTCACTTTCACGATGTTTTAGTTCTCCTGAACAAGCTTCTCTTTCTTTACGAAAGCTGAAGTATGGTTTCAAGATGTTGCTTAAGATATCGTTGAGGGCCAACTGTAAGCTTACAATAAATATTAGTGAGTTTGCTGGTCAAATAATGTAGTTTATAGGTTCTTAAAGTTCTATAACGAAATTCACTAGAAACAATAAAATCCTCCGCCTGATAAGTTGCACTAAACGAGTTCATTTGTTGTACCGGGTCTCCTCATTTTGTTTAATTTAAGTCTCAAATTTACCATCTCACAAGACTTTCCCATAGATTCAGATGTCTAAGGAAATTGTTTGATTCATCATATGAAAATAAAACTACTTGATTGTCCTTTAAATATTCCATGAATCTGCCTGACTGTATTCTTGCCACAAGGGTCTGTGTTGTACAGATTTGATACGTGGATGAGTACCTGGATAAGATATACTTGTTATTGTTGTAACATTTTACATTTATGAAACAAAAATAGCAATAGCTAACTAGAATTTTTCTTAACTTAAGCACTGGCGTAAATTTCTTTATTATTTATATCGATTACTGCATAAAGAACTCGATTATCTTTCTTGATAACACATTGACAACAAAATGTAGCCAAATCGTATTTATATATTCCTTAGAAAGCCTTCCTGAAGACAAAAGCTGAATTTCGATAATAACAACTTTGGTTTCAAAATACAAGAAGGGAGTTACAAGCTGTTACTTCTGATATAGAGGAATGATTTGTCAGTTATATCAGGTATAGTTTTAATTATCATAGATCATTTTTAAAAATGGACAATTTTATCCAAGTATCAATACTTTAAATAACCAATATTTAAGTAAATTGATTGCTTATAAGGTGCTACAAGAGAACTGAAATATAAATGTAGCAATCAGTACTAAGAATAAGAAGTTTAGTGAGAATGCTTTTTACTTGATGCTAAAGATAGACTCAGCCGGATCTCAAAGAAATGCCCAACTTATAATTAAGCGAATACAAAACTAGTTTCAAAAACTATAAAGTGGATAGTAAAGTCGTAAAAATATAGAATCTTATTAACTTACTATAGTATTATAGTTATTCCCTTTAAATGTATGTACAATTGACGTCTATATCCGCATTCCGTAATTATTAAAAACAAATACATAATCAACAAATTACAGTTAATGACAAGAAGGGCATATGTAAGGATAATCTGAAAAAGTATCCCTAACTGCAAGAATGTCAACGTTGATGGTATCGACACTTTATTGTTTAGAGTCTCATACACATTAAATGAACAGAAAGAAATCCAGTAATAACCATCAGCGAAACATCGTTCCTTATGCAAATGTTGTTCATTTTACGGCATGATTAAGTTGAAATGTGCGTGTCTCTCACACTTATTAATCAAACGGCCTTATATTTTACAGATAGGAGCCTTGTACTATAGAAGTCTCCGCTGTCTACAACCTGTGTCGGCTTCATTATTAATACACCTTTGACACAACGAGTGTATTTAAGGGGAGATCGTTCCAAAGATTATCCCTTATTATACTCCTTTGCATTTTTATTTTACTGGTCTCTTCTTTTCTTCTCTCTTCTACATTCGATTACTCTATCGGAGATGTCTTCTTTGTCTTCCGCGGTCGTTTTTTCTTGCTCTTTTTTTTTGCTTCCATTAAATAACAGCAATAAAATATTTGTTCCAGTAATTAGAATTTCGTTATTTCCAAGCGATAATGATACTCCAAGTTGTAAGAATAGTCCAGTCGTTAGGGGAAAATAAATGGCATGAAATTCAAAACAAGTCGCTTCATTACTTCTTGTAAATAGGAAGTGACGGTTTTGTTTACTGTAAAACAGTTGGTCCGTATTGTTCGTATTTACCTTTTATTATTTTTTCTTTGTTTCTTTTTGTTTTCTGTACCTGCGTAGATCACTATAGTTTGCCAATTATAAATATAAGCTAAGATACCTGACAATCTTTTAGATTTACTTTGATTAGTAATAAAGTTAATTGCATATCTTGAACCATTCTATTAATTTTTTTCTCCAATACTTTACAATTTATCATTAGAATAGAAGTTGTCATAATATATTATCTGTTATCATCCAGATACATCTAGAATGTGTTTTGCTAATGAATGTATAATCTTGATAAATGAAATCATACAAACGAATTTTACAGTTTCAAGATGTTTTTTTTTTATAAGCTCTCGCGCAACGTTATGCACAATCTGGTTAGGAGAAATTTTCTATCTTAAGCCGAGTATAATATTGAAATGGCTATAATTAAGCGCCCCACTGCATTTGCTAGTATTCGATTAAAGCCTGCATAAAATAATTTGCAGGGGATATATACACGATGATTCCAAAGAACCGGATCAACTCCTAGGAGAAGATAAAGGAACGTCCACTGGCTGCAAAAATGTAAATAAGATACCTACAAATGTTTTTTTTTTACGATTTATATTCTTTAAAACATAAAAGTTTTAATATATTAGATTTTTGATCATTCAGAACTATATATCTGATCTTAGTGATTCCAAAAAGTTCTACAACAGAAACGAGTAAAAAAATTTAAGTTTTAAATTATAAAGCAGAAAAAATAACTAGTTAAATATTACAAGGACAGTATAGGTAATATCATTAGCATCACTCGCCGCCATTACCCTTTTGGGCACCATGATTTTGGTTTCCATATCATCACAAATTTAAAATTTGTGTATAAATTATTCCATAAATTCCATTTCATGTGTTTTTTTTTTTCGTTTAACATATTTGTATACTATTTTGATTTTATTAGTTAAGTAAGTATAAGTTAGCATTTTGTTGGTCAATTTTGCTGTCGTTAACGATGTTTGGTATTGCCATATCGTTGCTCAAAAATTGTAAAAATTGTTGTTATGAATTCACTGATTTACATTCCTTTAAATATCCAAATGTTGCAGATAGGTAGGAATTTCGCTCACATACAAGTGCCGAAGATTTAATAAATATTGTTCAACAATCTCAAGCTAGGTATTAGCTGCTAACCACACTGACATAAATCAGCGGAATCTACAAAATTATAGAATTTGCAGTGTTCATTTACAAGATCGCTTGTTTCCAAATGACTTGCTAGATCGTTTTGCAATATCTACAATAATTCAGGAGACTTATGCCCGGTAACATAAAGCCTGTGTAACCAAGTGATTAGTTAATCATTTGTTAGCACTAACAAATTGTTAAGTAAAAGTTGCGTAACATAAATTAACCATTTGTTAAATGTCGAGCAATAGAGTTAACAACTAGATTAATGGCTGTTGTAAACTAGTTAACTGTAAATTTACTAAAAATTGATAGTTTATTTTTAGTTGCCATAGAGAGCCAACTTGAAACTTTGACGTTTTCACCTAGAAATTCAGTAAATTGAGGTTTTGCTGTGGCTTATGTAAAGTTTGTTATAACGATTACAACAAAACGGATGTATGGAATGATTATCATCGTCCTCCAATGAAGAACTATTCGACTTATACTAGACAACATATATGATAGACGTCATACCCACGACTGCTCAGAGAAGAATCCATGAAATATAAGAAAAAAGAAATAAACAATGATATGGTCGTATTAATTGTTCTTTTTCATAAAGTTGTATAATTATAAATACTGCTCTTTATCCTTAACCAGTAGTACTATGAAATTAAACTCAGATGAATTTGTGCTCATGACTTCGTTTTTTTTTGTTTAATAGATACTCTATCCGTTTTTTTTTATTTCAACTACTCCTTTATAATTTTCAATGATCGCTAACAACGTGTGTTTCTCTTGTACCGTAAAATTTCTGGCTCTTCTCACGGCATCATGCATTTTCTACTCATTACGATGTATAGTCCCAATTTAATGATAATATTGTCAGAATCAAATGTTGAAATTAAACCTACATAGCCTCCATAATTATAAAAATGTAATGTAATAATTACTAAACGTATATACTTCTAAACTTACTGCTACTATCTTATCCAAATTAATTGAACAGTAATCAAATTGAATCAAAATAAAATTTTGTCAAATGTCAAATAGATTCCCCGCTAAGCATTACATGTTCCGCCATCTATTGATGCAATTATGCACGGCAATCTTTCGTTGGAAATTCGGCATATTTCGTGCTTTGGTAAATTTAACAATGTGTAACTACCGAATAGCGTGGTTAAGTAACAACTGATTTACAAATGATTATCTCCTAACAAACCTTTATGTTACTGATTTTTGCTGTTATCCATTGATTAACTTTGACAAATGGGTAACTATTGTTTCTGTTACCGGGCATCAATGTTCTTCCAAAATAGCTTTAAATATGATCATTGTCTTATAATTAGCACATTAAATTGTGTCTAATATACATATACACATACAGGATGACCAAGCACTCGGCTGGGACGCTAGTTTTCCTCATACATAAGATATTATTAGAAGAATCCCAGTTTGAAAACGAATTTTACAAAGGGCAAGTCCAGAAAGGCCTTAAGAAACGATTTTTTTGTATTATTTTTTTTAATTTGCACATTAATCGCCCTTTTTGACTTAAGGTATTTCGATATAAATCTATTAACGCACTAACGTCTTTGTAACCCCATTCCGTGGAGTGTGTTTATAGAGAATTTTTTATAGCGTCAAATTAGGAAATGTAGATTTACTTGTATTGCTAATGCGACTACATGATTATTTCGCGCTCAATTATTTAGAAGGAAATATTCTGCTTCCAAATACTTCATTTCCAAATTATTCATAAAAAGATGCACTAGTATTTTATATAACTTTTGTATATAACATAATGCAGATAATTTTAATTTCCCGCCAAAAGGAAACCCAAGGTCATCGGTTAGGAGTTTCAAAAATCAATGTATAAATACGTCAGTGATTCAGTTCGATTTTCACTTCGAGCACTAGTTTGGCGAACTCCTAGTCGTCAGGTTCGGTCAGTTCGGAGTTCGGCGAACTAGTCGGCAAACTGTTTGCCTATTCCCGGTTTAGAGTAAGAGGGAAAGCTGTTGACAGCTGTCACCCCAGTCCGCATTGTTTTTAAACTATTTTTAATGACAATCATTGTGACAGCAGGTCACAGGTACAAATTCATTTTAATACACTTCTTTGTTATTGCAGCATGTCGTGGTCGTAATTAAAAGATACAGTTTTCGAAGTAATTTTTTGACATATGACTGCGATCTTATGTAATGCTTTATTAAGTGTTAGTAATCATTACAAAATTGGTTATTCAATAAATAAAGATGTTTCATTTTAAAAGTATGTACCTAATACTGAAAAAAAATAAATCAATAATTATAATTTTGTTTTAAATACGATGAAGAAGTTTCAATAAAGTTTTTTGAGCTATGTGTATTGTTACAATACGATTTGTTAATGTGTAAATATTTCTTTAAAATAGAAATAAAAGTGATAATATTTTGTATTATTACAATAATGTTAATAGGTAATACATGTTCACACTAATATTTGTCTCGGTGTGAAAAATAAATATTTGAAAGAAATTACCTCACTATACGATTGTGTTCTAAAAAATCGCTTAAAATGTTTCTAATCCTTTTCCTATTTTACAATAGCGACAATAACTCAACCTGAGGGTCCGTAATTCTCAATTGACAACAAATAACTACAAAAATAGGATTAAAATTTCACTAAAGGTAGTTTAGTTGTCATATTTTTAATATCCTACGATAATTGCGAAGTTTTCGTGTCTATGTCCATAAATTCATATCTGCTTCATATATTGCGTTTCCGCCAACATGCTGTCAACCCAACTCGCAATGACAAAATACAAACTATTTATAATAATAGATTCGGTTAAATTTTGAGTGAAACGCAAAAGATTTTCAGTTATTCAATGAAAAGCGACTAACTGTCAGTATTTTTGTAGCAACAAACCTACTTATTCCTGTATTACAAATGCTACCACACTCAACTTTCATGCCCGACGCTTTGCTCGGAGTTTGCCAACCCCCGAATCGTGTGAACGGTCCGTATCATGCTTTCCATGATTAAAAAAGTTCAAGCCCTACGAGAAAGCGATTCTCCACTTAGAGTCAATTTTTGTAGATGGACGTTGGAAGGGGGAGGAAAATGATATTGTTGTGACCTGCTGGCTGGCGCTCCGAAGTATAGCGGTGGCCTCTCTTTTTCTGCGTTACAGACACTTCTTTTTCAAATCTATTTTATCATTAAAATAATATACAGATTTGACTGTTCAATGAATTTTAATAACAAACTTTTTTGTTTTTGTTACACTGGCGACATGTCTACTGCCAGACAGCTCTCAACAATAATTTTGGGAAACAGATTAATTACTGAGAAGATGTAACTCCGAATGTCAAAACGATCAGTTAAGTGCCCGTATAAATAGAAAGGTTTAAGAATAAGGATAAATTCTACACTTATTATAAATTGCAACGATCAGAAATAAACAATTATTGCATTGATATTTGAGATCTTTGTTGTCAAAGTAAAAGTTTTGAAGTAACTTTGCACATCTATCACACTGCCCTTCTATCAGTTTGAACAAATAATATAAAATCTAGTACGTGAAGAAAAAAACATTCTTTGTTTATAATTAAATTTTCTACTTAGCAGAAAATATCATATACATTTGTTGTTTTTTTTTCTAAACTTAGAGATAGTTTGTTTTGCGAAAACCAGTTGCACAAGGCGTTTACTAAAGAATTTGTTATCTTTGCGGTAATTTGGATATTTGTTTCCGGAGCTGTTAACATTGCAACATCATCAGCTCAAATTGTTTGACAAATATCAAATCTTTATTTATAACTGAAAAAGACAGGACTAAACCTCGAATTCCAGAATCGGAGTCAACCAGACAATTAAACAAAAGTGATTACATTGAACACTTCAATTCTTTTGTTGAAATATGAAGCAAACCAACGTTCAAATATCCTCTAATTCCATATAATTCTTTTTTACAGACCTTTATATTGTTTAGAATCAAAAGCTCTGTAAACGAAGAATACATCTACAGCTGCAGACCAGAGGCGAAACTCCCATTGTCTCCCAACTCGATTTTGAACGATCTATAGGATGCTGTTTCGACAGGTCGCTTTATCTTATACCCCTACAGTAATATTTGTTTTATGCCACTCTGGTAATTAATAATAATGATCTAATTAAAAATAATTAGAATAAAATTGTAATATTTATCAATAGAAAAGGTTAAACTTTAGTGTCAACATCTAGCAAAAACAAAATTGTATGTAGTATGTAATTTTAAATGTAACAATGCACAATTGTTGTTCTTCTCTAGATCATAGTTGCTGTAAAATTATAATACAATAGACTAACACGTACGCAAACCGATTATTATAGTATCGTATGTGAAAATAAAGTGTCGCTGCGACCCACACCTTGGCCGCTGAACAATTGAAAGGTGTAGAAACGAGCTCCATGAATATTTAGATACAGTAAAATATTGCATACTTGACATACATTATAATTTCCAGCAAACTAGATGGCACAAAGTTCTGAAAAGGCGGATAAAGCCATTTCTTTCACATTTTTTATTATAAAGGCTAAGGTATATCAAACAGTCTTAAATACAGCCTATCCTAAATCCTAAATCGTAAAACACAATGTGGCATGTTAGTACTTAATATGATGTAGCTACGTATTAGTAGACAACTGTATACATGTGTTACGTTGTATGTCTTGGTTAGTACGGTGTTAAATATACTTGTAAATTGGAAATTCTTTCTTTTCCCAATAAACACTGTTAAAATAAACATCTATTTTATTTTTACCCGGCAAACACAACACACAGTATGATAAACATACTATATTTATGCTAGATTACAAATTTACAATTATTTTTATGCATAAGTTAAGTTAGTACTTCAGACGAACATGAAATTATACCTATTAACTACGTTTGCAAAACTTAAAGCTAAACAAGTTCCTCCAAAAACGGCAAAAGCGATCCCATTTCGTTGATTTTTGTATAAAAACAACTTCAGCGTCTTGGATTTGAGCGGGTAAGGTATTTCGAACATTCATGTCAATAGTGTTAGTTGCAACCGATGATTCTCCATAATCATCATACAGAACGTTTCTCATCATACCCTCACGTATTAAAGTTTTTTCGGAGTGAGCTTTTGGCAAACAAGGCTTATTTACATATAGAGTTTTCAGATCCATTTCGTAATATTTATAATTTAAAACCATTAATAGACGATCCTAAAATATCAAAACTCTAATCACTGGATTTAAGTAATTTATTTATATTACATCTAATTCCTCAGGTTTACCATTGTTGAATGATGTCATTTCTCATTTAAGTGGCTAGCTACTTCCCACGTAGGCACTTTCGGATAGGTGTTGGTTCATCTTTACAGCAACCCTCTGAAATAAGCACGTTTTGTCAGAGTTTGCCAGAAAAGCCACATTAATATCAATTATTAAAAATTAGTTATAATATTAAGTAATCAATGAGTCTAATCTATAATATTCCATGTATATATTAATGCAAAAATATTTACATGAATTTATGTATAAAGACGATTGAGTTTAACAAATCACCCACAGCTAAGAAAGTGCACAAATGATTTAAATAATATTTCTTTTGCACTTATTAATTATCTTCCCTCAAGCGAAGAAAAACGGAATCAATACGGTCTTATGATTCTGGATATTCGTCCATTGAATTAAAGACATAATTTCTTCTAATTTAGCAACAAATTTTATAGCATTCTAAGCTACATGTCAAAATAATGACATTTAAAAACGGGACATTAGAGGATCTCTGATTAGAAACCAGGCACACTAAAACGCAAAAAATAGTATAGGTGTATCAGTAGATCAGAAGCCATAGTTTTACTAGAATTTCTGGTTTGTTCTGATTCTGGATAAGCTGGACGTGTATTAAGGTGCATCCACACGCTCGGATTTCGCCGAACTCCGAGCATTAGTTTGGCGATCTCCTAGTCGTGTGGACGGGCAGTTCGGGGTTCGGCGAACTAGTCGGCAAACTGTTTGCCTATTCCCGATCTGCATTGGAAAATGACGCACGAATGTTCGGCTAGACGGAGTTCGTGCACCCGTCCACACATTCGAGAAGGTATTTAGAGTGAGAGGGAAAGCTGTTGACAGCTGTCTAGTGAGCTCGTCTCTTACTAGTCATACTATTATACTACAGTTTTTTAAACTGTTATAATATGACAGCGGGTAACAGATACAAATTTATTTACTGAAACTACTATGTCGTATGCTGAAAATGACAGATTTGCCAAAGATAATAAACAATTCAAAGTGTTTTTTTTGACATTGATAGGAGTGCAATTTTAGTACTCATTATTACATTAAATTGATGCATTTTAAGTAATTAAAGATCTTAAATTTTATAAAAATTAATCTTTAAAACTAATGTGTAGATAAAGTAATTAAATAATTGCAATGTTAGCGTAAATATTAAAAAGCTTACCACTCTTTTCATAATTCATCAAATTTCTTGAATTTTATTAAAGAGGGTCGAAAAGTATATTGTTATGTGACGATTGGTTTAAATGCGTATACGATTTTTTGTCTATAAATTGGCAAACAAATTAAAAAAATTAGATGATATTTATTAATATATAATCATTTAAAAGAAACCACCCTCATTCCTCACGGCCCTCAATTTGAAACGATAAAGAATCCATACATCCATAGTGCAAACATATTCGCCCTCATTGTAAATATTACTCATACAGGTGTATGATGCTCGTAGATAATTGGATAAAAAATGGCGAAGAAATTTGAGCAAAAAATATTTCTTTGATTGACCTATAATTTTTACGATGAATGTTTCAATGACAACAATCACGTTGGTCATAACAATTATAGAAGGTCAATAAAACTATTTTTTTTGTTCGAGTTTGTTCGCCATTGTATACGCAAAATGAATGTATGGGTATTCATCATCGTAAACTTGGAAAATAACAGAAATTAAATAATAACGTAAGTTGTCAATATTTATAACCTAAAGATGAATTACTGGTATCCGTGATTCATATTTAGTTTCTGTCACGCTCAACAAAAATGACAGAACTTCAAATATTTATGATTTGCCGGGTTTCCCGCGAAACCAAAAAAGAGTTTCAGTTATGCAGTGACAGCAATGGTTCATAACCAGTCATAATTTCTGTACCAACACCAACCTAATTCATGCAATCACTCAATGCTACCACACTAAACTCTCATACCGAACGTTCGGCGTTTTCCCGTATCTGCTCGGAGTTCGGCGAAAATGATGCGTACTAGGCGTTTTAATAGGAAGAGTGTTTGAAGAAAGTTTCCAATTTACGATGAGAACTGTTGACATTTATTTAAAGATATTGGCCGCGTTCAGAGCACGTAACTGCTACGCAGCTGCTCCCAAACAGTTTGGGAACTGTTAACAATTTGTCTCAAAAACTCACCGCTACATTTGCGCTACATCGATAACATACAATGGAGCGGTCGCCATTTTGTGTAGCGGAAACCGCTACTAATATGTATCATGTTCGTACTCTGAACGCAGCCAATGTAAATAAAGTAATATACAGTGAGGTCATAAATTGTCCTCCCCTCCCCTCCCCTCTTGATCACTTTTGAATGGTATGAGATAGAGCAATGAAACAACAACAAAGTGAAATTAGAGATAATTTGTGATTTTTTGCCTATAGACATACGCACATGGCTTCTGATATAAAAATAGAGGGCGTAGCTATCTTTAAAATTTTAAATAGGAAATAATTTCATTTAGAAGCTCATTTGGAAGATATTTCTATTACTTTTATAGCAATGCAAACAGTTTGACTATTTTCACCAACTTATCCAAGATTAATTATAGGAGTACATACGTTACTTTTTCGGTAGCTCTCGTATTCATATTGTGGTTTATGTGACTTAGGAAGCGATTGCTGTAAAATATGACATATTTTACAATATGACGTTTTTGCAAAATTTAGCAAAAGTGTCTTATCTGTCAGTGTATGTGTCGTGTGTGGCTGTCTATGTTACAGATTACTGTAATTACAGATTTCTGTACACTATATCCAAAAAGCGAATACGAGTAACGTAGTGCTGTGTACTGAAGGTACCAAAGAAAATGCAAAATGAATTTATAAAAATGAAAAATTAAAATTAACTAGCTCAGCGGATAAAAATAAAAGGGCGCAAAAGAACAATTAAACTCAGGGTTATCCTCGCACATTAAAACTAATCACGAAGAGTAAATTGTGGGTGAAAGAAAACTGACTTTCTTTAATTTACCCCAAAAATTGAAAAGGTCTACTCAAAAATAAAAGAACAGAATTTCGAAAGACGTTAATAACAATCAATGATTTTTATTATATATAAAAAAAAAGAAAAAAAACATTAATTACAATTATGCAGAAAACAAAAACCCTGAACTGAGAGTGCTGGCTTAAATAAAAAAAACTGCTTTAGATGCTAATTCCTTTAACAAAGCAAAAACAAATTTGTTCAGGAAGATAATCCTTTTTATATCACTCAATCCACGTGGTTTCAAAATTAACCAAACTAAATTAATCGTGGAGAACTCAAGTAAAGTAACCTACATAAATGAAAACTAAAAGCAAGCACAAAGCTTCTATTCACCCAACCCGAGGTGATTAATAAATAATTACAAATCAGCAAAATTTAAAAAGAAACGAAAAATTAACTCTTTAAACTAAAATATATCTTCCCGAACAAAAATAATAACTGAACTTACACCAAAATTGTGTATACAACAATACAACAACAATTATTATTAAACGAGTTCCTAGATGGACGAAATAAATCAAAATTTAACGAAACAAAACTTAAAATCAAAATGTATTAACAAAATGGCAGCAATGAAATCAAATTTACATCTACTTACTCTTAAACGTCTATCGAGAAACTAGTTCTTACAATGCTAAACAATCGCATACATATAAAGCAACAGCTGCGTGCGCTACGCCTAAGGATCATCGAAGAAGAATACTTCTAAGAAGGACATGAGCTACATGAGCAAATGCTAACAAATTGAAAAGTGAAATTAATTTAAACAAACTGAACATTTAAATAAATAAATTAACAAATCAAAACAATAACTAACACTTATACAAAATAAAATATCTAGAAAACTTTCCCCGAACTTTGACAAAGACAAATCGGAAAACTGAATTTACGAAAACCGGGGTGCCAGGCCACAGCAGTAGGTACCCCAATAATTAACCTTGGATAAGTTGCTAAAAATTTTGAAAATCGTAAAACTGTTTGCATTGCCATAAAAGTAATAGAAATATCTTCTAAATGAGCTTCTATATAAAATTATTTCCCATTTAAAATTTTAAGGATAGCTACGCCCTCTATTTTACACCAGAACCCATATGCGTATCCATATAGACAAAAAGTCACAAATTGTCTCTAATTTCACATCGTTTTTGTTTCATTGCTCTATCACACTCCTTTCAAAAGTTATGAAGGGGGGGGGGGGGGGGCGGAAGCACAATTTACGACCTCACTGTATATGTGTGGATCTAAGGTTTAAACAATAGTATCTGTCATTTGGTTGTCATTTCTCAAATACTGTTTATACTTAATGCACTTAAATATATACAATTCTTGAACAGTACAGAGGTTTGCGAAAATTGGATCGGATATACACCGATGTACCGAAAGTGTTCCCTGGTACATATCCCTTCCATTTACCGAGTTCAGGATTCCTGGATCGAGACCTGTAGTCGGTAAATTTGATATAATCCAAAAAAATTGAAAAATCTCTTCAACTTATGCTAATATACAAAGTAAGATACATTGTGGTATCAAATCACCCGCGTATTGGAAATAGTTCTTGCTGAGTACCGCTACGCGCCACCGCCAGATCTGGAACAATGCTGTTGCCGCTTATATTCCGTTTTTGGTCGCTGTTTCGAATATTTTTGCCAACATTGGTACCACTGCTGTCGGTCATGTTTTGCCTGTTGCTTGTTCTTATTATTATGTATAGACACAATCATCGGGGTCTTCAATTCGTTTTGTAAACAAAAACTATCGAATTGTATGGTAAAATTACATTCGCTTTGCAGGTAAGTATAATCATTTGTTATTTTTATATATAATTCATAATTTGGTCATTGAGTGAAACCTTGGGCTACACAAAAATATTAAACATAATGTTACCATTTTTATAGCTATATCCATATATATGTTTAGAGGTGCAAGGCCGAGACCCCAGATCGGGAAGGACTGGACCAAAAAGCTCCAGATGCGGGCAGAAGCGGGCCCTTTTTAAGATGAGACAGGCTCGACCCATTAAGCCCATTTGTTCCATAAACCCCGTACAATTAGTTTTTAAAATTTTAATAAAAAAATTAAGTTGAATAAATTACATTCATTTGTGACCATTTACAGCACTGAATCTATATTTATTTTGTCAATGTCAATTTGAAACAAGTTTAAACCAAACAATTTGAAACCATAACTCCATTGTAATTGATTCATAATATGATTAAGATAACGGAATCAGACGTAGCCCCAAAATAAAAAGTCATGTAAATTACAACTTCAATTTTTTTTAATGTTCTAAAAAGATATGTTTTTACAATGCGAAGGAGAAGCTATTTTATTGTTATGTTCAGTGCATGACAGGCTAGCTAACCTGCAGAATCACGCCTACGAATAGGTCCGTCAAGTTGGCTGCCAGACTTTCGATTTTTCAAAATTTAACTACACCATCGTTTTGTGTTGATTTGTGCTGTAATGAAAAAAATGTCCTCTTACCGTTCTCGAGTTATTGAGAATTAAAAATGAGCAAGCCAAATTGAACCTGCGAGCATACTTTTGAATTTTTAAAATTTAACTGTTATCGTTTGGTGCTGCGAAGAAAAAATGTTGTGCTTTTACCGTTCGCAAGTTATTGACGATTAAAGATGGGCAAGATGGACTTGACGCTGCGGGCACACTTCTGACTTTGCAAAATTTGACTGTGCATCGTTTTGTGCTAATTTGTGCTCTAAAGAAAAAAAATGTGTTTGCAACTTGAGACTGCGGGCATACTCTCGAATTTTCACAATTTAACTATGTCACCATTTTGTGCTCATTTTGTTTTGATTTGTGGCATAAAGATTTAATTTTGTGTTGCAACATTTTACCAAAGAAAATACAATTTAAATATGGTCGAAAGTAAGTGTTGTTATACTAGTACATTAAGGCCAATAGACGAAGTTTCTTATGTCCATCTATCGTACGTATTATTTACAGTTTTATGTAAAATTTGTACTACCTCCCTTCCTTTGTATGCCCTTCTACTATATTAACTTACCTATCCTATTTGGATATATTGCGATGCGTCACATTCATAACACATGTTGAAGTATTTACAATTCTTATTTGTCAATACCATGGGGTCGTTATAATTAAAAATATAAATAATAATTGTTCTGAAATAATAGCAAGTAAATTTATAGTTTACTTGTGAAATACATATGAAAAATTGGATAAACAGTAATTAATTAATAGCGTAAATTTAGATATTTACCCATAGTTGTATCCAATACGTTTTTGATTCCAATATCTTCAATATGACGTGAGATCATTCACCTCGAAATTAAATAATAATACTATCAAGATGAATCATCTTAATCCGTAAAGTTTTAAAGTCAAAACTGTTGCCAGTTGGCATTTATGTGTGATGAATTATTTTATAACATCCCACATAAAGAAATTCTTGTAAAACTAAACATTTTTTTTTGTAATCAAAGTAATGGCTTCAGTAAATTTTAATTCTTGAAATAATTATAGAAGAACAGATTTTAAGTATTTGCAAATTATACCATATGAACACCCAAGTATTGATGGCTAACATAAACAACAAAAGAAAAGTGTATACACCGACAATCGTTCCGAAAGCTAATCCCCTCTTGTTGTTATGCGACAACAGTACCGCAGATTGTGTAGCTAAAGATTTACATTCACAGAATTTTACTTTATAGTTTCCGCGGAAAAATTCAATAATTAATAATTCTTAGAAACTGCATATGCGGAATGGCTGATAGATTAAAGTAGATTTTTCTTATTTTTATCTAGGTCTTTCATTGAGTCCATACTACACAGATATCTAATTTGTATTCTAAATACTTTAACAGTGTTCTAAATGTTATGCTATTCTTGAAATGAAATAAATCATAAATCATAGTTAAAAGTTATAATTTGCTAGTGAAACTATACACAGGAATTCGTTTGTTTGGTACTATTTTTTACACTTACAAATAAGCTACTTATATACATATATCATATAGCAAATCATTGGTTAGCAACAAATTCTATACCTTATTAGCTCATAAATACAAATAATGCAGTTAAAATGTTTTACTTATAACCCCCTCATATATTAAGTGGAAATATATCGCAACATGAAACATACGAATATTTTCTTGTTTTTCGACTTCCTATACCCGGCAGATGTGATTTTATATACTGTGAACGGAACAATGTAGCCTTCTTCTCGCTGTAATTACCGCATCGCCGATCGAAATCTCAGCCATGTATCCTTGATACAAATACGCCATATTGTAGCGGACTTGTTATGTTTTAGTAGGTAATTAGCAGAGTGACTGAAGCGATTGTAATTAAGGTGGCATCTCATTGGTCTGTGGGTGCAGAGTAGCCAACCGTGCCAACAATTACGACAGAAATTCACACACTGTGATTCACGTAATTATTGTTTTTAAACTCCAAGCTTTCTAAGCTTTCCTAGCGCACATCTACCACGAACCTGCATTGTATTTAAAAATATTTCTGGTAATACTCATGTATAAATAAATACTGATACGCTAAATTAAAACGCAACCCGGCACATACAAAATTGTTCAAAACAAATATTTTTCACATCACAGAATATTGGACAAAAAAAATAAAATCACTTAAAAAAAATATATATTAAAAATTTACAATAAACACAACAATAAACCGCAGTTACAAAAAAAGCAATAAAATTGTTGGAAAATATTGTAGCACAATCTTTTAGAAAATATTGTGATGTGTTTTACGATATTTTGCAACAGTAATTATAATAAATTGCATATGATGAAGTGGGAAAAAAGTTATAAACGAGAATTTTTATACTGGGAACTTAGCATTCGAACACTAGTTCACGGATCAAATTAATAATTACTTAACTATAATTGCAATATACTGATTTCCGCTAATGTTAAGAAGAACGTCGGTCTGCAAAGATCTTGGACATGCCTCAAGATTTACGAATTCTAAAACGTGCATTGGTCTGTCGACATGGCAGTAATAATCATATTCGCCGACTGCCAACATCTTCGATATCCCTCAAGATTTACGTATTGTCGTTAATGAAATCAACAAACAAACCCTCAAACTACTGAAATCTCGTTTATTTTAAAAATATTGCCCAAAATTAAGAAAATAATTGGTATAAAAAGCAATCATATTATTTTGTTACTTCTAGTTTATTAATTTAACAAACCCATTAATTTCACTTAAACAATAAGTACTCTTCAATTAACAAAGTGAATATTATTAAGAAATAAGGATTACGCTAACCAAAATTGTAGTTAATTTATTGTAATTACTATGTTTAAATTACTTTTTTTCCAAACCAAGCCCGCACTTTTGTAAACAGGTTCTCTGATCTAAAGATTATCATAATGGCGAGGTTTTGTACCCATATTGTTATGTTCAATACATGTGTTACAGCTATTGTTGTAAAGATGACGCTCCTTCTATTTCACTCAAACACGGTTATAAACTGTTGACAGTAGTTGATTGATGTAAAGTTAATTAAGGAACTTAATAAAAAAAATTACACTTATAGAGTTATCAAAATGGTAAGGTTTAAAGAAAATGCACGGTTGACCTCTTTCTGGATTTAGCTAAGGCCTTTGATTACATAAATCATTTAATTTTATTAGTGTAGCTAAGAAGTAGCCCCAAACGTACTTCAGTGATCGTACTCAACATGTGTAATTATACAAAACTGCACAGAAATTTGCAAGTGCCCATACAGGCGTACCACAAAGGTCAGTTTTTTGGCCTCACTATCTTTTTAACTTATTTTAACGATCTACACGTTCTTTATATGGTAATTAGTATCATTATTACTGGAAACTCCATAAATGATGCAGTTTCATATGTAACTAACACTGCACTTCAGTAGGAGTTTGGATCGATGTCAATAGGCTTACACTGAATCGTGAGAACATTGCGTTCATTTGTTTTGCACCAATTCATTGGATTTAGTCAGGTCCAAAGCGCATGTGGCTCTCATTCAGCAGCTGTTAAACTGCTAGGTATCACTACTGATCCTACGCTGGAATACACACATCACGTTAACAATCTATGCAGTAAATTACCTAAAGTTTATTATCCCCTCAACACTATGAGAACATCATATAATTTAATTACGAAACCTTAAAGGTTTTCTTTTATTCAAACTTTCAATCTTTATTATGGTATGGAATCATTAGTTAGGATTTATGTTCCGAATCCTATTGGATTTTCGTATTACGAGGAAAAGACCGATAAGCATTTTGTATAATCTTTCTCATCGTTAAAGTTGTAACATTTTATTTTATGCTGTTAATTTTTCTGTAGGAGCCGTTTGTCATGGAGTCTTCGGAAACACTGCCTCTTGGCTTCTGGCTAGTTGGTCGAATTACTTCTCTGGGTTAACTTCTGGCTTGCTAAAAATTGTCTACGTGCTCTCTGTCACATCATTACAGAGTCTGCAGTTGGCATCTCCAGTAATAATGATACTATGTTCTTAGCATACAAAGGACGTGTAGGTCGTTAAAATTAGTTAAAAAGAGCGTGGGACCAAATAACTGACCTCTGTGACACGCCACTACCTCCTGTTAGTCGGAATTCTCTGTAGGTGTCCTTTCAGTGTACAATGTCTTGTTAATAAACTTGTTACGATGCGAATATGATGATTCCTACTGAGCTACAGTAGTTCTTCAGCCTTCTTTTTTGATGGTTCCTTAATAAAGCTGTTACTATGCGATATAGAAATATACGCATGCGCACTACATATGTGTGTATGCATTGTTATAGTTATAGTTCATTTACTGTGACAGACGAGGTACTACGTGAGTCAGTTTGCTATGACGTCACGACCGTGTTGCAAATTTTCTGTTCGTTAAAGCGTAAACAAACCGTTAGGTTATTTAACTGTCAAACACTTTTGACAAGTGAATAAACAAACTCTTAAAAACAACATTTACCGTTAATATTAGTGATGATTCTTTTTGAAAATCAGGATTTAAAGTATGTTAATCATGATAGCAGTGGAAAAAAATAACAAGAAAGGCACAAATGAGTACAATAAAATTAATTGAGATCATTATCGCTTAAAGTAATTACAGTAACTATTAGTATGCAAGTTTCTTCTCTATCCAAACCAATCTCTCTAATTTACTACTTCTGAATTTCGTTTCCAATATGTTGTATACCAGGTACGCCAAATTTCCAGACTGATTTAATTCAATCCGCTTTCTACAATTGTATGCATCCTCCCATCTGTCATATTTCATCCATCGTTTCGTAACAAACTTTCTTTTCTTTGAGAACAAATAATATCTTCCACAACAATGTGTTTCAACCATAGAAAATGTCTTTTTTCTTTAAGAGCGCTGTTCAAAATGTTTAATGTGTTATGTTAGTCTGAAAAATGTATGTGAAAGAACCACTTCTGTAAACAATATTTGTATATACTCACTGTTTTCGTACATGTCATAAATTGTGTTTCGAATAGCACATTGACAATGAGTAGAATAATCAATTTTTCCAACATTTCGTATGCATTTTCATTTTGGGTTAGTGGATGTAATTCCTTGTTTACTCATGGATGAAATTTTGCTTATGTTTGCAACATGAATGTTTAGAGCACTAGTTACTCTCTAAAAACGAAATACTGTAAAGAATATGACATTAAAAATATATGGATTTTATACACACTTCTCGCACGAAAGTTAACGGGAGTAATGGCCCGTTGTTCTCGCGTTCTGCGTGGAAATACACGATTAACGAAACTATTAACTCCTTCGATTGTTTACACAATGATTTCGGTATGGTTTAGTTGTAATAACTACTTAATTTAAATAAATATATACCAAGTATAAACGCAAATTCCCACACTTTACTGCAAATGCAGAATATAACCCTTTGACAGTTGACAGCAATAACTAAATTGGTGGGAAAACATTGGGAAGATGTGACAACCATGCAATTTAAAAAGCAGTAGGCACCAACATAGTATCTTTAATTGAACATGGATAAGTTATATGTTAGTTGGTTATTTTATTAATATGATATTGCATGGCCCGAAATTGCAAGCAATGACGTACCTCGTCTGTTATAGTAAATGAACTATAGCGAGCCATGTGTGTTATGTATAGAATTATAGATATAAGAGAGTACAACGCGGTTTAAAACAGTTTGTAATTGTTGTTTAAGAATAAAGTGTTTAATGTGTATATTGTGTTTATTGGATACTACTACTTATCTGCTACGAACACAACAAAAGCTCTTTCCATGAATTTGCCTGGTTGTTGTTTCCAGTGTTCTTTACATTTCTTTTTAACCCAAGTCCTTATCTGCTCTCGTGTTGTGTTCTTAGACACTCCTAGAACAGGTTAGCTGTTACTTGATTTAAAATGTTTATTCATTCTGCTAAATCCTTTAGTTAAGCGTTTTCGTTTTTATTTACCATTATTTCTTGTATGTTTACATTTCCTTTTTTATAAACATTATATTATTATTATTATTACTGTGGCACTTTTTTTTACAAAACACTCAGTATATCGGGTTTATTTTCGAAATCAACGTTATATTACATCCCAAAATATCAAATTTCTAATAAGAAGAAGAGGTACATATCTGCACCCTGTATAATAATATAACAACAGGATATAGTAGCAACATAAGTAAGTATTCCGGCTCGAAGTTATGTAAACGCAAGTTCTAGTCTGAACATATCCATAAACCTGTGAAAACTAAACATTTTAAAACATTAGTTTTATTTCTTAATATGTTAAAACCTCTTATATAAGGCTTAGTTTGTACTCTGTAGACGAATACTTTAATATTTAATGGGTTTATCTAAGTCTCAAATTTTGTTCTATGATTTTATTCTAGAATTTGATATTATTTATTTGATATATAAGAAAACAAAACGATGTTGCTTGAAAGGATTATTGCTTTATGGTAATGCACTACAACTTCTTGATCGAAATTTTTAACAAGCTATTGATATAAAATACTTATATTTTAAACAATGGTACGATACAAACCTTTATGATTTTCTCCATATCTGTATATCTATAGTTATACAAAACAGTTATCCATTACTGACATTTAAAAACGGGGATCATTGATAGTTTTATGTGAATTGTTCACATACAGCGGTAGCACCCCGTCTGCACGTCTAATCCTCACATTCATCATCCTCTACCACACCCCCACAACTGCTACTATATTTCCTCCTGTACACAGTCTTCGCCCGCAAATCTGCACAACTGTCGTCGGTAGAGTTAATAGCCAACCATATGACGGTAGTAACCCGCGATAAAAGCCACATATATAGACATTTAATATCGGTTATTAGCGTGTCATAGTTTTTAAACGGTTGACGCTAATTTGTGTTGATTCATTGACTACTGTTTGTTATGTTAAAACAAAACTGAACATAAGGCCGTAACTCTAAGCACCCACTGTGCGTTATGTAAACTTATTCTAGAACTTAAAATATAGTATATTTAATATAATATAATATTTATTATAAAAATAAAATATTTACTACCCAAATTATATTAAATTAACAACACTTGGAAATATTAATAATGTCAAACCTTCCAGATGAAATTAAATCGTTGTAAAAATGCTTTAGAACAACTCGGGCTTGAATCTGCAAAACAAAAACTAAAAATATAAATTATATTATTACAATTAGTCTTACTATTAACATTAGTGCCGTGTGATAGTTCTTATAATTTATCTCTTCTTGTTATACTGGGTTAAGGTGATATTTTGGGACATAATATTATTTTCTTTGCATTTCCATCATCGATATCAATGTTCATCAGAACATAATATAAGCTGGAATTAGTATATCCTTTATTATTATGAATAATTTAGTATATAAGTGTTTTGCCTACTTAAAATTTATAATATTTGATAAACGCAGCAACTATGAATCCTTTTTACAATAGTTATCAAATAACATTTTACCAAAATATATTACGTTGAACTAATATTTTAAAACTGTAAAAGGAGGCAGGTTTATTCAAACATACTAATGAACATTAAGACAAACAGAAATGTGGAATGGCATGTTTTCGAAAACACGAAAGATTGAACTGAAATAGCTCATGCTATTTTATTATTATTATTTTTTGTTAAAGATCGACAAAATCAATATGCAAAGAACTCATGTATGACATACCAGGTTTTACGGAAAAGTTTAAAATATTTGATTATATATTTTTGCTAAATTATCGATACCAACACGTTTGTTAATGTTGTTTTTTTTTTGTTTTTTTATATATAAATCATTTAAAACATGTTTCGTGTTATGTATATAATATATTTTATTCTTTAATTATTTAATTACATTCTATAATTACGATTCTAGTTTGATCAAAATGAAATTCTTAAGTGTTTAACCCCACTTATTTTCGATGCTTTATAGTGTTGAATTCTATTTTTTAAACATTGTTTAGTTTGGCCATTGTACATGCACACTATTACAATTCTGTTTTTGTTTGTTTTATATGCTGTTTTAACATGAAAAGATTTAAGTGTGAAATTTATTTTTTTCTCCTAAGGATTTTACTTATGGAGTTACTCTAAACTTTGAATTAACATCAACATTTGAGCTAGCTTTTATATTATTGTATACTTTGTGTAATTTTTGTTTCATAATTTTATTTACGAAGTGTTGAGAATAGCTATTAGTTATTAATTTAATCTTATTTCTTTTTTAATTTCAAATCTATATTTGGGACTTAATTAACGCGCACAACTTTTTTTGTAACTACGTGGTACATTGACATGGTAATTTAGATATATTTACCAGATAAGAAATTTGTTTATTAAAGCAAGATGTAGATATACTGTTTCTATCTCTGTGGATTGTGATATCTAAACAGTTTATTTTCGATTTTTTCCATCTCAAGAGTAATTAGTTATTTTGTGTAGTTAATTGTTGAATTGTGATAATATGTATATTATTTTATTGTTGACAAGTATAAACAATCATCCAGATATCTTTTATAAAATATATTTTAAATTAAAATTATTTTTTTGCAATAAGTTAAGTTAGTTATTTTAAATATTTTCTAGCATACGATGAATAGTACCATCAAAAGAATGGAAAAAGAAGAAATTTCTAGTTAAGGATTCTCTATGTAAAAAGTTGTTATATCTATTTCTATTCTGGTAGGTACTTCTAGTGCTGCCATAAAACATAAATACTTTAATGTGTGTGGAAATACTTTGATGTTAAAATAAATTACAGTTCTCAATAATTTTTCGTTTCTTTTCTTTGTAACCAACCCTAATTGTCTATTGGCGTCGATAACGCTGATGGTTCATTTGCTTTGGAGTGTGGTGGGAAGCGTTTACCTATTGCAATCAGAAGTGACATTATTGCCCTCGACTATGTAATCTTAAAACTACAAACGAAAATAATGTACGAAAACAATCCAGGGCGACAATCTACCCACAATAATTAATTGTATTCTTAAACTATATAACATAGTGTAACTATAAAACATTTTTAATTCTTAATTCATATGTATAAAAATGATATGCAGGCAACCATAAATCAACTTCTTTACAAGAAGTTGCCTACACGCCGTTACTATTCATAATACAGTAAACTAACAATGAGGCAAAGTAACATCGAATATTTTATTGCAACATAAATTTACACTATTTAACTACATGTATCAGTTTACTTATATATCATATTGATTTTATTGAAAATTGGTATCCGTCATTCGATCAATGTACATCTTTCAATCACGGATCGCAAGCCACATGTGGCTCATTAAGGACTATGCTCTGACATGCATAATTAATAAAATTCTGTATCTTTTTGAAGGCGTAGGTTCTGACAAGTTTAGAAACATATAAGTTTCTCACTTTGCACGATATCTTTCTTCTAGAAGCCCTAAAAAGAAACTTGCTGCTATTTACAGAAAAGATGTGTGAATTTGATTACAGATCTGTGCTGGCACGCTCTACTTTAACGAATGGAGCAAAGAGTAAGTTGTATCTGAGAATGGACGTAAGATAGTTTAGTCAGGTGGCCATTTTCCATTACATGCTCCGCTCCTTACGCATAACTTTTCTAGAAAATGTTGAGTGGTTTATGGAGTTAGTAGTTAAAAGTAGTAGGTAAGGTAGCAACAATTGATTTCCTATCGGCAATCAAAAGACCTTGTCAGTAAAATGATCAGTAAAATCTCTTTTCTTTTAAAAAGATGAATGTTATGTTGAAACGTTTTCCTTCTTGTTTAAAACAAATTTAATTGTTCTTTGATGGGAAACGCTTTTCTACTAATAAACTTAAGATTAAATTGAGAACAAAACGAAACACTACATTTTCGCTTGTTAAAAGTTTTGTCACAAAAAAATAGTATTAAGAAATACAATTTAGGAACATTAAAAGAACTCTGACTTTTATATGATTTTGCTTAATATAACAATACAAGCAAGCTATAATTTTCTCCATGTAGTGTTGAAGCAATGATCTTAAAAGGCAATTATAAGACATCTTGAATAGAGATTTTTATCAAGGGCGAAGTTTAAACACTTCTTTTTCAAAATAAATGAGATTATATTGTACCCTTTACACTACAATGCTCTTTGAAGGGTTTGGAATCGACATCATAATTATAAGGGTTTTGGAAACTACCTATTCCAAAGTAACAGTAACAGAACTAACTATTTATTAAAAGTTTAAAACATAGCACGGGCAAAGTTAGCTTTTTTCAAGAGAGATAATGCGTGTTAAACACAAAATTTATTCAAAAAAAAGAAAACAGCTAAGCATTTTCATACACACCTCGTACACTCTTCGCTCACTGGTCAATATAAATATTTGTTAACGAATATGCATTCAAATATCCTTATTCTTTTACACCATGAGTTTTCAAACTTTTTTTTTAAACGGAACCCTGTTTTGATAACAGTTACTACTGGCCACTGCCTCTTTACTTCACCATACTTAATTTAAAAAAAAAAAACTCGAAGAAATCAATTATGTTCACATAAAAATATGTTTGTTACTCGCGCTTTCTCTAAGTAGATAATACAGTTGTCTTTATTTATCAGAAACTTTACTTCCTTTAGTATATCACCAAGAAAACTAAGTTTATACTTTTATGCGTAGTATAGCTGCATACAAAACTGATTGATTATTGTCTGATTACAAAAAGTACCTATTGGCCAAATGCTAATTGTCTTTTCATTTCAAAATATTTACCTTCCGAAATTAACTGTGCTGAAACTAGCCATACTGAAAAGAGTAGAAAGTGAAGTACAGCAGATACAATCCAACTATTGGGAGAATCTTTAAGGAATAAGGTAAGCTAAAACTTTTTTAAAAAAGAGTATACTGAAAATAATAAGACTTTGAGTAAGATTGAATTCGCAAAGCAAATTACTGCCAGAGTTTAAGGATGTGTTGGTGAAGCAATTTTCCAGACAAAAATGTCAAATGAACATATGCCCAAAACTCTTTCGTAACTTAGGTACAAGCACTTGAAGCTTTAGGTAACTCTATAGACAAAAAAAAATAAAAGAAAAAATAAAATTCATTTAAAACGAAGTTGTTTTATTGAATGAATTGTTCGAAATATCCCCCCAATTGCCGTATACATATTCGAGCTCTTCTTAGAATTGATGAGGAAGCTCTGCTAATAGTCTCAGGTTCAGAACGAATAATTTCTGCGGCATCCATAATCTTAGCAACAAGTTGTTCTCTAATTTCAGGTATTTCTGCGTAAACAATACTTTTCAGCCTGCCCCATAAAAAAATAATTCAGAGGATTTAAATCTGGTGATCTGGCAGGCCAAGCAACTGCTGCACCTCTTCCAATCCAGCGGTTCGTATAATTATGATTAAAAAAGTCTGTTACTTGTCTACCAAAATGAGGAGATGCGCCGTGGTGTTGTATCCACATTTGTCGTCTTATATTAAGTAATGTAAGTAATGTTGGAAGGTCATTTTCCAAAAAACGTAAATAATGGGTGGCCGTGAGACGTTCTTCGATTATAAATAGACCAATGACACAGTCATCAATAATTCCACACCAAACATTCACTGAAAATCTATTTTGAAAATGGGATTCTTTAGTTTTCCGTAGATTTTCAAGTGCCCAACAATGTGAATTTCTGCTATTATTGATGCCGTTTCGAGTGAAGAAGGCTTCATCACCAAATAATATTTTCCGACAAAGCCTTCGATTCCTCACTAGCCAGTGACTAAATTTCTGTCTTGCTGCCTAGTCGGCAGGTTTTAAAGCTTATAGAGGTAAGGTATGGTACGGGTACAAACCGAAATTGTGTAAAGCTCTCCATACTCTCATGCGGCCTACATTAAGTCTGTTGCCTATTTTTCGGACACTAGTAGAAGGTTCACCGTCAATCATATTAAGTATCGCATCTTTTTGAGCAATTTGCTGTTGCACGGGGCGTTCCAAAGTATCAGCAGGAAACTTGCCTGTTTCTCTTAAACAGCGATGGACATTGCTAAAAACGGTTCTACAAGGCACTCTATACCGACGATATTTATCAACAGCCATCCATCCGTTTCCATTACACAGTCCATAAACAAAATGAATGTCTGCGTATTATTCATTCGAAAAAATTAACACGGTTATAGTTTTCATTAACAAACGTAACATCAACAAACGCTCAATTAACTTAATTGACGTTTGCTGTCACAATGAATAATAAATAATGAATCACAGTTACCCTGACGTTTTAATAACAACGAAATCAAGAGCAGCAAGTGTCTCATACTTGCATTAGTGTCTATAGGGTTATCTAACACTTCAAGTGCTTGTACCTCATTTTTGTCTCGAAATTGCTTCAGCAACACATCTTTAAACTCTGGCGGCCACGTCATGGGACACCTGTATAGTGTAGATCAAGATGAATTACCCATTATCTCCCCTCAAACTGCCCAGTACTGTACAACTCAAAGGCGTTGCACCGGGGAGCATGCGAAATCGAAAAGGAAGCCCAAGTGGTAGTGTACTATCACTATATACATACAGTCATTGTAATTTGTTCTTATGGAAGTTCTTATTTATGTTTTCCAATATGTAAGAGTATCTAGACTTAAATTTGTGATAAATACTAAAGTTTTTTTTTGTAGCCATTTATGCTGCCAAAATAAGAATATATCCCTCAATAAAGTAAAATCGTTTTTAGGAATTCTTTCGTTATATGCCGAGTTCTTAAACACGGCCTACCATGTGAGAATCGAAGAGCTACAGAATAGAATACTATAAAATATACGTAAAGATCAAAATATTTTTGACAAGTCTATCTATCAAGGCATGAAGTACATCTTTAACAATCCGTGAACTAGTTAATGAGCACACTAGGAGACTTTGTGTGAACAAGGTTATTATAATAGCTGTATAATGCTTGTGAATAGAATGGTGATAAAGCGGCAACAATATTCAAGCAAAAACGTCTTTAATTGGTCGTATAAACTACTAAGTGTTATTGCAAACATTTTGCTGTTCGAATATTGCCGTTTAATTATTATTACTCATATAAACATCAATCGTGTAACAAACTTGTGTATACGTACATATCTACGATTATACAACTTAGTAATATTAATATTATCAATAAGAATATCGTCATCGACTAGAGTTATGATAAATGAACAATGTTCTGATCCAGGGTGTGTTAAACGTCATGGTATTATTTGATTGTATCTATTCAAGCCCATTTAAACTTTGCAAAAAGAAATAATGTAGCAACTCCCAAAAAGATGTTCCAATCCCAGAATTAAATAAAAAGAAAGAGTAAAAGCACTTTCAATACGATCAGAATCAATAATCGGAAGGGTCGCGAAACAAAGACAAACTCAGGGACAAGTATGTCACAGCGCAAGTAAAGCGCCAATCCAGTTCAGTGCGGCACACAATGTTGGCTATTTGTTTTATTTTTGTTCATCGCCTTGTCGTTCTATTGGTGACTTCATCTTAAATCCCTCCTACAAAGAACCTCCTATTTTATATTATTTTATTTTTGATAAATTTGTTTTGGTTTAATTTTCCCAAAATAATTTATAGTTTGTTAAATATTCGAAATTCATTGATATCTACAGAATGATATTAGTAATGTACGGCAGTGCATATCGTATTCATCCAATAAGCTAATAACGCGAACACTTTCTTGCATTCATTCAACCAACCCTAAATCAGCACATTTGGAAAACGCTGACCTCATTGAAACGAAATGCATATTATTGTTGAATTCATTTGCTAATTCAAACAATTACTTTCTTTAAACGCCAGTGGAACTATTAAATTACTTAACTGAGCTTTTACGGTCGGGTTTTAAGAAACACTTATTTGCATATTCCAACAACCTCTGACGTTTCATACAAAACTAAAAATAGGGAAAGAAATATACTGGTTATTAACTCAAACACTAGTGTAGTATAGCGCAAAATATATTTAAATTTTCGCTGAGTGGTTAACAAATTTCAGTTTTCAGAGCATCTCATCTATGTATACACAGGACGCGATTGTATGCAATGTTAAATGAGGGAACGGTTGATATTAAATTAAAAAAAGTGAGCAAGAAGTTATTAAGAAAGGAGGATTAAGCTAACAAAAATTTCAGTTAATTTAATGCAATTATGATGTTGAAATTGCTTTTTCCCAAATCTATAGTTTTAACCATATTTTATCCCAAACAAACGCTATGATCTAGAAAAAGAAAACTGCTACAATAACAGTTTTTTACCTATACAGTAGTAAACTTGCTACTTATGTGTACTACAGAAATATTAGTGAACATGGTGCTTCCCCTATTTTACTCCAGCAACCTTACATATTTAACACAAACAACACGGCAAACGCGACGATAAAATCTGATATATACTAATGGGAGCTGTGGTTATTAAAAAGCGACTGGTGATATATGCAATGAGTGAAGAAATCATATTAATAAGCCCTATTCCTGTTTGGTATACACAATATCTCATCTAGTTATTTTATACTTCATATTATTAATATCAAGTGATAAATGTGTAATATCATGGTACCCGAACTTTCTTGCAAAGCAAATTGAATGCCTATATAATTTGCTCCTAACAATGTAATATTATTGACTGAAAAACAGTTCTACATTTGGCTCAACGTAATTCTGCTATTTAATACAACAGAAATAATGATTTTCAAATCACTACCCCAAAACCTATCGTTATCTGAATATAACAGTTAAATATACTTTAATTTTTGACTTTAAATCGTTTAAAATATTATTAAATGTTCTATTATTATTGCAATTGAGTCATTAAGAATCGTGAAACCAATTCTGTGTAATTGATTTAAACATTTAAATGGTATGAGCATATTTAAATACAAAGTTTGGTTGTGTGAGCCGATTATTGTTTGAATCAGCAAATCTTTTTTTTTTTGGCGTACCTAGCATTCTTTTACTCATGCTTCAAACAGGATACAAATCCAGTCCATTTCTAAGTTCTATTAAGCAACGGAACCCTACTTCATTTCTATACACCACCGATCCAAATACATTACCAAGAATAAAAATTCCATTAGAAGATAATTTAAGATAACTGCATATGTATGTGTAGTTACGCCAATTACAAAATTTCTGCCCCGGATTATGATCTTTTATTGACATAATTTTTATCATAACATCTGCACTGATAATTCGACATAATTTCAAGACAAAACAATAAAAAAATGACTCCATTTAGTGACTTCACTTACCAGATAAAAATACATATACCTATATTAAATTGTCAAAACTAAGCTTGACATATTCATATCAAAAAGTTCGCTCATTTCTTCTGTTTCCTAAAGGCTGCAGAACAATTCTGATCTCCAACTGCGGGATTCTATCTTACAAAAGTACGGTCTACGCTATTGTCTCCTGGTTTTCTTTTTTCTGGTCAAAAGCACAATGATTTGACCCCCAAATAAAACCTCTGCTGTAACCAAATCTAAACCTTCATAAGAATCATGTTGACCTGCTTAATATCAAAAACCAAACTATACCAAAGCAGTTATACCCCGAAATAAAAATTCATACATACAGCTTTTTCAATAAACTTTATTACCATTTATTTCTTTTTGTTTTTCCAATCCACAACATTTAGTTCTCCCTGTTGCATCGATGCCCCAAATAATAATTTTCTAGCTTTCCTTTCGTGATGTCTCTGTAGTTGTTGATTAGTTTTAAACCTTGCTAAGAATGCCTTATTGCCTATGTTTGTTGGTACATCATTGACATATTGCAATACAAATGTTCCTAATCATCCTCACCAAAACTTAGATCATTTCATTTAATTTTTGTCTGGTATAATCCATTTTTCTCTGGGCTATGTTCTATAAAAAGATTGGTAAATCTTCGTATCTCCTAAGCAATTTAAGTCTGGCCTTGCCATATCCATAGTTTCTTTATGTTTCATTAAATCATTACAATTTTTATTCGTCGTCGCCTTCCTATTGTATTCTTCTAATTCCACTTTATTTGGCTCATTTTAACTTTCCAATTCTACATCACCCTGCTTAAAATCTGACAAATCAATTTCCAATTCGAGTTCGCTATAATTTTCATCGTCTTCACCATTACACTTGCCTCTTGATCGCTTTCACTAGCATCTCCATTTTCTTCAGAAGCTATAATTTCCTCAATTAACTACGCCTCTATATTAACAATACCCATACCTCCCTCATTGCAGAACAATGTAATTTCAAAATCAGAAACACATCCAAATTTTCATTAAAATTATAGCCACCATAATATTCTTGATTTATATGTAGTTAAATAATGTCCTTTCAATTCAGATTTATTAATTATAAGCTATATAACTGAATAGTTACTTTTCGCAGCAAATTTATGCATTATTTCAAATCGTTCCTTCCCTAAAGTTTCTAATTTTATTTTTACAATTTCATTTTCGCATTTTATTTTATATAAGATGGGTTTCATGTGGCTTGATAACTTGACTTAATTCCTATTCTTATTTTCTAATTACAAACGTTCTGCCCGGATTATAGTCTTTCTTATAACCATTTGACCCCCAAATAAAACTTCTACTGTAATCAAATCTGAATCTTCATAAGAATCATATGGACCTGCTTAAGAGTGAAAACCTCTCTACCTTCTATAGCTAGAATATTACTACGAACAAGTTTCGGGTGCATCCATTTTTATGGAACCATTTGAATAACCAATCCTAACATCCTATTCCCAGAAACCGAAATGTTGCTTCATATTCGTTGACGCTACCTTCGCTATCTGGCCACATAGATGTGATTCCTTAAACAATTTCCTCACATTTTCTTAATTCCCAACATAGTTCCGTTAAATTCAAACAACCCAATAACCTGAACCATGAAAATTGTCATCTCCTATACAACAGCTAGAAGTCCTTCCTCTTTCTCCAACAAACGACCCACTGATTCGTAACGGTCATCCTCATATAAACCGTGCGTCTTTCATTTTCAGGTCAACAGGAGTAGCAGCAGCGCTGAAGGTTTTTCCTATGAGTGTGGACGAATCGTCGGCCAGAAGAAGATCCAGGACGCGGTTTCAGCCCGCTAACCCAGCAGAGTATAATTTCGACAACAACCGCGAAAGTCTACGTGTTTGTGATTTCTAAAATTTAAATTACCCGCTGAAATTATTTGTTGTATTTTTAAATTGTACATAATTTTTCCTGCATTACCGACATAACCATATATAACAAGAATTGTAAAAACAATAGCATAATCAATCATCATATTAAAGTTACAGTCCACAAACAAATCGTATTTTCAATCAAAAGCATTGGTCAATTCGACCCGGATAGCAATCAGTTGTGTAGTTTCAAAAACAGCAATTGTGTTTAGTGTGAGTATTCACAGAAGACAACAAGATATAGGATTGTGAATTCAACAACATACAGGTTAGATCATTCCTTTTATACACATACATTCATCTTTATCCTATTTATCCCAACCTTAACATTGTTATTAACATGGAACAAGCTAAAAACAAACGAACAAACATAAAGCGTTCATTAACAAAATTTGTTAACTTCGTAAATGGGTTAGACAAAGTCGATGTGATCGAGTTAGCTCAGTTAAAGATTCGATTACAAAAAATAGAAGAGGCATGGGATAAATTTGATGAAGTTCAAACAGAAAATTGAAGTATTAGAGCCGTCAGAAACCGAAAAACATAGAGAAATAAGAGATTAGTTCGAAGATACATATTACACGTCGGTTGCAAAAGCGCGGCAAATCATCGAAAACATTGAACATGAATCAGATCAGTCCACCAATCAGAGCGCGATTAATACTGTCCTCACTACACCTACAACAAACCTATTTACTCCAGTGCATTCTAAACTATTCTTACCTACATTAAATTTGCCTAAATTTAATGGAGAATATACCAAGTGGTTGTCATTTAAAGATTCATTTGCTTCTTCAATTCATAACAATGCAGCTTTGACAAACGTAGAAAAGTTTAGATATTTAAAAAGTGTGTTGCAGGATAGTGCACTTCAGTTAGTTAGTTCCATTGAAACTTCAAACGATAATTACATTATAGCTTGGAACTTATTAAACAATCGCTATGAGAATAAAAAAATTATAGTTCATACACACATGAAAGCTTTGTTTGAAATGCCACATTTAGCTAAAGAAACTTGTATTAGTTTGCGACAAACAGTAGATAATTTTCAAATGCATGTACGATCTTTGAGCGCACTAGAGGAACCTGTGCAATACTGGGATACGATGTTAATATATTATTAGCGGGAAAACTAGATTCTAAAACACGTCGTGACTGGAAGTAGAAATCGGTGAAAGAAAAACGTCAAATTAGAAGATCTCATCAAGTTTCTTTCAAATCGATGCCAAATTTTAGAAATCTCTGATAAAATTAATAAAACGGATTCTTCTAAGAAAAACATTTCTTTAACAACAAACATTACGAAATTTTGTTCAATGTGTAGAAAATCTAATCATACGATATACGCTTGTACCCAATTTCTAGAATTATCTGTACAAGACCGTATTGCACAAGTAAAGCGACTTAAACTGTGTTTTAATTGCTTAAGACCCAATCATCAATTGTCTGCGTGTCGATCTGGTAAATGCACTATCTGCAAAGGCAAACACAACACGTTATTACACAAGGTAGATGACGAAGAAGTCAAATCAAATGTGTCAGAAATTCGTGAAGGTAAAACAATAGACAATGTGTCACGTGAGGTTGGTATGATGTCGACATGTCTTTCAACTCAGACACACACAATACTTCCTACGGCTGTTATACAGATATACGATGAAACAAATAACAAATATTGCAACGTCAGAGCTCTTTTAGATACAGGCTCTCAATCTAATTTTGTAACACAAGAGCTTTGCAACAAATTAAAGCTCAAGACAATTAAATCCAATCTTAGCATTTCGGGTTTAAATCAAATCATGACGAAAACAACGCTAAAATGTAGTGCGACCATTTGCTCAACGAAGGGTCTCTACAAAAAATCCATATCCTGTTTAGTAATAGATCAGATTACTGAGTGTATGTCTTTACCTCCAAATTGTGTTACGAACTTACAAATCCCAGATTGTATTGAATTGGCTGATCCGTCATTTTATAGTGGTAATCCAATTGATGTATTACTCGGAGCAACAGTATTTTTTGATGTTCTTTGTAAAAACCAAGTTTCATTAGGAAAAGGAAAACCAATTTTGCAAGAAACCTTGTTAGGTTGGATCTTAGCTGGTTCCATTCCTTTAGAAAACCAAAACAAGCAATTCTCTGTTATGCAATGAACATGATCTTCAAGGACAGCTACAGATGTTTTGGGAAATGGAAGAATCGCCTAAACATAAACAATATTCAAAAGAAGAAGAGGATTGCTTGAATTTCTACAATGAAACTACTATTCGAAATAAAAATGGACAATTTGTCGTACAGATGCCGCTAAAAGGTGATACCGAACAACTAGGTGATACGTATGATATTGCTATGCATCGATTTTTCTCATTAGAGAAGAAATTCCAGTCTAATCCAGATCTGAAGGAAAAATATGTTAAATTTATGGAAGAGTACGAGGAGCTGGATCACATGACAGAAGCAGCAAATACGACTGAAAAAGGATATTATCTACCACATCATCCTGTTTTGAAGACCGACAGCTTAACTACTAAGTTGAGAGTCGTATTTGACGGTTCGGCAAAGCCACTAACTGGATTATCTTTAAACCAAATCCAAAAGGTTGGGCCAACAATACAAAGCGATTTATTTTCCATTATAACCAGATTCAGGACACATTCAGTAGCACTAACGGCGGACATAGAGAAGATGTACCGCAAGGTATGGATAAACAAATCGCAGCGACACCTTCAACAAATAGTATGGCGTAAAAGTCAAGAAGAACCAATTAAGGTATTTCAACTAAATACGGTGACGTACGGTCAAGCGTCCGCGCCGTTCTTAGCCATAAGATCATTGGTCCAATTAGCGCTTGATAATGCAGAAATTCATCCGACAACAAGTGAGGTAATCAAAAATGATTTCTACGTTGATGATCTGCTCACCGGTGCCGAGAACGTTGAACAAGCATTCGAATTGTATCGCAATGTAACGGAAATTTTGGCGCAAGCTAATTTCTCACTAAGAAAATGGAACAGTAATAATTCGAGTCTTTTAGACAAAATTAGTCTTTCATGTGAAACTTCCGAAAGGGTTTATGTTTGTGACGATGCGAAACAAAAAACCCTCGGTATACACTGGAAACCACGAGAAGACATGTTTCAATACACTGTGAATATGCAAACGCATAAACAAGTGACTAAACGAATTGCATTGTCCTATATATCACAGATATTCGATCCTTTGGGTCTCATTAGCCCTATCGCTATACTTGCTAAGTTATTCATTCAAAAATTATGGGAAAGGAAGATAGAATGGGACGAGACGTTAACTCCTGATCTACATGCAGAATGGACTAATTTTATTTATTGTGTGCAATCTATAAATTCCCTTAAAATTCCCAGATTTTTATGTTGTACAAACGCATCTTACAAGGAATTACACGGCTTTTGTGACGCCTCTCAAAGGGCATATGCTGCTTGCATATATCTAAAAAATGTTGACACTAATAGCAAATGTAGTGTCAATTTAATATGCGCAAAGACAAAGGTAGCCCCATTGAAATCTGTAAATATTCCACGATTAGAATTATGTGGTGCACTTATTCTGGCAAGATTGTTAGAGAAAACAAAATTGGCTTTGAACTTGGATATATCTCGCACGATTTACTGGTCAGATTCCACTGTAGTTATCAGCTGGATAAATACATCGCCCCATCTCCTGAAGAATTTCGTAGGAAATCGCGTAACACAAATCCAAGGATTCTCTTCTGCAAAGAATTGGCGACATGTTCCCACTAAAGACAACCCTGCCGATATAGCATCGCGAGGTGCCTACGCAAATACCCTAGAACAAAGTCAATTATGGTGGCATGGTCCTAGCTGGCTTTTAGAAGAACAAAACAATTGGCCAGTTGCTAATTGTGAGCGGATACAGATCCCTGAAGTGAAACAAGTTCAAACCTGCCATGTGGCGGAAACAAGTACAGACATATTCCACAAGTATTCTAGCTTCTCAAACTTGATTCGAGTTGTAAGTTTCATGCTTAGATTTAAAACTAACTGTTTTCTTCCAAAACATCAACGAAAGGCAGGACCGCTGACTACAGCTGAAATCAATTGTAGTTCTAAGCTGTTAGTTCGATTAGCACAGCGACAATCGTTTAACGAAGACATAATAAACTTAATGAGAGGAAAACGTTTGAGCAGTAAGTCGAAACTCTTACAATTAAATCCATTTATTGATAAAGATGGAATAATGAGGGTTGGCGGTAGACTTCAGAACTCTGAATTTGGTGAAGACAAGAAATTTCCAATGATCCTAAGTCCTAAACACATTTGACTAAACTCATTTTAACGAAACACATCTAAATTACTTCACGCAGGTCCACAATTACTACTAAGTCAAATAAGAGAGACATATTGGCCTATTGGAGGAAGAAACTTGGCAAATTTTACGGTACGAAACTGTACAATCTGTTTTAGAGCTAATCCAAAACCACTAGAACATCATGGGTAGTCTTCCTGCAAATCGATTTGAGGCAAAGTATCCATTTTACATAACAGGTGTAGACTACGCTGGTCCATTTACGCTAAAAGAAGGACGAACCAAAAAATCAAAATTAACCAAAGCTTACATCAGCCTGTTTATTTGTTTAGTAACCCGAGCTGTACACCTAGAAATCGTATCAGAATTATCAACCGAAGCTTTTTTAAATGGTTCTCAGACGTTTATTGCACGAAGGGGTAAACCAGCCCATATCTATTCGATAACGGGACGAATTTTGTTGGACAAACAACAAACTACGAGAACTTGGAGACTTTCTTGACACCTATAAAACAGATTTAATTCAACAATGTACCAATGAATCCATAACGTGGCACTTTATACCAGCAAACTCACCACACTTTGGTGGAATGTGGGAGGCCGGGGTGAAGTGTGTTAAATATCATCTACGTCGTACAATGGGAAATATAATTTTTACCTTTGAAGAATTTTGTACAATCACAGCACAAATAGAGTCAATACTAAATTCTCGACCTATATCCCCACTATCGAATGATATTAACGATCTCTCTCCTTTAACCCCAGGACATTTCCTTGTCGGCCGTCCTCTTACAAATATACCTGATCCAAACCTAAAGGTAATACCTGAAAATCGTCTACGGAATTATGAACGTATTCAACAAATCACGCAACATTTTTGGGGTCGTTGGTCTAAAGAATATATCTCTGAGCTCCAACAACGGCAGAAATGGAAGCGCAGCCAGCAAAACATCACCACTGGAATCATCGTCGTCATCAAGGATGAGAAGTTACCTCCATTATCGTGGATCCTTGGTAGAGTAGTTGAACTTCATCCTGGCACTGATGGAGTGGTACGAGTAGTGTCATTGAAAACGTCCTCTGGAACTATCATTCGAAGAGCAATAACGAAGATATGTCCATTGCCTTGTGATTCAATCAGTGACGCTTAGTGAAAATACATACACGAATATTTATTATTTCTTTATTCCGTTGAAGCAGATGCCTTCAAGGCCGGGGGCATGTTTGTGATTTCTAAAATTTAAATTACCCGCTGAAATTATTTGTTGTATTTTTAAATTGTACATAATTTTTCCTGCATTACCGACATAACCATATATAACAAGAATTGTAAAAACAATAGCATAATCAATCATCATATTAAAGTTACAGTCCACAAACAAATCGTATTTTCAATCAAAAACACTACGTGTTAGTTCAATCATTTTACATTTTTGTCAATTTATAAATATTAAATCATTTTTTCTTATTGTCTTGGAAAGTGAATGGAATTTCAATGTAAATTATTGTGTTTACTACTGGGCTAAAAGTACATAGAAGAAACGTCAAGATTATTCATTATTGCAAGAAATTCTCTGGAATGACCTACCTTTTTCCTTGTGGATCGTGGCTGTTTTGCTGCTTCGAGTACCACGATATACCTAGATGCCTAGAAATAGCTGTTTGTCCTGACAGCGCCGTTATTTTTTTTATACGGGTCCTTTCTTTAATATATTTGGTTTGTCGCTGTGTGGAATTCTCTTTTAAGATATCTTTGGATGTATATTAACGAGAGTTGAAGGTATTTCGCATAATTAATGTTTAAATTTGTGTGTAAATAAGTGTACTCACCTTGAGTAAGAGTCCTTATGCTTTTTAATGTTGTGATCGACTATTAAGCAATAAATTGTAAATTGTCCATGTTTTTTTTTATGTATACGCCGTCTTTATTGGTATAAAACAAATAATACAATAAATGATTAAATAAATTCATAGTAGGAAAAGCACCTTGTGCAGGCCATCACTGCAACCTAATGATAGAAATACACTATCAGTATTTTCAACTATCGAGTCTCCATCGATAGTGCCCAGCAGTCTACTGAACTAATACGTCCTCAGAATTATTGTATTTTGTTTCTTGCTATTTATTGCTTATGGTTTTTACGGCAGGCTAATGGTAATTGTCTCAACACTTGCATTTCGTTTCATGGTTTCATCAATACGCGCTACCATAGATATTACAAAAGAAAAAACTAGCTCCACTCAATGAATAGTTGGTGACTGATAACACAAACCTTTAGATTTTCCTGAAAAGAAAAATAAATAGCACATTGAGACGATGCTTGTAGTGTTTCCATTGTATTGCGGTTGCAAAATATAGATATAAATGTATTCGTGATGGGCACTATCGATACTCGAATATCCATAATTATCGATAGTCGCTATCGATAGCGCCCACCATTATATAAACTACTGGATTTATAGGAGCTGACATTACTAATGCACAAGACCTGAAGTGAAGAATCTGGGATTTATAAGCTTTTAGCCATCTAGAGAGATTGTATTTCTAAATAAAGGGCTATGTAAAGAAAAAAAGTTTATATTTATTATTAAATAAAATATTAGCAGGATAATTCGAGACAGCAATCATTCACAGTGCATAGGTGAGAGATCAAAAACCAGCAACCCGATGTGCATTCTCCAGTTCAACTGCCAATCAACAACAATCCCCAGAAATTTTGTACTTTCACATGTGGTAAATAATGCATTATTATATGTAATGGATGGTGTATGGATCTCTCTAAAAAAAAATGAAATTTACCATTTTGGTTTTGTTGAGTTCAACGCCCCATCATGAGCATTGAACCAGATTTCAAGGTGTTAAGTGCAGAAGTAACTTCAGTTCCTAAATCAATATTTGTTGTGACACCACAGATGTATCATCCGTATAAAATGTTTAGTATTCGGATATTTTAGAGAGTTCATCCAATTATGGTGGGAAAAATAGTGGATCTATTATTGAGCCCCCAGAAACGCCACGTTTGATCGTTCGCCAGTCGGAATATATGATGCGTCCAATCTCAGGATCACCCCTTCCACCCTCTGATAAACATTTTTCAGGTAAAATTTTATAAAGCGCAACGCATTCCCTCTAATTTCTAACATTTCGATGTTTTCGAGTAATCTACTCCAATTCACACTGTCGAAGGCATTTGAAAAACCTATGAAAACTTCGGCAGTTGATTTGTGCTCATCGATGCCTGCAATTATATTGGATATGGTTTGGTATAAAGCCGTGTTAGTAGTTCTCCTTTTAAAATAACCATTTTGATTAAACAATATGATGCCATTATCAATAAATTTGTATATGGGACCATAAATTATTTTTTCAAATTACCTTTAAAATGTTAAATAAAATAGCGATAGGGCGTTGACTACGTTAATATGTCACTTTTCTTCATGTCTTGATTATGTTAATCGGAACTTCATCATGTTCAACTGATTTAGAATCTCTTAGGCTTTACATTGTATCCAAAGATTGCAAGCTTCTAAAAGTATGAAATCATGAACGAATTTCTGCTAATTACTCTAACAATTTTAAAACATTTTTTTCACGCAGGATTCTAACCATTTGAGCTAGCGAAAAGTGTATATTTCTTTGGAAAAGTTCCTCTTAAAATTATTACAGTAATTAGCAAAAATACATTAATTCTTTGATCATATTGTAAGAAGCTTGCAATCCTTGGATATAATGCAAAGCCTGCCGGCCTTCCAAGATCTGTAACCGATATATGTCGATTTTCGCACGAACCTACATACACTCCTTGCTAGCTCAAATGGTAGAGCGTTCGTCCGGTAAACGTTTGTTCGATTCCTGCGTGAAGAAAACATTTTTCTTGGGAAAATTGGATTTCCATTATACCATTTATGTCTATTTCCCATTCTATCACTGGCTTGGGAAATAACATATATTGATTTCTTCTCCGATTCTTGTCTAAGGTGAATATTATACTCCGAAAGTTCTTTTACAAAGAGCTTCTATAAAACTTTTATAAAAGGTAACTCATTACACTACAAAAGTTCTTTGACAAACATCTTTAATCAAACTCTTTGTCAAAGAACTTTTATAGAGTGATAACCGCCTAATATTTAATATCCATATGTAATATGTATCCATATTTCTTCGTATTTTACTAGTTAAAGATATAAATACAGATATATCCACCGAAATTAGGGTTTGCGATACTCACATTTCTATTAGTTATATAAACATGAGAATATCTACACGTAGGCGTAAATAAAAGTGTTCGTATGTCCTGATCCCGGATATTTCCCGTGACAGGCGTCTCCTGTAATCTCCAGATTTGCGTATGAATGGCCTCTACACAAGAGCGACTCTACCGCAGCATTGTGGTCGGGTTATTGTCCGGACCTTCGCTTTGACACCGTCATTTTCTGCTTGACTGATCTGTGATCTTATCAGGTTTGCATGGAGGTGACTGCCGCACACTTTCGTACTATCGCATATGAAAAGGGGCACAGACACAGAAAGGAATAAAGTCTGGCGCAGTAGCGCCCCCCATAAAAACACCGAACTGTCGAAAATGACAAATGAATATCGAAAACTTTTCATAGGAACAGACAAATGAGAAATAGATATCTTTATACCGCTAACATATCACACCTTATCTTATTGATGGAAATTGATTACAAAAATAGTAAATCTTTCTCGTGACAAATACAGATTTGATGCACAGTTCATATACACAATACATCTAATATACATACATAGATATTGAGAGACTCATTGCTCATAGATTATCAGCAATCAAAATAATTTGTTATGAATGCCGCATTTCTTTTCAATAGAATTTTTTGTAGACGTGTGTTAAAGATTTCATTTTTTTACTCAGTGTGGATTACAAAAGGACCACAAATGATAAACGCGGTGAAAGGTTTAAGACTGGCAAAGGATTATATGCTATTACACTTTACTTATGGAAAGCTAAATAATTACAAATCATTCTAAAATCCGTGCTCCACCTAAAGAGGCTGTCTATTCTAAGTACTATATGGATTCCATAACAATTGAAATGTTTTTACTCTAATTACATAATTTTCCTATGTTTATTATTAATAATAATAACAAAATAATCAGTTGTTATTATGTTTGCGCCCGTGGAACGACATAAGCTATTTCCCAGGATTTGCTAAGGAGCAAGAGAAACTACTCTGGGGGCATTTATGTTAATATATGGTGTTAAGTTAGCGGAAACTAAATATAGGTACCGATATTAGTCCATTACTTTCTAATAGAAAATCTTAAAACCAAAATGTTATGCCATGCTACGTTTGCAGAAACTTGCAAGTCAATTCAACATGCGTTTTTACTTTATTACTTTCTATAAAGAAAAAAACAATATATCCGACAATGGTTGATAAACTACTCAGACGCAGCAAGAAAGAAGTTAGAACCATTACTGGACGCTCTCCATTGAAAAAGCATCTATACAACACATTTAAATGTAATCTATACATCTGAGTAATTAAAAGTACTCGGGGCAGAAACATATTGGGAAAAATCTATTGGAGCCCTCGATGATTCTCAAGTTTCCACTGGGCAAGATACTGGGCTTTATAGAGGACACGAAGCTGCTCGAGTGGAAGTAAGAGATTTAATAGGGACGGTACAATGAGCACTTAGCTCAAGTGCCTGGACTATAGGTGTCTACCCTAACTTCAAAAAAAGAAACTCAACGGATGTTTGTTAAATTCTTTTTAAGATGGATTACATACTTACTAGAAATATAGGCTACTCTAGACTTTTGACGCGATTGAGCATACGATCGTTTCATTTCCAAAGAATCACAGCAACTATGTTAACTATGAATTTTTGTTGAGAACATTGCTGAATAGCCCCTCTTTTTTGGAGTCCTTAATCTTCAAGTTCCGCAAGTCAAGTTTCTTACTTTCAGTTTTCTGGTATTCATTGACAATTATCTTTCAAACTTTGAAAGGTACAACAAATAAATTGAAAAAAGAAAACATTTTTCACCAACTTCGAATTTACAAAATTAACACTGCCTCTGAAAACTTTTTTGTCTACATTTATTAAAATCTTATATTCTAAGTATCCAATGAACGTTATATGTAAAGGTTAGATAAGAGTAATAAAACTCGTTCTTTCGTTTATTTAATATTTATTATATTAAAAATATTATAAAAAATATATTATATTAAAAAGCCGAAACTAGTAATCATATAATAAATATTAAATGAACGAAAGAACGAGTTTTGTTACTCTTATCTAACCTTTATTAAATTGTAGCTCACTTTGATGCATAGTATACACGCAGAAAGTGTTCAACTGCCTTTTAACCATACATCTATATGCTTAAATAACACAAACGCTGTCAAAATCAACAAAACGAAGTTATAACGATTCCATTAATTGAATTTAGATTGTTCTCATTGAAAGACAAAGGACACGTTCATAATTCAAGTTGAAAACGAGCGCTTTTATTAACGATGATAACTTAATTTCACGGTACGAAATATCTGATTAGGTCATACAAATAAACTAACTCGTCGAGCACCCCTCGTTTCTCTGCTTTTGGATTCCTCGTTCCCTCGTGTGCTGCACAAGCCTGTTGGCGTGTATTTTACCAACGCGGGAAATAGAATGTGATTGAATGGCATGTTGATTGAGTTCATTAAGATTACAGGACTATAGTCGACCGCAATATAATCCAGTTAACTTTTAATTAATGTTGACTGGCTATTCGCATTTATGAGGAATAAATAGGCAAGTCAAACAAGAAATTTATCTGTTTGTGGCCTTTCCTATTCTACTTTTCCGATTATAACGTTTTCCCGCGGAGTTTTTAAATGTTTCAAATATTTGTATATGTATGGAGATACCAAAATGTAACTCTCACAAATGACAAAATTACACCTGCAATAGTTGGGAAGTTGTTACAATTGCAATTATTTTCCATAGCTGGTAGTTGACATCCCACAAATACCAACAAGTTGCTATAAATATAGCTAAGTTATTTCTGAATCCAAAAGACAAATCTCTGAACCTATAAAAATTATTTATTTTTTCTCCCACAACTCTCACTTTCTTTTAAAAATGGCGGATAATGTTAGTATAAAAGCTTCCACTAGTTCCAACATTTTTTTCATGTTTTTCAAACAATCGTTTTTCTTATAGAAGAAAGTATAAAATAATAAACATACTACTGGCAAAGTATAACCTCGGTTCCTTCTCCAGTACTCCAGTCTTGCATGTACCTAAGAGACTGGCGATTATTGAATAGCCTTGGTTTTTAAGATAAAATGAAACTGATTTCAATGATTTTTTATAATAATGTATATGAAATATTGTGTGCGATGGGAGAAATTAAACTGATTAATTTATTTTACGGTAACTGTCTTCCAATTAAATCTTACAAGACACACATTTATTGTTGTATTTAACAGATTCGAGAAATAGTAGTTATAGCTATTATAACTACTGCTGCGAATCGATCTGGCAATTCAAAATAAAAACCGTAAGCATTTTTAAAACCGATTTTTATAATCGGTTTTTCAAATTGATTCAAATCGGTTTCAAAACTATCTTTCAAAATTGGTTTACATTTTGGGCCAATATCATCATATTCAAAAGATCGACATATAGCAGTTCATATAAAGTCACATCAGTTTCTGCGTAGAATTTAAAAATGGAAAAATGTATAAGGCCTTCCGTTTACAATAGAAAAGCAAATAAACTTTTGCTTACTTGTGGGACTCTGTATAGTCAGGAATATATTTACTATATAATAGTTTAGAGAAAGGAATTGAAAGATTTTTATAAAAGTTTTATAGTCTCCAAAATAGGGGTAAATAGAATTCTAATTAAAAATCCAATCTCCGCTAGGACACCTGTGTTTACTAATTTGAAATGGTAGTTGTGTTTTTTGTGGCCAATACTTGTTGAAACAAATAAAATCCTTGATGGAATATGGCTAAATAATAAAAAATAGTTAATTGTTAAAAATAGTTAATTGTTAATACATAATTAACGTGTCATATTAGTCCTTGGACTAATGTTTGCCTTTACTAATTATTAGATTTCTTATCCTCTTATGACCTCAGTCCAAAATGTTAATGATTTTTAGATTGTTATTAGTAAACAGCACTTGGTCACTTAGAAATTTTGATCGTTCAAACTACAATTTTATATGAAAATTCGAAGAACGTGGATTAATGTGGCGAAATTCACCGAAAGTTTAATTTGGAACCCGTTGTTCGTAGGAACTTTTTTTATTCAGCATAAAATTTGTAGTTAGCGATAGTTTTTTTTTTGCCGAAATTTTGGTCTCACTCTACGGTATAGCATCGCGCTCCGGTTGTACCTATTACATATCTATATGTACGTATTGCTGTGGTTCGGCACTCCGGGATTGTAAATTCAGTGATATTAGAGATCAATTTTTGTCCGCGCTGCGGGAGGATTCTCTCAAATGTTAATTTTTATTTAATTTTAAGAAAGAATTTAATAGTTTTGTTTGCGTATTTTATTGTTCAGTTGTGTAAAGTTAATTTCATTTATTTGTACATTTTGCGTACTCCAGTATTGTATATAGTTTATATGCTAGTATTTTCTTCGCGATGCGTTGCGGCTTCATCGCACGCAGATGTTGTAAATTTTTTATATGTACGATGTTATCCCTGTGAGGCACTCAGTTCTTTGAATGATGGCGGCCGTGTAAGTACATGTTTTCATTTTGCTTGCTACCATGTAGGTAATTTCATTTAATTTTAAATCTTTGTTCGTTAATTTAATATTAATTCAATCCATCAAGAACTCTTTATTTAATTATTGCTGTTTGTTTAATTGTGTACGCATTTTGAATATTAGATCAGTAATTATTGTAAAATGTTCTAGAAGATTTCGTGGTTTTAGTTTAAAGAGTTTAAATTTTCCGTTTTCTTTTTGCTGATTTGTATTTTATTGTTAATCACCACGGTTAAGGTGAAGAGAAGCTATGTGCTGTTAAAATTAAATTTCAATTTAAATTTTATTTGTTTATCCACGTGTAAATTATAGTTTGGTTTAAATTTCGTGACCGCGTGGATATTTTTTGTGTGATTGAGATTTATCTTCTGGAACAAATCTTCCATTTTGTTTGCTAAAGGATTTGCATTGTCCTTTTTAACTGTAAATTCACGAAGGGGTTATTTTAATCCAAGACCTTCTGTCTTAAGGTTTTTTCCCCAGTTGATTGTAATTAAATGTTTTTTTTTTTCTTTTTTCTTTTTAAACAATAAATTTAATGATTGTAAATATCATTTTAAAATTACAGTTCTTTTATTTTTGAATCAGCCATTTCAATTTTTGGGGATTTTAAAGAAAGTCAAATTTTACAAACGCCCACTATTACTTTTCATGAAAGTTACTCTGAGATCTAAGAATCTCTTGCGCCCTTTTAAATTCATATTTGCTGAGCTAGCTAAATTAATTTTGTCATTTTTAATTTCTTTAAACTTATATGCTTGGACAATGTTCCTACTCTAACTAAATAATTTTCCTGTGTGAAATGTGAGTAGTTCACATAATCGCGAGTCTACTGTAAATCGATCAGCTATCAGTTGTTAGAATATTTGTGCCAATGGAACGACTTTAGTTATCTTCCAGTATTCGCCAAAGAGTAAGGGAAACCATGGCAAAAACCTATTACCCATACAGATTTTTTTTAGACAGCAGTATGAAAGTAACGAATTCAAAGTAGCAAATACAACCAACGAAAGTAGACATTAGGTACAAGTAAGAAAAAGTAACGAAATCTTACATCACTTACCAACAAAGCCAAAAAAGCCCTGATGGTGTGCCGAAACTTTGCAGGGGAAAACTAGGGATGCAACCCAGAAATACTGCTTTGGATATATATAGCGATAGTGTGACCGATTATCGCTTATGCATCAGTAGCTTGGAGCAAAAGAACTAATCTGGCCACTGCGAGAATTAACCTCTCGAAAGTGCGTAGATTAGCATGGGTATGCATAACTGGGGTTATGAGAACTTGCCCAACAGCAGCTATCGAGGTAATATTATATCTTACCCCTCTTTCTATTGTGGTGTGGTAGAGAGCGTGGAAAAAAGAACCCTACTCAGAATGGTCAAGGAAGGAACGATTAGGCATAGGCCTCAATCTCCTGACGGCGATTAGACCTGGGACATGCTCTGGGATAACATGTCAAAGAAATTCAGTTTTGTGAAGGAATTCACCACAAAGCTTAGTAACAAGAGTGAGTGGGATCATAACACCATCTCGATTGGATGGAAATACCATTAAATGGTACACGGATGGCTCCAAAACGGCAGAGGGAACTGGAATCTAATTATTGGGAGAATCTCCAGGGAATGAGGCAAAGTAAAATTCTTCTGGGAACCTATAACCAGAAGAGGTTTACGGAATGCATCAACCTGAGTAAAAACACCGTTCGCATATTAGCAGGAATAATTTCAGGGAATTGTAAACTGAAAGGACATCTGCGTAAGTTTGGATTCACAAAGGAATCTGAATTTAGGTTTTGTGGGGAACAGGATGAAATACTCATCCATTTTCTCTCAAATTGCGTAGCACTGTGCAACTCAAGGACGTTGCATGTGAAATCCAAAAGGGAGACTTACCTAACCTGAGGCCATCTGATATCCTACACTTTCTGAAAGGAATAAGACTGGAAGGCCAGCTGTAAAACGGCAAGAATAGGGGACAGAATATATCTCTTAGGTCGCAGTGTAACATCACCTTTCATACATACATCACTAAATAACACTGCCCCAAAAGCAGTCATCTGTCGCTTGCTTTGAAAGTTTACTTTTAACTGATCGAGCCGGTAATTTTTATACTGTGTGGCATATCCATAGACAAGGATAATATACACTGTGTATCAGCCAACTTTTTTTTATAAATGCTTGCATCTTGTATATTATTAAATTTTTGGATTCTTCAGAAAATTCTAGACATATTTCATGCACAATTTCCTATACCTATCTTCAACTATTTAGGAAATATTAAGAGTTTTCAGTTTTTTTTTTTGCAAAAGATAACATTAAAGAAAGAAAATTATTTGATTACAGAAATTCGCTACAACACACTCAAAAACTAATAAGTAATCTGTTTATTTCTTGATATTGTAAAAAACCAAAAAAAAAACATTCCTTTTCGCTGATATGAAATAAACAAAAACTGTAAATACTTTGTTTACTTTTGTTTAAAACGCCTGGCCTTAGCAAATTGTTGTCTGCCTGCATGACAGTTTAGTTGTCAGTGTTATAGTCGTTTGAATTTCGTTAACAGCATATCAGAAAAATGGTTCATTTAACAAAAATCCACAAAATAACAATTCTACAGGTGATTGGTTATGGAGATAACACACGGACACAAATGGAAGTTGCTCTCTTATTTCATGAAAAATTTACGAATTTGCCGCCTATATCTTAAGGGAGAATTAGTAAAATAGGAAAGCAGTTTCGCGAGCTTGGACATGTAAGACAGGTAAAAAAGCAGCTGCCAATGGAATAAGTGATGATAACAAATTAGATATTTTGCTTGAGTTTGAGGAAAACCAACATACTTCTAGTCGACAAGCAGCCGCAATCTTCGATGTTAGCCATTCATCGATTATTCGAACATTAAAAGAAAATAAAATGCATCCCTATAAAATGATATCACCTCAGAAGCTCATGGAAGACGATTTTGATAGGAGAATGTATTTTTGTGAACAAATGATGGCAATGTTAGATAACAACGTGATCCAATTAAAACATGTTTTGTTTCTGATAACTCCACATTTACATTAAACGATCATGCTAATCGTCAAAAATGCCGCATTTGGTCGACGAAAAATCCACATTGGATGAGAGCAGAACATATGCAATACCCTGTAAAGGTTCATGTTTGGGCAGGAATTGTTGAAGATCATATCATAGGTCCCATTTTTATTGATGGCAATTTGAATGGCAATAATTATTTAGCACTACTTCAAATTAATATCGTGCTAACTTTGACAAACTTATATCCTGATCCAGAAAACCCACAAGTTTCAGCGAATATGATATGGTTTCAGCAAGATGGCAGCAAATCAATGTCCGGCAGTACCTCAACTGAATATTTCCAAATGGGGATATGTCAACAGCATTGTATACAAAACTAAACCCCTCGACTTATATATATGTTTTGTGTAAACAGTGCAGAAACACCTTCATTCTTTCGTTGCAACAGTTACATGAGACGTTAACTACAGTAAGCACTCGTCACGATGGAGAGTGCTATAAATCAATTGTGCCACATATCCAAAACAGCTAGATTACGATTGGCTCTTGCTGATGGACACTCATGTCACTACCAGGGAATAATAATCTACGAATACTTTTACTTACAGGTATACAACAAGACATTCTACAACGTAAATGCTACTTCACATCTATAGATACACCACAAACCTCACTAAATGTTCTATTCACACTGTAGCTCTCTTAACAAATATAAAAAAGCAGTCCAACGAAATATTTTATTTATATGCAACTCATAATTCAATAATTTATGTAACTTCACATTAATAATGTTCCACTTACTAAAAAAAAAACTTTTGTAAAAATAACACTTTAATATAAAATGTAAGAATACAAGAATACAAGAACGCAAGAATAACCTTAAAAACAACAAGATTTATAAGCCTCTCAAAACAAAATACTGTAGCAGCAGCTGGTCTGTTTGACGCGGCAGGCATCAAAATGCCGATTACTATACGACCTGAAAGATTGAGAATGTGCAATAGTCTAAACTCTTTCTAGTAGTATTATTATTCTTGTCTACGATGTTACTCGAAGTATATATTAATTATCCCTGATAATTGCGCAATGGTATCTCCATCTATTTTATAAAACGCTATGTGTTTTGTTTTATATATAACGTAGTTTAAACTGGAGAAAAAGAAAATTGTCGGTTGTTTATTAATTTAGTAAACAACACACTTCGAAAAAGAACACATAATTAATATACGTTGTCAGTATAGTAAGATGCAGGGTCCGTTATTCCTGGAAGTGGACATCGACTGCACTGATACGTTTTTCTCTGCGTCCCCTCCGTCGACTATCAATAGTCTGTCTCTTGCAGCGATGAATTTCAAATTTCGAAACTGAAAATGCCCGATCGAATTCCGCATATAAATGCTCACCATCGTCTTATGTGGTACCTACGCACACAAGCAAACTCTCGCAAAACAAAAGCGAGAGGAATGAAAGACAATGGCACGCAAAAAGTTCGTAACATGTGCCTTATTGGCGGTAGTTTTTAATTTATCTCTTATCCTCGATGGGATCAATTATAAATGCAAATGTGATGCGCGCGAAAAACTTACGAGTGACCAAATATAGATCCGGTGGTTCCGCCCAACCATCTTTTTCGCCGTCTCAGTTCTTCACAACGAATACAACGTTATAGTAACACAATAACGAAACACAATAGTGCACATGCGTGTGCGGTTTTTGCAATACGGGTATTTAATGTAGATTGATACTTGAGGATAATGATCAGTATAAAAAGTAATGCGATGGAATTTAAAATGGTAATGGCGGGACAAAGATAGTTCCTTTATTCTCAGGTAATTTGTTATATGTATGAAGTTTACCCATATAAATGTATAGGGCTATTATTTGACTTGGTTGAAACAAAACAAATGTCAAACAAGATTTTTTTTTTCATTTATACAAATCCCAAAAGAAAAGGTATCACTGCCAATTTTGTTCCTACTCACATTTTTTTTTTTTTGAAGTTGAAGTTACTAGAAATAATTATGGGAAATTTAAAATTGGTTATTTGAGCAGGTGCAACCAGTTACAAATCTGTGAACCGAGATTACTATTCATAAATTTCACTTTATCTAGAAAATTTGAAGTATTTCGTATGTATGCTTTTGTACCCATTTCTTCTGGTCTTTTTATTTCGATGCCACGGCATTCATAAAATATTTTAATAAAATGTGTATGAAGTAAAAGTAATAAGCCTTATTAGCCTAATTTCGCATACGTAGCTTACTTCGATAGTTCTTCGAAAGTTCCGATAACTGCAACTTCTTTACTTCAATCAAAAAGATATTGTTTATCTTACTTTAATGGATTGTACGTATTGTTGTTTTAAGACAATTTGTTCTTTATCTTTAATTTCAACGGTTCTTGTGATGTTTACGATTTTGTTATTCCAACTCCTTGGAAAATGTGCCATAGTTTGCAAATTATTAGATATAATGAAGTGATCTTATCATGATAAAAAGCCGACGTTTTAAATTCTAGATTTTCTCAAACAAGTGCGAAATAAGAAACATTCGATTAACAAGCAATGCTTCGTATAATTGGAATTCCACCGTGATAATACCTGAAGTTGTGGTTTCATCATTTTTTATTTTCATAATTTTATTTTTGTTTATAAAATTTGGAATTTTCGGCTCAATTTTCTTTGCTTTTGTTATTGTTTCAGAATGTGGACTTGTTATTTCATTGTTAAATAATAGAATGTTATCAAACAAATATTAATCTACCGCCTTATGTATTTGTTTTATTTTATAAGCCTATATACTTTAATTACGATACATTGCCTGATGATAGTGATGATCTTGATCACTAACCTCAAAACAAGCTTACTATAAAAATATACAACTTCTTAGTCAGCTAGCGTAGATACGCAGGTTATTCATATACACAGAGAATAAAACGTTTGGCATGCTTCATACGCAGTAATACTGCTGAACGGTTGCTCAAGGTTACTTTTGAAATTCTCCCATGGGACGCTGCACTTTCTGTAAGAAACATTCTTGTCAAGAAGAGAGAATGGAAAAGAATACATATATGATATGTTTTCTACCATTTAATTGCGTCTTACTATAATTCCTTTACTCAATGATTGTACAGTAGATATAAGACAAGCTAAGGATCACATAAAAATGGATTTAAAACTTTTGGAACAATAATATTTCAATAATCTGCTAACTATAAATAAAGCAAAGACTAAGTATATGATGTACACAAACTGGACACGTAAACATGTCAATATTAAATAACGTGAACTGTAAGACATCAACAAATACATTCGGTATTATGAAGCCACATCTAAGGATATCACATATAAGAACTGAGAGACCCGTCCTAGATGCTAACTTCTAGAGCTATTAAGTTCTATAAGTGGTATATGATATACCAAATAATTTGAAGAAATTAAAGGTGGGATTCAAGGCATATCTGTAGTGTCTGTAAAGTTATCGGCATGTCTGTAAGTATCTAAAATATATGGCTACAGACTTAGACATAACCTTATAGAATTCACAGATGTGCATAGAATCCCGCCATAACATACGTAAATTTTAAAAGGAAAACAAAAGATTATATACGAAATATGGAAAAAAAATATGATTAGTTTAGTTAATACTAGTATCCGTTGAACAAATGTTATGGAAGAAGATTAGGAACCCCTCAATACCAGTAACCCGTAATAATTGGCCCGCAATGCCTGCAGACGACACGTATACAGTGGGAGTCATCAAGAATGGCAAATTCGGAAACTGGGAATAGTAGAGCCTAAAACATGAAGATTGAGCGCAACATTCCGTATACAAATGTTGCTAATTTAAGACATACAGGATGTTCAAATTAATAATTTTATTTCTAAATTTCCCATTAATTCAGCAAGTTTTCATAGAATCAACGTGAAAATTGGTTCTACTACGTTTTTCAGCATCGTGAATAGGAATTTGTTATCACTTTTACTGTTACTCGCAGAGGGCGCTAGTTACACTCTGCTGAATAGGTAAATCGAAGCTTATCTTTTTGTGTATGCAGAATCATATAAACCGAATAGAAAATTTTTACATGAAAAATACATACTTGTTTAATTTTAATATCTTGATCCCTTTTGGAGGTATTTGCATTCAAAAGTTTCATGCATTTCGTGCTACTACCGTTATTTTTATTTCTTAAAATACAAAGTTGCCTTATCCATCTGACAGCCATCATTATTTATGCTTGTAAAGCTTGTGTCAAAAAGTGCTAAGCAAAAGTAGTTTATCTTTTTCTACCTTATTTGTATAAGAATAACTTTTCAAATAGTGAAATGCGAGATACAATTTCTCTTTTTGCTCAAACAGATTTTAATGGACTTGCTGCAGCCCGGAGCCGGAGATATTTACAATTATATCCAAACCGAAAACAACCAAATCATAAACTTTTTAGAAATCTTTATAATCGCTTGGAAGAAACTAGGTGTTTTCGTCCTAAGCGTCATATTGGTCCTGCACGTCTACGATTTTCACAGTTTCTACAGACGAAACAGAACGAAGACCGAAATTTTCTTGACAAAATTCTCTTCACCGATGAAGCAACGTTTATTACACGCGAAGTTTTCAACTGGAGAAATAGTCATTTGTGGGATTCTGAGAATCCACACATGCATTAAGGAAAAGACATTCTTTCCAGCTCGAATTCAAAATAAACATTTGGTGTGGGATGATATTTGATTGAACAGTTTCCTTGGCCATCTAGAAGCCCAGGTTTTAATCCACTATATTTCTCTGTTTGGTCTAGTATGAAGGAAATAGTCTACAAGGAAAGGATTGAGTCTCGCGAAGAGTTGCATTAAAAAATTCAAGAAGCTGTCAATATAATCAGAAATAAGGCAGAACTCTTTTTTAACATCAGAAGATCTTTAAGAAAACGCATAGAGAAGTGCATTATGGGTAGTGAACATTTCGAGCTAAACAAGTTATTCACGAGTAGTATATTGTGCGGGCGCTTGTAATGCCAGTTTGTATCAGCTTGCTACCTTTTTGGAAGTCGACTTTATAAGACATTATTTTCAAACATGTATGTATGTTATTACTCTAGGGGAGGGTGGGTATAGTTGTAACATGGGTATGGTTGTAACAAAGCGAATGTCAAGTGGAATGACAGATATAATTGTTTATGAATGGTATCACTAGGTGACGCTTTATAGCCGTCATTAGTAGTTTGACGTAGTAATGGCACATGGTTTACTTGAGAAAAGAAAAGGAGAAAAAACTGTTTTTTAGGTAAAATAGTAATTTTTTCAATCTCGAATTAATTGATTATAAATCATTAAGCAGTCAATGTAAGTTTGCCATCCTTGGCTAGCATAAAATAGAGCTTCCTAGCTGCTGTCACAGTGAACTTCGGTTCATTGCAGCGGATGGGTGAAATTTAAAAATAGGGGGTGTGGGGATATTTGTAACAACTTGTTACATCCATACCCAATATTTGTTACCACTATCCCCACCTTCAAATGGTAAATATTTTTGATAAGGCCGCTTTACAGTTTGCATTTTTTTTTAAATTGCATACAATAAAAATCGCGCATGTTCTATTCCGTGTATTGCACATGCAATGCAAGTAAAATTGCACTCAGCTGACCTAAATCCATTGAATGCGCATGCGGGCAATTTTTGTTGCACGCAGTTTTCATTGCATGCAAAAACTGTAAAGCGGATTTTACAATGGCTATTTAATAAGTTGCGAAATGGAAGTGTTTTTAGACGTGATATTGACCAACGAGGTGTCAGCCGCGTTGGTCAACACGTCAAGTACCTAAAACACTTCTTTCGCAACGAGTTACATACATGATTTTTTCTACAATCGAAGCCTTGCAGAAGAAAAAGCCAAGAGAAAAAAATGAGAAAAATCTTAGGACAACTAAGAAAACATTGTGCAGCAGTTTCACTTATTCTAAAAAATAATTATTAATAAATAAATAAAATATTAATTACACACTTCTCTTTTTTTCACTTTTTACATCTTACCCCACTCCTTGTTACAACTGTACCCACCCATGGGGTATCATGTAACACTCGACTACCCTTTTTGTTTCTTCTACATATTATTTGTCAATGTACAATGTAGGTATTATTAATTCTCTGTCTCAGCAATCTTAGAAGATGAACCTTAAAGATGGTACCATTAAAATATTTTTATTTAATCAATGATGACCTCTAAGGTTGAAAATATAAAAATTGTTACAACTATACCCGCCCTTCCCTACTGATAAAATAGGATTGTGTGTGTATACATTATTTCTTTTATTATTTATTATTTACTTGAACTTCGTAATTTAAAGATCGACAATTATGTTAATACGACGAACTGCATTGAAACTTTCGAATGCAAATATCTCGAAAACGGATCAAGATACCAAAATTAAACAATTGTCATCTGTCTGTATGTCTTAAACAAACAACATTTATATAAGGTATATTGCGTTCAATCTTCATGTTTTACGCTCTAATATTCCAGTTTCCAGGTTTTCCATTCTTAACGACTCACACTGTATATTATATATGTGTATTTAAATAAAAAACTAAATAGATAAAACTGCAAGCTATTAGATATCATTTTTTTAAAGTATTTCTACCAAAAAGGTATTCGAACATTTTCTAAAACAATGTTCTTACTGACATCATATTGAAACAAGAACACCAACACTACTGTCAGGTGTAAAGCTTGCTAAAGCTCCGTGTGAACATCGTAAGAAGCTCTCGCTAAAACCAATTTGCATGTCGCCAGAGCAACTCCATGTTATATCACTTCCCTGTCCGAAAGCGGGGCCTCTTAGATACGATTACATTTTTCCTGCTTTCACAATCAATAATTTACGACTACAGACTGTCGTGAATTACGTTCCCGTATAATGAATTGGTGCAATTTCGTTATTAGTAACCGTGCAATGGTAATAGCTTAACAGATTGGTGTTATACACATCTGCACTACGATATGTGGCGACTAATCGAAAGTTTGAATTCGAGTTCCACTGGGTAAATTAAAGTGCGGTGACCATACGGTTACACAGCAGGGTGCCTACGAATGACAAATCGAGAACCGACGCCGACGTTTGCGTTGAAGAAGACTCTTCACTAACAATAAGTACCTACTATGTGCAAACATATTTGCATACACATATAAATCATTTATTATAAAATGAAAAGAAAAACCTGGATGCCATAATTATAAACTCATTTGTTGATGATATTTTAGAACATTTATATATATTAACAATTATATACGATTCTATCGTACTATTGTATGTGCAGTATGTACTATTGTAAAATAGTGCTCACTGAAAGTTATTTTCTAATTAAACCAGCTTTAATAAAATCAGGATAAAAATGCTTCAAACAAATAAAATACCTTCAACGGCAACATTCAGTGGTTCTATAAAAAAAACAGCAAAAATTCTTAGGTGTTTAAAAAGTTAACATAAAGTTTAGTTCTGAATAGTCACTATAAAATATTAAGCCAATATTTAACAGTTGCTGCCAGTCCAACAGATCAACACAACAAGAAGAAAAAACTTGAACAGTAATGATTTAAAATTACATATATGCACGCATTGTTATTATTAAACAAATTACATGAGTGAAAACAATAACATAATAATATAATCGAGTAGCCAGTTTTATATTGCGGAAAAAGATGGTGGATAATAATACAAACATATGCAAATCTACAAAACGAAAATTTATACGTTTGTCTAAGCTGTAATCATAGATTAACCCTAATGTGCAAAAGCTTAAACTACATAAATAAATGTAATGATGTGGAAATAACATGATGTATTTTTAACACATCTAATTCTGTGACTTATAAATCTTTCTTATCAGAACTTTAAAATTAGCTTAAAGCAGTATCTAGAAGAAACTCAGAATTATGATTTAAATAACTTCCTGAATATTATAAGTAAACTTTCAAAACTAATAATCGGTTAGATACTAAATTAGGTCATAATTATATAAGTACCTTACTGCTGATTACATCACATAACACATAACTTGGTTTTTAAGTTATATTTTGATTTCTATTATATTTTAATCGTATTATGGCTATTGTTTAAATTACATCATAAAAAGGAGTCAGTTATAATACCATCTTCAACGCTTTATCTTAATTAATATTACAGCATTTTTGTAAAAATTAATGGTACAAAAGACAAAACTTCGATTTGTGCATCATGAGCCCAACAAACGATACTCCCTAGTCATCATTTTCAACAGTTAAAATTTGGAGGACGGTAAATAAGAGAACGCTGGCCGATAATCGGGCTATTGTTATCGCAAAACTGATTACATTTTGAATATGACGGATGATCAAGCTGTGGCGAGCGCCTACAGTCGCTTGAGCTAGGTTACCCAGAGTAATACATCATATTTACTGTTGAAAATACGCCCCTTACCAAGGAAGGATGCTTTTTGTTGTACTTATTCCCAAGCATTTTATTCGAAATTGCGACAGTGTATATACGTGTTGTCATTATATTTTAAATAAAAGTATTATAAATATATGAAATGCTTTAAAATAGCACACAGTCCGATTTAATTTACAAAATACAATGCACTGTTTAATGATTAAAATCATATTTTAATCATCCCAGTGTCATCTATTATTTCTCTTTGAAACAAAAAAAAAAACAATAAAAAGTTATGAGTAGGCTCTTTATTTATTTTGGTTATTATTATGTATATTGTCTGTTGTCGTCTGTGATCTGCCCTAACATTCAATGTAAAAAGTACTTATTTCACGTAACATTGGGTACTCTAAAGCTTATCATCAGTGTGGGAACACCATAGGTCGACTTTTTTATGCTAAAGAAAACGTTTAAGTGTAAAAAAAAAAACTTAAAAAAATTATATTACAATGAAACGAAATAATTAGACATGATTCACCAGTAATTTTTCAAGTAGCAATGCGAGGACTGCAACAATTTCAAATAAAAAACTCTAACTGATCGTAACGCCCTCTTACTAGACTTTGCCGCCTAAAAAACAAAGTGGTATATAGAAATTTGTATATTAAACAAAGATACTAAACACAATATTTTTCTGAATATTCCCAATCTTTTTATAAGACTAGTTGCACGTCTAATATGGTCGCTGCTAGTAGGATTCTTGAATTTAAACCAGGAACTTTTTTTATTCACGTCTGCTATTTTTGGTGATCATCCTTTTGCTGGTGATGTTTTATGTAATTGAAACAAACTTGTGTGTTTGATGACGGAATATACAATGCCTTCTCCTTGTTTGTTTTTTTTTCTGCGGTATAAGTAGGTAAATGTGTGCTTTTATGCTAATGAACAAATTAAAAATTATATCCTAAAATCTTAAAAATTTATATCGCACAATAAATCAGTTTGCTATGCCGTCATTCATCAAACCATAAATTTACTTTAATTTTTACTATTAATACAGAAAGAGTACTTTTTCTTAACTTAATAAACAACAAATCTTATTACTACTATCACTACCTAATAATAAAAATCAGTATAACCATAACTAAGTATATATCAAAAATAGAATTGATATAGAACCGTAACCAAAACCGATATTAGATCAGAAGCGTTATTATAATAACTGTTTTGGCATTGTTTCTGTGCTCATAGCTCTTTCAATCAGAACCGATATGTAATAGTTTGAAGCAGTTATTTTTGGAACCTTTCCAATCCCTGTTTTTTTTTTGTAATTAGTTAATATCTTTTTCAAAGAAAGAGGAGAAATTTCGTAATATAAGGAATTATGTAATAGTTGGTAATGCTATACTTTATCGTAAATCAAAATGGATCAATTAAATATATATCAGTAAATAAAAAATAAAGGATATTATCAAAGAAAGAAAGAATTCGTAAATCAGCTTCTTTATCCAAAGCCATCTGGGCTGTAGTACGACCATTCGTGGGGGTCTTTCCTCCGCTGTGTAAACATCCTCAGTAATGGGATTGTTTTATCCAGTATTCATTGGCATTAAGTGCTCTGTGTCGCTGGCAATTTTATTAGCTTCTAAGTTAGGCGATGCGCCGCATTGTTGGTATCCCCACGGAGACGCTGTTACTATTGTGCTCCCTGCTTCTTACCTAAGGCCCACAATTAACCTGACACGCTAAGACTTATCGAATCTTCGCTTTAAATCCCGTATGCGCTATCGTAATTGCCATCCAAATACTGGCTATTTATAGAGGATAACTCTTTAAACATGAATGTAAAGTTTTGCATCAATGGGTGGTTACACTGATTAACGATTGATGACTTATATATTATGCCCATTTTTGAATATCTGTACTTACAGTGCTAAATTAAAAACTACCATCAGCTTTACAATGACTATGCTTTCCAAAATATACTAACACAAAACAGTCAATTTATTATATTCTGCTGGATTCGTTAGTAAGTGATCAATCTAAAATACTCATACTTGAAACTGGTATCAATTTTTTTTTTCAGAAAAGTTTCCTCCAATATTTGGAAATTTTAATATATAAATTGTTTAGGCCAGAACTGATTGCACGCAATCTACTGTAATGCTGTAAATATAAAGCCTTTAATAAAATTAGTAAAATCAAATTTTAAACATCCTATATTCATTACTTTTTAATCATAAGTATGCTCTTTCAAATGCCAGATGGCCTGCAGAGTGAGAATTGCTGATAAGAATAGGCTAGAAGACGCGCTAGCTTTAAAAAAAAATACGAATGGATAATCAACCCCTTTAATCTTTAGTACGGTGGTAGATGCTGGAGAAGTGCTTGAATGTCCTCCACTCCAATATTAGTGTATTTACAGTGCTTAGTTTAAGTGATATAGTGTGCATGAAACTCTGGTAAATCAATTATGATCGACTTTGTACGATAAAGACAAGTTCAAACACATGAAACTTTTATTTAAAAAAAAAATTCGAAATGTGAAACCGTGTATAAACAACATAAATAAGAATATAATTATCTCAGGTAAGTTAAATGAGTTCGCATATTAAATAACAGTTGCGTTTTAAATTAGTAATTTCCACTTTTTGCAATAGAAATTCATCATAGAAAATAAATACGGCTAAAATTAAATTTTAAAATTCCCGCCTTTTCGAAACATTTATCGGTACAGTTCTATGCTTAAAAGACGAGCGAATCAGAATGTGCAACATTTGCTGGTAAAAATACTGAGTATTAGGTTCGTGCCGTGAATACATATTCACTAGTAATATTAGAACTGCCACCTCATAAACGTTTTTCCACCGGTGGCCGCAAACTGTTCATCGGTTATACAAAATTTCTAACCAAACAAATTTGGCGAACATATTAAAATGAAATTTCTTATAAGTATATTGAAATTTAGATTATGATTAAAATAATACGTTCATTTTTAGGTTGATTTGGGCACGAAATACCTTTGAAAGGAGTAAATCATCAGGCATCAGAACAGCAGGTCAGATCAGGATATCTAATGGGGGGCCCCGTACTTCGAATTGTGGAGAATGGCTCAGGACAGGAACATATCTTAGGAATATCGTCTTGGAGAAAATTACCCAATAGTTATATGGGTAAAGTGGGGGCATAATTAATATGATAAACTTTGTTTAACAATTAACCATCGTTTTTAGATTGGAATTTGGAATAAATAGGATTTTATCAAAATAGCCGTTATATTTTGTAAAAATTAATCGAAACACGCCCGTATCTCACGGAGGTTGGCTAGTAAATGCTTTTGAATAGGAAATTCTCTAAGAGATATCGATAGCAATTGTCTTCGCAAGGGCTGCAAACTACACTCAGAAAAATCCGTTAATTTCACCGAAGTGAGGGGAATAAAAGATATTTAATACATGAGAATGCCCATGTGACCAAATGGAACTGTGAAATGTTTAAACTAAATTAAAATAAATAATTATTGCAAAATTATGGAATCAGCTTACATTAATTATAAAAGTAGATGCGTGTACATCATGGGAAAAATGCTTTTTGAATTTTACAATGCCAATACTATGTTAAATTAACAATCTTAAAAATACACGTCAATTTTTGATGAAACCGAATTCCAACAATTTTCCCTGTCTTTTTGTTGACATATCAATTCATTTGGATTGCAAATACATATAAAACCATTTTTAAACTAAATTTAAGTAAAATAAACACACTGTAAAAAAATATGTTCCTTCGAATAGAAACTTGATCCAACTTTGATCTCCCAAAATCTGTTGTAAAAATCTATACTCCAATTCTAATATTTAATTTCGATGTGTAGGTATCTCACTACTGATCATCTTTACGTCCTGAAGGGAACATTCTAAAGGAAAATGCCTTGAAGGACTTGCCAAATGCAGAGGTCTCCTAATCATCTGGATGGTCTGGCTGTTTACTGCTACATTTTACATCCTTCTTTGTTATACCCTTGTTATTATTATTTAAAATACATAAAAGTAAAACTGATAACGGTATAATTAAATAATGTTAATTTATTCAACCATTACACTACATACATTCCTTCCTATGCAAACTATTTCTGGTTAGTTTTGAGTTTTAGTCTGTTATACATACCATGCTGGCAACTTTTGATTTGAATGCCGAGAAAACATAATACATTTCATAAAGTGTAGTTGTCGCATCTAACAAGTATACGCGTGCAGATATACGAAGTGCCAACTGAGTTTCAGCATAATATAAAGTAATCACAACTTTATATGTTCAAACTACGAATAAGAATTACGAAATAAAATATTTGCAGCTTGCAAGCGAGATTCCGAAGCGGTACAACGTCCGAAATTTTGTGATTTCAGAAAGATTCTCTTTGAATATAACTCTGGCGACTATGAAATATCAAATATTTGATTATTGTATAACTTATGGCTAAGTTACATATTTTCTGCAAACCATATATACAGAATTTTTAATAGATTACACGCCGCATTCTGTTGTGTTATTTGCTGCGATCAACAAGAAGGTATCAGCTGCATAGTACATAACAAGATAAGCACCAGATAAAGAAAACGAGCAGGATCGTTAAAACAATGCCGGTCCAAACGCAGATACCTACTGCTGTGGCCTGGCACCCCGGTTTTCGTAAATTCAATGTTTTCTCTTGCTGCGCCTGAGTAGGTTATCAGGGAAATTAGCGTTCCCACCCCCTATTAGCGCTTTGGTATGAAGTTGACCTTCAGTCGACCTCCATTTCTTTGTACTTTCTTTATCTAACCAGGTCCAGATCTCCCTTCTTGTGGAATCCTTGGTAAACCCACATACGGGCTCTGGACCCATGAAGTGTCTCTTAGAGCCCTCCTTGGCTAGTTCGTCGGCTATTACATTGCCACACAACACAAAGTTGTTTTTACCATATCCCTACTACTGTTTAATTACTTTTTACAGTATAATCGTAATTGATAATAGTATAAATTAAAATTTGAAAGTCGAAGGCGACGTCACTTTACAAAAATACTTACTACTTTGTAAACCTAAAATGTCATCAAAGTTAGCAATAAAAGTATAAACTCTGATGATGTCAGCATAAGCAAGAACTGGACAAGAGAAACCCTACAACAAATCATTAATATATAAGACAAAAAGCAAAGGTCTCAAATTAGAGTTAGATTATTTTGATAGTCAACCTTCAATGATGCTTTTTAAATTACTTTTGTACGTCCTAAATACCCTGAAATGTTCAAACGGTTTCCATGCGCGAGGAACTTCTTCTGGTTGAATATTAATTAAGAAAAATCTTTCAATTTCTTATTTCTTTATTTATTACGGGATTTGTTGCAAGTTCTGCATAATGTAATTAATATCCTTTGTACATTAGTCGTACTACTATACTAGAATAATTCCGATTATGTAATAACATATATATATATATATATATATATACTGGGTTGCCACCCGTTTTGCAAGGATCGTCCTCGTTTTGATACTTGATTCTCTTGGCCTGCTTTGATAACAGAAATCCTTGCAAGAACTCATTTATATAAAAAAAAAAATCCCGCCCATACTTCACTATCCATGGTGAATGATCAATACGATCATTCGATTACTATTTTAGTCGGATAGTGTCACACAAACTTTGTCCTCGCCGAATACATATAAAAGGCGCAACCCTAATATGTACCTACTTTCTTGTCTTTTATCTGATATCGTTCATAATATTTTTATAAATAAAAGCTTACTTTTGAGTGCGGATATTAGCATTCTACCGTACTTGAAATTAAAAGTCATTATGCTAAAATGCTGAATAAAACTATGTAAAGCAACATTTATAATATGCCTACATATATACAAGGGCATTGAAGAAGGACAAAAGGAAAAATAATCAACCCAGTAAATCAAATTCAAATTTCCCGCAATTATATTTAGTAACTTCAACTTAAAGGTATTCAAATAACTATTAATCTAACACAAAACCGTAGGTAATTTCATGCTTTAGTGTTGAAGTTACTAAAAATAATTGCGGGAAATTTGAATTTGGTTCACTGGGAAGTAAGATAAAAGGTACCTAAACGTAAAAGTATTCATACTCGCCCATATATTACTTTTAGTATTATGTTAGAACTTAAGTAACACCGCATTAAAACTCTCTTTAATAAAACGACGAATAATAAAGATAGAAAGAGATGTTTCCTTCTTGTTCTATCGCGGTTAGCTAACATCTGGCGCACGTATTCATTATAAAACGCAATATCCGTCCAGATTTCGGATATTTCCGTATTTTTCTTTGCGTTCTTGCATAATCCACCTTGGTTTCATCTCCCTCGACCTCGTCGCGTGGTCGACTGGTTCCGTCTTCACAACAATTTTCCTGCCATACTGCGCGGGTCCACGGATTTTAATAATGGTTTCTTAATTAAGTTGGAGATGTTTTTAATTGCGGTATACCAAGACCTCGTTATTTCTAAATCCTCTGAATGGCTTTCATTAAAGTCGACACCTCGTAAAACACAAATATTAGATTTAAAACCGTGAAGTTTCACGGAAATAGGGATGCAATGGTAAAATTGGAACAGAGACGCTTTAAACCATGGTATATAAGTATATATTATATACAAAATAGAAAAAAAGGTACTTTACATATCGAAAACGCTTATTTCTTTATTATTGTCGATATGTCAGTGTTATGAATTTTCACTTCCACAAATTTATCTGCTAAAGTTGCAATTAAAATAAATAATAACCTAAGACTAGTGATACTTTGATACTTAGGTAACTCCCAATTGTTAGTTAACGCGCTGTTGTTTCTCACTTTTCACATCTATGATATTTTACTAGTCATCGATAAAATTTAATTAGAATTAACAGTTCAACAACTGTAATTGCAGACAATTACAATTATAGTTAATTAATTGTAAATTTGATGAGCAAATAATAGTGTTTGACTACTATAACTTACCCAGCGTACCATATCGTGCCAAATATTTCGAATCAATTCTGATAAAATTTTGTTCAGAGACAAGGGCCAACTTCAGAGAAATGAAACTAAACTGTCCCAAGTCACCTGTCTATTTGTAATACCTCGTACAAGTAATATTTCTAAGTAATTTTTGCTTAAGATAACATGGGATTGATGAACCACTAAGGAGTTTCTTCCTTATTTTTGAAAATTTATATTTAATTATCTTATTTTATTTAATTAAAGTAAAAAATGAGAACACAAAAAAAACTAAAGTGATCGAAACAGCAACAATAAAAAATATGAAAAACCATATTGTGTTTAAATCCACATTTACCTCAACGAGTTTTACGATTTTCCTACGAAAATATCCTGAGAGGAATCCTGATTGCCACTGAAACTCTTGGCCGATCGTTGGAGCCTCAAGTACGTTCAATTTCGCCCGTAGTGTACTTGGAACCACACCTGTAACAAGACCTTTCCTATGTACCCAGGTATTTAATAGGGATGATTTCCCGCCTAAAAGTGAAAATTATTAACTAGTTTTGATTCAATTTTAAACAGTTAAAGGATATTCTTATATACTGTGAGATTCAAAATGATTGTCGTAATAAAAAGAACTGTTTTCCGGAAAAATTTATCTATACTTATTACCGATTTAATGAGCGAAGTTAGCTACATACAAATTTCATACAATAAATCAATTTTCTTGACATTCAGTGACATTGGCGTTCGTGTTGTAATTATCCTTTATTTATTTATCTTATATTTTTTTTCACACCGTTTATATTTACATCTAATAGCACCAACAATAGTGTAGTAACACTGAAATAGTTCAAACCTTCATTACAAACACACGGCATATACCTACAGCCTGCTACTATCTATAGGAGCGGAATTGACAATTTTTGAATCTCACCGTATTTGTTTGCCATCAATTTCATTTTGAGGTTAAGTTTTCGAGAACCGCCATCATGTTTGTTTGTTAAGTAGATTTATGTTGTTGAGATTGATTATCGTATGGTTTATTATAAGAAATTTGAAGTGTATCGATAAATATTTGCACCGAAATTGTAGATTCCTTCACCCAGCTAGTTTAACCGTTGAATAAAAGATGATTCTACTAGTTTGTGGAATAGGCGACATCTAAACAATAATATTTAACATTTCTATGACTGAATTTATGAAATTATCGTAATTTGATTGACTGTTTTAAACTGAATTACATCTATATAGGTGGTCATGAATTTCTCCTATAAATTATGATATTCCGCTTTCTTGAAATGGGGGTATAGATTAAATAGTATATAGGTTATCCACCTGTCAGTGTCAAAATTTATCGTTGAGCGATGTGTGATGAAATTAATAACAGATACAAGTGGATTAATAATTGATAAGATAACTTTAAAGATGGGACATTAATCAAACAACTAAGGTAAATAACTTATTTGTAGAAATTTTATTTAGTTATAATTTACAACAAATTGTTGTTCAAAATGGTCACAATTCTGTTGAATGCATAATGCAATACGACGTTTCAAAAATATTCTGCAATACATGTGGTGTTATTTCATTACATTTATTTGTATTTGTATTCATCAGGTCATTTAAGTTATTAATTTTTGTCTTCATTTTTATACACTTTTAGCAATCCGAAAATAGAATAATCTAATGGAGTAAGGTCTGGTGATCGCGCTTGCCAAACATCTTTGCTTATTATATATAATAACTCGATTAGGATGTATTGTGCTGATAGCGCTAAATTTTCACGAATTGTATATGCAGTAGCCCCATCTTGCTGGAAGAACCCCGTTGAATTCATCCTTCTGCAATTGATTTAAAAATGGTATTAAATAACTGTTATCGGTATCGTTGGCTGTTGATGTTATTGCGAAAAAATATTGGTCCTACTATTCTACGACGAGATACAACTAACCATAGTCCAACTTTAACAGGATGCAGGGGAACTTCAGTGTGATTGTTAGATCAAGGATTTCATGATTGTCTAAATTTTCTTGAAAGAAATTGCAATAATTTGTTGTACTAGCATGATCTCTAGGTATATAAGATCTGATGAACAACTGATACTTTGTATATAATTCTATGAGCGGTACTAGAAGATACATTTGTTTGAAGTGATAAACGACGAACTAATGTGGGTTTTCGTCAACAAGATTTTCTACGTGGTTAACAATATTTTGCTGTGTACGTGGTCTACTGGAACTTTTGCCTTTTAAAACAGATCCTGTAGTCCGAAACTTCTCCACTACTAGGCAAATATGATGTAAAGCAGTATTATCCACAACTCTATGAGGAAACTGCAAGCTAAACTGCCGCTTATATTCAGCATAGCAATATTGCTATTCGCCATTAAGAAATTATGTACTTCGGAAATATGCTTCAACAATAAAAGTATTTTCTTGCAATGTGCAATCATGTTAAAAACCGTCAGGAAAAATTATATTACTACTCACAAAATCACAAATATCAAAGTAATATTTTTGGTGTTATGTTCATGGCAAGCAATATTTTTAGTATATTCGCCGCACTCTAGATTGAAGATTGAAATTGATGAAAATTCTTGGTAACCAAGATAACGAAAACAACAAGTCATGTTTTCAGACTCAGCAAATTACGTAGAATTTTATTATACCAAAATATATGAGGTGGTCAGGTTGAAATTTTAAATTTGACCACATTTCGGATGAAACCGAAGCTAGCATAGGTCAAATAATTAAAAAAATAATAATAATTCATAACAATAATTTATTGCCTTGATATCCCCCAACAGTTTTCGCCAATTACAGGAGCATCGGCCCGGCCATAAGTTATTCCGTCCGTGGAGCAACTTAAGATGTTCGTCTCTCAGCATTTGCCAATGAGTGCAAGCAACGTTTACAGTAAATGACACATTTCGAATTTTATTGCAAAATATTCATAAATAAGAAAGTTAGGGTCTGGAATACCTGGTATATGTATACATACAATAGTAAGATTCTTCTCCGATTTGTATAAAACTAAAAAAAAACTTCTTGGTGTTCTTGTAAGTAAATATTAATTAAATAAAAGCCACATGCTTTAACGTTTTCGCTTCGCAATGTATCATCAGAAAAAAAACCAAGATGTCAGTCTAAATTTCTAATTTCTAGTTAAAATTAAATTTAATTTCATGGTAAAATCTACACATTTAATATTAGAAGTAATACTTGTACAACGAGCAATCGTAACATTTACATTTTCATAATCCGTAACAGTATAATTTTATTAATTAATTGCTCTATATACTTCGAGCAGATTGCTTCTTATCACTCCCATTACCATTTTTCCGCTATAATAACTTCAAACTCTTTACTACTGAATATTGTATCAGCGATGACAAATTACAAACTGAAGAGCTGTGTAAATAAAAACCAGAGCAACATCATTTTCGATAAAAAAAAAAAAGAAATCATATTTTTTATTATTATCCGATGACGTTCTTTGTTGCCTTAATTAAAATCTTTACTAAACTTAACAATAACGGAAACTGTATTTCTGTGCACACTTTTTATGGCAGATAACAATTGCACTTCGTCCCCTGTTACTGGTTGCGAACGGCCATTTAGCGGGGTGAAATGAAGGATAAACAATACAATTTATCCGTGGGGTTAAAAATAATGCAGTGGCTACGGTTGTACTGTATTAGATACGGATGCGGAGGAAAAGTACAATAAAAGAGGTACTGATGTGGTGCTAGTCACCCTCTTGCTTAATGCTAGCTGGGGCCGTTCAGTGGGACGTCAGCGAGGGTGATCGGTTTTGATAGATGGACGCTAAAGCGACTTTAATTGTTATATGTAAATTCTTGTTGATGTTGAAACACGTGACGATGTTTGTTCAACGTGAACTAGTATTTAGTAAACAAATACCTAACGCCTTGAGCACGCGCCTAAAGTATCTTACGTCATTCTTTTCCAATTCCGAACCCTACCTAAACATATAGGTAAACGGGAGATAAACGACGTTTTAAATTAGCCCATATTCAAACATTTACATTAAAATTTTGCTAAAAATGCGTATAGTTATGTATGTATATAAGATCCATATATTCTACTTGGGGCTTCTGAAACTTAGTAGGCTCTCGTTCCTTCTAAAACACTTTACTATTGAAAAGCAATGTTTATTGATTACGAATGAGCATGCATATATTCTGTTATTATGAAATAAAACTTAGAAAAATTTGTTATATCAAAACAAACTAACAAATAAGGGATTTAAATGTAAAATGGCTTAAGCGCGTTATTTATAGTTAGGACATAATAAGGTATAAAGTTGAATGAATTTGAGTATGTTAAGCACTGTGCCATATAACTAATTAACATACCAATCTAAAAAACTTTTTTCTCACACTAGTATTATTCTACACATTTTACACTATACGCTGTTCAGTTACTAACTTCAGGTATATGAATTAAATCTGTCATAATATTATAATATATAAATGTAGATACATTGAGAAAAAAAATTCTTTATATCAAAAAACATCAAAATTTTGGATGTTATTTATTTCATTCAAAGAATTTTTATTTAAAAAAAAACGTCATATCTTAAGGCAAACAACGCTCAATGTTGGAACAAAGATTTCATTTTACTTAAGTTTTTGTTTTTTACTTCAAACAACTATTTTAGGTAGCAGTAACTTTAAAGCATATATTTATTGGCTCAATATTTTTTGTTGTTTGTACAACAACATTTAAACGCATTAAACGAAACAACGTGATTCTTTTAGTGTCAAAGCAAGAAAATATTGATTGAAATAAAATATATTTGTTGGAAAAACCGGTTTGTTTCTATTCAAATATTTCAGATTTTAGATTTAATAACAAATATTTCTTAAAATATTAAGCGTGCGCATTGTGTCATATGTTTGGAATTTGCTGGGGATTAATAATCTTGGTTGATGTTTATCGTATCGTATTTTTGTCTGCCAAAAATGTTCTATACATCGTGTTTGTAATTTGCACCATATAATAGCAATAAGTATTATTATTATTAGGTACTTACTTCATTCATTTCAGTAACTACATTTTAAAATAATATGCATACCTATATTTATTAAATGTATAAAATACTGCAAATGAATCATATACCTAACTGAGTCTGCCATTCGTTGTAGAACTTGATATGTGTAAAACGGCGTTTAAAAATGGGGTTTTGAAGAATGTGTAAATGCTTTCATTGGTGAGTACGCAAGCATTTAAACTTTTTCTGCGATTATAGCGTTTTATTTTGAGATCGTTGATGTATCACTTAACTGTTTTTTTGTTTAGTATCAGTAGGTTAGGAAACTAATATTTAGTTATTTTTGCTATGCCCAAAAGTTCATTTGTATCAGTTGTATTTTGTATTTGTATTTCAGTTTCAAAAACATAGCCTGTGGCTTACTTACTACCATCATCAATCTTTTCTCGGAAATATATTGTTTTGCATTGGTAGAATATTTTATAGTATTTAATGCAATATGCACTGTCTATTGAATAGAATCCTGCTAGTATTTTTTCCAAACGCAATTACTGTTTAATTAAAACTATCTTTAACTATTACCTTACTATTTAACTTAAATATTTGAAAAAAGAAACACGTATTTTTGTTCCAAACAATAAGTCTAAATATTTCCGGGTATTTGGATTAAAACTACAGACTGTTGAGAATATACAAATAGAGAAGTTGTTTGACACAAATACTTTTTTTTTGGTTGAAACAATCCTTTTTCTCAGTGTATATTCTAGGTAAAAAAAGATGAAAATCAGATCACAAAACTATTATCGTTAATGAATTCAAAATATTTGTAATTTTAGTGGGCTTAAGTCTGTATTAGATTCGCTCTTTAATATATTTAGATCCTTACAATAGCAAACCTTAATCATTTATGGAAAACGAGTGTCCTTACTCCTAACGCAAATTCATCAAAATTGTTGTTGTTAAAATGCTATAAATGTTCCCTAAATCTAAATCTCAGAATTTCCATTTGTTTGATCTATATATGCATTTAACCTAGTAAATCCCAGGCATTGTTTAAAACCTTTCGATGCACCATGATCAGTTTTTATGAAATTATATGGCACTTAGATCTTCTAGAAGTTACACTCCTTAAGTTGAACTTAAAGCTAGTATTTCTTTATCTTTAGAAGTCATATTCCTATTCGAGTACAACTCTAAATATTTTTTTTCTGTCACAGTAATTTATTCGGATAAAAGGCTTTTTTTTCCCCAGCAGGGAGGAAAGTGGACACCTCCCTCAAATGAGGGAGGAAAGTTGTACTTTTTCTCCCTAGGGCGGAAAGTAAGTGACATTGACATGATAAAACTGTTCATCTTATATGTGACATTGTTGGTAGATGACATTAGTACATTCGACCCAGTTTGAATCAATTTATGAGATATTTGCTAAATTATTAGGTACCTGTCGTTTTAGGAGTGAGTATATTTAAAAAAGAAATCCATAAATATTAATAATCATTTTCTAATTCAGGTTTACAGGTATTGAACTTAACCTACAAAAGTCATAAACACAGAAATAAATAAATTTCTTAATCTTTGGCATATTTTTACTTGAGTAATGTCAAGCACTGCAGACTTTCTAGGTTTATATCCCACATTTTGTCGTTTTAAAAATGACAATAATCTTGGACATTTTGACATGTCAATATTATCAGTCAGATTCATTGTCGCTTTAATCATTGAATAAATGAACAACAGTGTCGATGATTTATGAAGTTTTGACTTCTCTTCGAAATAAACTAACAATACGTTTTCTATAACTTTTGTAACTTTTTTGGTATTACATCATTTCTTAAACTCATTAAAGTTTTATTATATCTCTCTCGCGATTTCTCTGGCAATAAATTCCGAACAATGGCAAGTGCTGCTTTACGAATTTCAGGTGGTGTGCACGACATATTATCATTATCTATGACATCATTCGACATATTGTATAGAAATGTTTATAATAAATATTTATGACATTAAATTTCTTTATAAAGTTCTTATTTATAGTATATATTAGTTTTATTTATTATTATTGAACACTTTTTGTAAAACGACGCTGATTTCACAGTTTTCAAAAAATATTTGACAGATTAAGCCTACTATCTATCATGTCACTCACAGTTTTTAGACATTTAATTAGTTAAAATTAGACTGGCTGGGAAAAAATCGCATTGAAACAACAACCGAGCCGAAGGCGAAGTTTGTAATTGCCCAAGGCCTGCAATAGCACTTTCCTCCCTTGGTTTGAAATATACTATTTTAAGAAATATGTTTATCTCTTCAAAGAAATCTTAAGTAGTTATTATATTTAATTCAAATAATACTTCTTTATGTCAAAGCTGTAAAAAAATGTTTTTTTTTTCTCAGTACCCAAGAAAAAATATTTCACAACAATGTGTCAATATTGTCACAACATTCAAAATATGCTAGAGGTTTTCAAGGTGAAAGTTTTTTCAATTGTAACTTTTATTTTTACTTCTTACCCTTCTAAAAAATTAAGACACCTTTTCATTTATTGCTAGTTTGTAATTTGACGGATATTTGTCAGATAAAGGTTAAAATAAAATAGATTAAACCGTACTTTAAAATTATCATATAAAGACCAAAGAATTAAATACTAATGATTCGATATTCACATTAAATTAAACTCAAGGGAAAATAATTCTATTTTTAAATTTATTTTAATTTATTATCCAGTTGCATAAACATTAAACAAACAAAATAAAGGCAAAGTGCAAGATCAAATAAACGACATTCTATCGTATAAAGTAAAACCATTGAAATAAATTTAAAAAATAATGTAATAGCTTTAGAGTAAATGCGTAAAATACGGTATACCACGAAATTCTAACGCTTGAGCTTCGCGCAATATTCAAATGAGTCAATCAAAGTTGCGGCCAAATGAGAACAGCTGCTGGTATTGCGTTAAAGGCAAGGAATGGCGGAGATAACGGCTCTAGCGTTGCCTGGTATTAATTCAGAAGCTCCCTAGTAATTCAACCGAAGCAAAAACCAAAGGGTTTTGACTCAAAGACATGCAGATGAGCGGGGAGTTTGGCCGCAAATAAAGCTCTAGGAAATATTCTGATGCTGTGAAATTTTATAAGCGTAACAAAGATCGCCGAACCGTTCAGCGCGCTTTTCCATTTGAGAGAATATTTCATAATATTCTAACATCGAATGCACAATTCGCTATTTCTACATTTTATTTCCTTCGTATATTATACAAAATAAACTTAAAGTCTTCCAACTGAGTACTACATGTATAACATACGAACAAAAATTCCTTTCTTAAAATATGGGAACATTTCAACAATGTGTTAAAACTTTAATATTAAAAATAATAAAATAGAACCATTTTAAACAATATGAAAACCAATTTACGACGCGAGGGGTTTAGTGTAACCTAATACGAATACGGAAATGAAACCGCCTTGTATTTGACATAATATACATGAATATTTATTTAATAGTATACATTGCCAAATCACAAATTAGCCCTAATTTTTTATTCGATGAGCTTACTTCAGAAACAGAGACACTGTAAGTATTAGGAAAACGCCTTAAATAAAAACATACAGATTATTCAATTCACGTAAACACCTTGTGATATTTATTATGGTTGGTTTTATAAACCAGATTAAATTGGTAAAGGTATCACTGTGCTTGAATCAGAAGCTTATTTTTTTCAACATTGATAGGTCCTACGTAGAAAACACAATTCAAATACGCTAAATCCGCTGCTATCGCCATTTGTAAAGTTGGTTCTTATTTTCGAGACATTCACGTGTAAAGATTGCATACAAAAAAAAACCAACGAAAATGTTTTTGTGTATTTTAACCATTTATTCAACAAATGCCTATTGAGTTCGATAATATTTCATTGTCGGAATACTTGGTCGGCCTGATATTCGACGTTTGATGAAAGACACACCATTTAAAAATGTCCTTAGTAATTCAGAACACCTGACATGGGGTTTTGTTAAAGCGGTCATTGGTTCAAATGTTCTCGGGATTCATCGATCCCATAACTGGCACCTTTATATTCAAGACATGTGCATTGCTTTTCACTGTATCAATGTCAAAATATCATTAAAAAATCATTTTTTACATGCACATGTGGAAAAATTCGTTGAACACCAGCCGAATCAAATGAACATGACGAGCGTTTCCACCAAGTGACGGCAAGACGCAAATATTGGTGTAGTGGGAAAAAATGGACATTCGTCGGAGTTTGCAAGAAGGATCAGACATAGAAGATGTTTGGGAAAAAGAAATATATGTGGAAAATACATATTTTTGGGGAAACTTTAGACTTTTAGACTTTTTCTACATAGGGTGATTCATGGAACCTCTCCATTAAAAGTTCTTTAATTTGCAATGATATATTGAATTTGAAACCTCTGGATTAAGCATAGTTAGCTATGATCTACTTAGCAAAAAATTATTTCATCTATGTCGCACTTCCGGTTACATCGAAAGTCGTCGCCAACTTTGATATTATAAATAGAAACATATATCCTTTTGTGCATTTTTAGGTTCTACTACGATTTTATAAAACCTCTTGTTATCTATCGGTTATCGTTTTAGAGCCAGCGCACACGGGTCGATTGCCACTCGACGCGCGTTCGACTCGAACACGAAGCGATTTTTTAGTTGTATCATTATTATTATTAAGTGATCGTACCGACATCAAGGACGCCCAGATGCGGCTCAACTAAGTCATGAGAAGGGTCATCACCTGGATGGACGAGCGTGGTTTGGAGCTGGCCACTCAAAGAAGGGAAGTCGATACAGAGACGATCATAACATCGGAGTCTGTGAGAGGGGGGAGCATCGGCAAGTAAACGCCAGCTTCTGATGTCGGTATCGGAATCCATTCTCCTGTACGACAGTGAGATCTGGGCAGACGCGCTCCGAAAAGAAAAGTACCGCAAGAGGATGGCCATAGTCCAAAGGAGGAGAGCTCTCCGTATAGCAAGTTCCTACAGGACGGTATCGGGGGCAGCGGTCCTAGTTATAGCAGGAGTAATTCCTATAGATCTTCTAGCCAAGGAGAGAAGGCAAATCTACCTAGACACGGGCAAATTTAATTCGGACGATGATGCGAAGTCGGGGCGCATGGCACAAAGTCTCCACTTTCGCCAAGACGATTTTGATGACCAAGAAGCAGGAGATGGACGAACATTAAATACGGGATACCACCTCGACGGAATGTGATAAACGATACCGAGGTGGACTCTTGCTCGACGGGGAGCTTTTTTAGTGGATGAGAGTCCTAGACCCCAGGCTAACAGCCTGAAGGTGCATAAAGCATTTTCCCTCATACAAAAAAAATATTAAGTGAAAGCTATACATTAAATATTATTCTGGTTGTACCCCAGGAAAGAACAAATACAGTGACCGTTGTTGTGGTATTATTATTTATCCGCGAATTTTTCTCCCCAAAACTTTTGAATACCCATTAAAAATTGGAATCATTCAACATGAAATTCGTTGGTGAAGTGGAGAAACGCCCAGAGCTATATAATTATATCAACCGCGAATATTCAACGAAAGATATTGTGCAGAAAAAAGCGTGGAATGAACTCGCTAAAGAAGTAAATTTATCAGGAAAGAAATAAATTTATTTAATTTCTTATGTTTCGTTTTTTTCCCTTTATATAAAAACAACAACCGATATGCAGGGTTAGGCAAATGTGTAGGAACACCTGATTTTTGGCTAAATTACGGGTTCTTTAAAAAATAGCCTTAAGAAAAGTATATTTATTCTACTTTGTGACATACTTTGATTTCCAAAAACTATCACATGTTTCGAGATATGACGTCATCGGTAGTCTTTTTTAAATGGATCACCCTTTATCTTTTCACATTTTCGGATAGACACTTTACAATAATTACAATGATATACGGTTTGGTTCGCCCAAAATCCGGTCGACATAAAGTTACTACAAATGAAGATAATTCTTTGGATGTTCTTATTAATCTTCAAGAAAAACCAAAAACGTCACTAACAAAACTGTCCTTGCATTACTTTACTGATCCTTTTTTCTTGTCTAAAAATACGTTTCATCCGTATAAAGTACATTTGATAAAAGAATTAAATGAAGATGATCCTTATAGAAGGATGCAGTTTTGTCAGTAAATCGTGCATAAGATTGATCGTAATGGAACTAAAGATGTTAATAGCCAACGTTTTATTTTGATATCTCAAGCCACATACCCACCAAGCCGTATATCATTGTAATTCTTGGAAAAGTGTCCATTCGAAAATGTGAAGAAATACAGGGTGATCCATTTAAAAACCAATAGTGTCATATCTCGAAACATATGATAGTTGTTGGAAATCAAAGCATGTTACAGACTAGAATAGAAATACTACAAAAGCTTTTCTTAAGGCTATTTTTTAACAAAACTCATAATTTAACCAAATATCAGGTGTTCCCACACATTTGCCTGACCCTGTATAACGACGTTTCGATTTATTTCAAACCTTTATCAAGGTATTACAAAAAAATTATATTTTCGTTTTTGTTCTAAATTTTCTTCTATTTATTTTTTTTATTTTAAAAACCTTTTATAATCTAAATGTGTGGAAAAAAATCGGCGTAAATTGGTGTATAATAGTGCACCTTTCTGGTCCCAAAACGCAAGCTGACTGACGAAAAAATCATCCCGTATGCGAGGTAATCGCATAGATCGTATATGACGCGTATACCGCTTCGAGTCGCACGCGCATCAAGTAGCAATCGACCCGTGTGCGCTGGCTCTTAAGAGTCATTTTGGTTTTTGTGAAAAAAAGCACAAGAAATATGATACATTAAAGGCGTATAACGGCTATACAGTAAAAGGTAGAAAGATTTTATGTGGACTGTACGGGGCACACCTCCTTTACTATTTAACTAAGGATTAAAAAGTAAACAAAATTATACAGGCTGTCTCACAATCTAGAGTTGAATCAGCGTAACTTCTTAGCACTAAAAGTACTTTTTTTCAAAAGGAATGAAGTTTATATTAGGATTCTAAAGTGTTTACAAGCGAATAAAGGTCATATGCAACACTTATAATTTTATTATTATTATACTTACATAATATATACATCAAGGGGAGGAGTTGGTTTTTGTTCGACGCTGGGAGCTTCGGAACTTCTCTGAAACCTCAAGAGATTATCAACATATGAAGTGAAACTAAATGCAGAGGCGGAAGCGGGGTGCAGCAAGGCCAATTCAAATACTACAAGCGTTATTTAAAGACGATTTAATTGCATTAACGCAAATAAACAAAAATCAATTGAATGAAGCATGCATGAATATTGTAGGACAGCTATACAGCTCGTTTTTAATTATCTTGTATTAAGTAAATTTTATTTTTTCATACTATATTCTGTTTTTTTATATACTTTTAAAATTAAAATTGTTTTTCACCGTCTACTATTAATTAAATACTAGGTAATTCAAAACTACATTTTCTGAAAATCACTACTTTTACTTTGAGTACTAAAGAGTTACCCCAAATCTACCCTAGATTGTGGGACATTCACACCCTCCACAGTCAACATGAAAATAAGAACTTTATACCTTTTACTGTATAGCATTTAATGCATTTTTTTTGTTTTTTTTTTTTTTCACAAAAACCAAAATAACTCTGAACCGGTAACCGATGGACAAGTAAATGTCTTACAAAATTAGCTTCAAAAAAACATAGTAGGACTTAAAAATGCACAAAAATATAGGTTTCTATTTATAATATCAAAGTTGGCCATAAGTTTCGATGTAACCGAAAGTGCGACATGGATGAAATTGTTTTTTCTAAATAGATCACAGTTAACTATGCGTAATCTCGAGGTTTGAAAATCGAGATCCTAGCAAATTTAAGAACTTTTAATGCACGGGTTCCGTGAATCACCCTGTATTTCTCTGCACTTTCTGCTGCTTGGAATACTGAGTAAGTTAAATATTGGTATATAATATAATGAAAAATGCTTCAAGAAATGAACAAATTTTGTCGAACTGAATAGATATCTGTCGAAAGATTTTGGGTTTTTTTTGGTGTAAAGCAAAAAAACTTTGCAAAACGGCCGATGGCGTTGCATTCAGCGTACTCGCATTGTATTTTATATCCAGGTCTCAGTGTTGACATTTTCGGCTAGCACAGTGCATTCAATCCTTTAAAAAATAACTATATCTACAATCTACATATAAATTCAATATTTAGATCGTTATTATAGTTTCGAAATAATATACTTTTTAGTAGTAATGTCTAAGAGTACGTCGCTTTTTAATCACGTGTGCCTACATAGTATATACAATATTTTTTTTAACCAGAAATATATGTTTCTTTATTGTATAAACAATATTGCTTTGAAAATATGAGAAAAAAATAAATTTATTTAGTTTAAATGATTTCTTTTACCAGTGTGTCGAAGGTTCTTTGCGTTTTTAGTAAGGATTGTTTAAATATTGGAAAAAATCGACATTTTATTTCATTGCACGCTATTCTTTTTAAGGAAAATCGCGATTTTCTGATATTTTCAGAAAAAAATGCCTTTTTGAATAGTTGTCGGATTAACATAACTTATAATATAACTTATTGGGTAATAAGTTATTACCCAAGTATAATTCCGATTTACAGTTGCATATCAATTTATCAATATGTAAGTCGCTTACGTGTTTCCTTTACTTTAAAAAAAACACGATGTACAATGAGACAACACAGCATACAACAATGGATGCATAAGTTTTCACCCCGTCCGATGCAGGATTACCCGATATGCAAATTCAATGCAAATGTTCAACTTTACGTTAGGGTAAGTTATCAATCTAAGTCATCACTCCCATCTCATTTCGGAAGTTCTTAATTGCTTCATTCTTTAACTTTTCATAAAATATCTAAACAAATGAGAAAGACGAAGTAGGAAGTGATTTGTAAATTTGTGGAACTTATACTTTTGGTATTTATCTTAATATCAATTACAGACCGATTCGAATGGGCGATCACCAAAAAAAAAAGGAAGACTTATTTTACGAGACGTTATTTAGCTATCTCGATATTTAGCTCCATTCAATAGGGTAAACTTTTCAACCAATATTTTAATGATTTTGATATGTACGGACTTTTACAATACCGTGCGAAAGTATCAGTGAAGTAAATTTAACATATCAATTTATTTCTCGTTATGATCTATATATGAAAATTGCCTGCAGCACGGTTGAGGAAGCAAGATGTATAATAGCCAATGTTGAGAGTCAAAAAACAATCTGGCATGACCAGTGGTTGGACGGGTATGAGGAGAGAAAAATCTTCTATTAAGATGCCCACCCAAGTTGTTATGCGCGGAGGATTTTGACCAACTAAAAACTCCTCCTCTAGTAATGACTAGAATATAGCTCCCTGACGTTACACCGCCTAGGACACAAAAACATCTTCATAGAATTGGAGTTCTAGATTCACCACTTTGTAGCTGTGAATTGGAGGGCTCAATCGATCACAATTTTTTCGGCTGTCCATTACTTAAAACTGCTTCAGACGCACTTATTTTTGAATTAACGTCACTGAACCACTCTCCTCCGCTTACCATCGAGCAATTACAACATTCAGCTTCTTTTCGTGTATGTCTTCTGCCTTTTAAAATTCTAAAAATCAATAATATAAAACAATAATTTAATGCACTTCATGCATGCCTACTTTCTATCGCCCAGCTTCTGTATACTTGACTTGTATTTCTGCTTTTCCTACAATTTTCATCCATGCTTCTTTCAAATGATTTTTGTTTACTTGCGTTACTGCCATTAAATCGTCTTTAAATGTAATGTTGAATTGGCTTTGCTGCACCCCGCTCTGCCTCTGCATTTAGTATGGCTTCGTATGTTGACAATCTCTTGATGGTTTCAGAGAAGTTTCGAAGCTCCCTGCGGAGAACAAAAACCAATTCCTCCCCTTTCAGAAAAAGAAAAAGAAGAAGGGCACTAAAATAGTGTGAGCTTTACGTCATCAATATCATCACCACTACATACCCTTTCTCTGTTCAACAAGAAACTCGCAGAAGGAAATAACAACGACGATTCGTTCAACAAGAGACTTAACAAAGAACTTAACTTTAACTTTATTTTATTTCTTGTGAGAATTGATAATAATACAATAAAATTGTGTTGCGTAAACAACGTTGTACGTGTTAACCACGCACATTTATATTTTCTTTGAAAATACAAACACATACATGTCAATACGTAAATCATTAACAAAAATAGCATTTAAAGTCATGTACTGCAAAATCATTTAGTTCTGAAACTATAGGTTTGTTGCAGTTCGCGACCGGTTCACGATTCCAGTTCGCGAGAACTCCAATCTCTTCTCTGATTGGTTCATATGATCACGAACTGTTCGCGAACTGCATGTTCGAACAGCCCTTATATAAGTTTTAAAATGGTTGTTACGTAGACGAAATATAATTGTAAGTAGTTCTTTTTAAAAAAAAATCACGTATATCATAACATTAAATTAAATTATAAATTACAGATCTATTACAAAAATATTCTATATAAAAAATGAGGAAGAAGGCAATAAAAAATTGTCTAAACGTAAAACACAATTTTATTGTAATTTTATGAATCCTCACAAGAAATAAAAAAAAAAGTTAAAGTATAAGACCCTATCTCACGAAAGGAAATACGAAAAAAAATCACGAAACACAATAGCTACTACAGAACGGAAAAATAAAAAAAAACAAACAACGCCGTATATCTGCACTGCATATATAAAGCGTAACTCTACTCGAATGATTTAAATCATTTAACTTATCTTACCATTTCGCTTTTAAATACGCTTGTCGGTTTCAAGTGATCTAGCTGACGTATTTACAGGCACTCCGTATTGTGCGTCTAAATATTTATCACCCACTCCCAACTCATTGGGAATACTAACTACGATTCCGATCATTTAGCCGGACAACTCTTAACTCGAATTATGAGTTGAAATCGGCCAAATCAATTGAAAGCGGTTTTTAGTAGGCTTGTGCAGTGTTCTAGTATGGATGCCGTTAATGCGTAACTGCATTCAACAAGGATCATATCGTCACTCAGATAGGTTAATAAGGTAATCATAGATCATAAATCATAGAAACTCACAGCTTACTCTGTATACGGAACAAACGCCTATGCAATTCATAACATTAAATAGATTTCCATCGCAAACAATGGAATTGGCAAACCAGTCTCAGGGCTACCCTGATGAAGACAGTAGAAACTTTGCCGAAACGTCAGATTTAAGCAATCCAATAGACGATAGAAGCAGCTCAAACATCAACTCATATACTGTTCGGGACTACTAATTTGTAGACCGATGCGCCGGGGAGAGAACACAGAGAAGAGGCTGAGTTGTTTTAAGACGTTTATTTTGAAATAATAAATTCAGTATTTACAATATATACATAACATAAAATATAATTCTCTCTCATAATAAAACACAAAGTATTTTCAGTATTCCGTTTGACGTATATTGCTATACGTATGTTAGTATTTGCTAGTTTACCACCTTTATAATATGACAACTTTGTATACATGTGTATATGTGTTGGACCTGGTATCCGAAGTTGGCTGAGTGCAACCGTTGAAATATACGCACGAAGCGCCGAACGGCCACCGAATACCTTTCCACTTCTCTTCTTGCCAGCCCCTATATAAGCGACGATGTCCGGATTGCAGTTCGTGAGTCACAGCCCGCTGTTTGCGAGCTCGTGGCTTGTCGATTCACGGCCGGCGACTCGGATCTGGGCACCGGCGGTTTCCGGCCGTAAGCACTTGGCGCGGCACGCTCGCGTATGAATTTTCTTAACATAACCGCCCCCTTGAAGGAACCGCCTCACACTACACACTTTGAATAACGAACAAATTGTCTGTCTTTGAAACACGATGATTAACACGACTCGCACAAAAAAAATTAAAACGCTCATTAAAATATTGTTGTCGGCGCACTACTGATTGTCTATAGGGAACGCGCACAACTTTACCGCGGGTCTCTTCATTTCTCCTTGTAGGGTTGACACCGTAGCAGCTCGCACGACGCCATCATGTCCTGGAAACACCCTGCTGATTCTTCCAACTAACCATTTGCTTGGTGGACCTTGGTCATCCTTCACGACTACCAACTGGCCGGGAGTTAGTCCATTTCCATTCCTCGTTGCCACTTCGTCGCTGTTGAAGTTGATTCAGATATTCTTGTGCCATCTCGTCCAAAAGTGGTCTCGCATGATTGAATGTGTTGCCAACGGCGAAGGGATTTACTTTAAGATGGGTTAAAGTAGGTTCAGGAATTGTTTCTGGATTGTATCCCTTTACAAGATGTGAAGAGTAAGGATTGCAAATCGTTTGGTCGTTAGATATTGGAGTAATGGTTTGAATTAAGAATACCTTCTATTTGGACCAGAAGGGTATGCATTTCTTCGTAGTCAATGTCGTCTTTCCAATTACTCGATTGAGGTGCAGCTTGACGGACTTCACAGCGGCTTCCCAAAGACCTCGAAATGGGGTGTATCGAGGAGGAATAAAATTCCATTTGATTTCACTATTGGCTAAGTAGGCTTGGATCTCTTCCTTGGTGATTTGAGACTGTAATTGCTTCAATAGTTTCCTCAATTCCGTGTTTGCACCTACGAATTGCGTACCATTGTCGGATAAATATTCGCTATCTTGCCTCTTCTGGCGACCATTCGCTTTAATGCCCCAAAAATGCTTCTGTTGATAGATTCCAACTAGTTCTATATGCAGTGCTTTGGTTGCAAAACATCAAACACAGCACCATAAGCTTTTTGACAATGTGTCTCTTTCATACTTTCCCGAATATATACTGGGCCAAAATAATCAACTCCAACATTTTGAAATGGCTTAGCTGGTGCACTCTATGGCTGAAGATCACCATTATATAATTTTCGAAGTAGGATTGGCTTTAAAACAGGCTACGCATTTTCGTATATGTGCCTTAACAGAACCCTTTAGCGATAGAGGCCAGTATTTGGTTCGGATAGCTGCCATTGTTTGTTGAGTTCCAGCGTGTAATTGCTTGATGTGCTCACTCTTAATAATTAAGGTTGTGAAAGGATGCTTGGCTGCAGAAGTATTTGATGTTTTCCATGGAAAGGAAGGTTGGAGTTTCGCAACGACCACCCACCCTTATTAAACCATCTTCGTCCAGAAAAGGATTTAAACACATTATATTACTAGAAGGATGTAATTCTGTCCCTTCTTTAGCTGTGTATATTCTTTGAAATAATGCCTCTGTACTTCTCTGGTAGTACGAGCGTTGCTTTGGCTAGTTCCGCTGTGGTCAAATGTCCACTGTTACTATGTTCGCTTCTTTAGCAATTCGGGCTTTATATTTCTTGTAAATCTCAAGCAATATGCCACTACTCTTTTCAGCTTATTTAAGTCTGAATATCGTTCGAATATTTGGAACTCCTCTGTCATATTCGTTGTGCATATTAAGGTTTTTACTTGGGCAGTTCATTTACAGGAGCAATTTGGAAGCTGGCCATTTCTCTGCGGAATCTTGTAGAAAACTTGGCCCTTGCCACCACACTTTATTGTTCTAGCATTTGCAAAGAACTTCCTCGGATACTACATCAGCGGGGTTTTGTTTTGTGTCAACATGATGCCATTGTAGAACATTGGATAATTCTCTTATCTCCCAATTCTGTTCGCAACGAAGGTTTTTAGTGCTTTTGATGAGTTCAGCCTAGATATTACGATCGAAGAGTCCGTTCGGTAATACACTCTCCGAATGATATTGCTAATGTTTGCATTAATCTGCTCACAAGTTGTGCTAGTAGCAACGCGCCACATAATTCCAAACGTGGTAGGTGATTTGCTTGATAGAAGCGACTCTCGATTTTGAGCACAATAGATGAGAAGATATGGCACCATGTTTGTTCTACTGCTCTTATATATACGCAAGCTCCATATGCTTCTCACTTGCATCGCAGAAACATGTATCTCAAGTACAACGGATCTCTACGGAATGACATGTCTTGAATTTCTACTTCAGCTACTCATTTATTTCTTGAGCATACTCCAACCACATTTCTTCGACATTCATCGGAAGAGATTCATCCCAGCTTATGTTTATTTCCATATCTCTTGCATTAGATTTTGGCTCTCACAGTAAAGGACTGATTAAGCCCAAGGGATCAAATATTTTGGATATATGCGAAAGTACATGTCTCTTGGTGATACTTTTTCTCCTGCAAACTTGATCGCTGAATATTGCAAAGAGTCGCTTCTGGTATTCCATTGAAGACCAAGTGTATTGACGCCATCACTTTTGTCCCACTCCAACACAGTATGGCTGCTACAAGACTCTGGTATAGTTTTTAAGAGTTCTAGGCTGTTCGATGCCCATTTCCTCAGTTCAAACTTTCCCTTTTGTAGAACAGTGGTTACTTGATTAATGATTTCTTTAGCTTCCGCCAATGTGCTTGCTCCAGTTAATAGGTCATCTACATAGAAGTCTCTGAGAATTACTTTTGTTCCTAATGCATAGGCATCTTCTTCTGTAAGTGCTGTTTGTTGCAAAGCTTTGATAGCTAGGTAGGAGGCGGACGCTGTTCCATACGTCACCGTTGTCAGCTCAAAAGTTGAATTCTCTCTTCTTCAGACTTCCTTCAAAGAATTCTCTGAATGCCATGGACTTTTCGTTCATACGAACTTGTCGATACATTTTGGCTACATCTGCTGTTAATACATATTTATGCAATCGGAATCTGCAAATGATATCAAACAGATCTTGTTGCAGTTTAGGCCCAACCATCAAAGTGTCGTTTAATGATCTTCCACTCGTTGTTTTTGCGGAACCATCAAACACAACTCGAACCTTCGTGGTGAGACAATTTTCTTTTATAACGCGGTGATGTGGGAGGTAAAAATGAGGTTCGTTTCTTTCAGCGTTATTTACGAGTCTCATATGCCCCAATTGTAGATATTCATTCATGAAGCCAACATACTCTTGTTTTAGCGTAGCATTCTTCTGGAATCTTCTTTCTAGCGAATCAAATCTCTTTACTGCTTGCTCATACGAGCCTCCTAACGAGCTTACATTTTCTTTGAATGGAGTGAGACTACGAATCTCCCGTCACTTTCTCTCTCTGACGTCTCCGCAAAATGAAATTCACAATTGCTCTCCTCCTGCGATGGCACTTGCCTCTCGGCAACGGTTTCTATTTCCAGAATTTCTTTATATTGCTGTTTAATGACTGCAAGGTTGATGCATTGCATATCGTAGACGTGTTTGGTGATGTCTCAGGTACCATGAGCTTTCCAGCAATAATCCATCCAAAAAGCGTCTTTTGTAGAAACGGTCCGTCTCTGTGTAGCTTTATTTGTCCAACGCACACAATTGATAAAATAGTTCTATTCCTATTAACATATCAATATCCTTTGGTATATTGAATTCTGATCCGCTAATCTCACGTTCTTAGGCACTTGTAAGTGTTCGCTCGGAATATGCACTAATGGTAGCTTTCGGCTATTTTCTCAAGTATCAAGCAGTTGATAGTGCGCTGAAATCCATTGCATTTCGATTTCACATTAACATTCACTGAATGGGTATTTCTTTCCTGCTTTATTTATTCCGCTCAATACAACATTGCGTGCATCTTCGGCAAACGCAGAATTGTAGCCATTCGGTTGGTTATTAATTCGATTGCGATCCAGAATCAAGCAACACTCTGCAGTTTGTGCTTACGTCCTCTTACATCGCTGACATTTATAACTGCCGTAGAAAGCATCGTGTGAGTGTTTACACTGTTGATGCGTGCGTTGATACGGACGTCGAGGTTCCCGCTCGGGGTGAAGGAAGCTTCGACGGCCCATCAGACTTCTTAAAATAATGTAATAAGCTATTGTGTCGCTTATCGCAATGCTTGCAGCATCCTTTTGAAGGGCAATTGCTAGCTATGTGATTTGGTCTTAGGCAATTCAAGCATAGCCGCTTACTTCTAGCTTTCTCTTGTCTTAGTTCTACACTAAGACCTAAAAATGATTTGCATTGGTAAATCAGGTGATTACCGTCGCAGAAATTGCATTCGCTTGTCTTGTGTGTTGCAACGTTAGCCGAAGTTTTATTCGCTAACACACTTTGCATTGGTTTCCCAATTGCTTCTAAAGTTTGGCACTTTTGTGTTAAGAAATTTGTCATTCCTTGAACGTAGGCATCTCTGTGCTTGTATTTTGCTTTCCCATTCTTTGAATGTCTGGGAATCTAGCTTTTGGTTATTATGTGCACTAACAAATCATCCATTGCCCTATGGGTCGCTTTAACGCTTCTAGCGCTCTACTGTGCCTTTGGACACCATCTAATATTTGCCGTAGCGTATTTAAATTCTCTTTGTTTGCATGCGGCAACTCAAAAATTGCATTGATATGCTTTTGCACTATTACTCGTGTATTGCTATATCGGTCTTGTAACATTTGCCATGCATTTGCATAGTTATCTGCTGATATTTCTAGAGAATGCAAGACATTCGATGCATCTCCTTTCAGGCATGACTTTAAATAATGGAACTTATTAATGGTCTGAATTCTGCTGTCGTTATGTATCAACGAGCTGAAAGTGTCATAGAAGGTGAGCCAATCTTCGTATGCACATCGAACTTGGGTAGTTCTATTGTGGGCAATTTTACTACGTCGACGAAGTTTCCATTTTGCCACTTGTTTGTTCCACACTGGCTTTTAATATGTTTCTGAAACGAGCTTCGAGTTCGAAATACTTCTCCTCGAATGTGTCTCGCTCAGTATTCTCTAGCTCGGATTCGTCTAGTCCCTCCAACTTGGACTGAATCCTGTTAAATTCATCGTATAAGTACGTGAATTTCTCATAGCGCGCCTTGCATTGCTCGATGTCAAGTGCGGCTTCAGTTCTCTCTAGAATTTTCCTCTCTTGTAAGCGAGGATTTTAGCTGCCTTCGTGCACTTTGTACGCAGAAGTTTCTGTTTCCATTGTGCCCGTCTTTGTGTAATGCACCTTTACACAATGTATGTACTATGTATGATAGTATTTTTCAATCCGAAAGAACGCCTTGTTCGTCTCCGGTCTCAATAACTTTGATGAAAGTAGTGATTCTCTATACTATATTTGATAGTATGCTTTTTGATCCGAAAGAACGCCTTGTTCGTCTACGGTATCAAATCTCAAATAGTCTAATATCCTATTTCACACACTGTGTCTCTCAAATCCGCTCGAAGGACCAATGTTCGGGACTACTAATTTTAGACCGATGCGCCGGGGAGAGACACGAGAAGAGGCTGAGTTGTTTTAAGACGTTTATTTTGAAATAATAAATTCAGTATTTACAATATATACATAACATAAAATATAATTCTCTCTCATAACAAAACACAAAGTATTTTCAGTATTCCGTTTGACGTATATTGCTATACGTATGTTAGTATTTGCTAGTTTACCACCTTTATAATATGACAAACTTTGTATACATGTGTATATGTGTTGGACCTGGTATCCGAAGTTGGCTGAGTGCAACCGTTGAAATATACGCACGAAGCGCCGAACGGCCACCGAATACCTTTCCAACTTCTCTTCTTGCTCAGCCCCCTATATAAGCGACGATGTCCGGGATTGCAGTTCGTGAGTCACAGCCCGCTGTTTGCGAGCTCGTGGCTTGTCGATTCACGGCCGGCGACTCGGATCTGGGCACCGGCGGTTTCCGGCCGTAAGCACTTGGCGCGGCACGCTCGCGTATGAATGTTCTTAACATATACATATCTACGACTTGTTATTGTATGATATAGTTATATATTTATCACACATAAAAAAACATTCAAACTGCTCGGTAAATGTTATAGAATAATATATACGATCTGAAAGAAATTACTGAAGAAGACTATTTAGCATAGTCGAAACGTATATTGGTCGATGGACAAGTGAACATGATGTATATTTCACTAAATTAACTCAATTAAATGACAAGCCACATCACACAAGCTATCCACAAAAACTGCATTTTTTTTATAAAATCACCGGCTATAAAACATATTTTTTCAACTTATAAGATCTCCTAACGATTTCACATATTCAATTGAATCCTGTAATTTTGAGATTATTATAAAATGTTCTAAAAAAATGTAAAAATGTTGAGCACTGCAACTTATTACAAAGTTGTGAATGTATTTTCTGCTAATAATGAATGAGTCAGCCGGCCAATTATTAAAAATGTAAATTGCAATGATGCAATAACATCTTCACAAACGATCACTGCAGATAAGCATAATTATATTCGACATTGTCTTTAGCATGCACATCAAAGCGCAATGTTTTGAACCACGCCTCGAAATCAAAGTCAAACAATCGTTAGAGATCCATAAATTTGCATAATTATAATTCGAAGTGTGCACAATTTACGAAATAAGTGCGAGTTGTAAGTACCGTTGAATTGATCCGCGTCCATGTGAAGAAGTAGAAGTGCGGCACCATTAGTCTGTGAATGGCGGCGAACGTGCGTTAAAGGGGAGGGTGGTAGCGTTCACCGCACAACGTTGGTAGATTTGCAGTATCTTTACTCATCGAATAACCCTAGAAAAACAGCCGGTGCTTGGACTCATACATATTCATCAGCTAAATATTTGCAGGCGCTTCTTATGTTGATCAACCCCCAATTTCGATAAATTTCGAGTAGGAAAAGTAACTTTATAAAAAACGTTGGGATTTTAAAAACATATAAAACACATTAGAAAACATAAGATCTTCAAAATCTTCAAAAGATATACAGAAATTATAACTGACAATAAGACATGAATGTTTTCATTACAATACCCAGGATACAATAAGTAATAAATAAGAATATAGCCTACAGGTCCCAGTTACATTTACTTAAAGTGCGTAAAAAACAATAACGAAAGGACTTAACGAAATAAAAAGTAAAACTAGATAATATTACCTACCCGTTTATATTCAAACAACTGATTACAAAATGCTAATAACCGCGTTACTTTTGTTATCTTACGCACATTAAGTGAATGCAAACGAACCCTTGGATGCGTTGGTGTCCAGTTATTTCGAACATTTTGATTTGTTATAACTGTCGTATTTTGTTGGTTGCAAGTCTGATAACCAATTCAAATAAAAACCTCGCCACAAAAATATTAAATTTCGACTGGTTTCATTTGTCATATAATAGAAGACCCGACCTTGCAATGTTCCTCAACCCAAAGTAATTCTTGAATTCATCACCTCAGCGAGGGTGGTATTACTTGAAAGTGATACGAAAGGCTTAATAACTGTAACTTTTTTACCTTTTAATGATGACTAGTAGAATTGATTGCCTTCAAAAGGCAAAACGGTCATTTTGCAGATCTAGAATGCTCTTTTGCATAAAAGAATTAAATAGAACGATTCCAAACAAAAAAATAGCTAACTGAAATGGAAGAAATTATATCTTCATTAAGGAAAAAAAGATCTCTAATATTTTCCGTTCATATTACAAAAGTAAAACTAATTTATTTAACGGTTTGTCAACAATCACTTTTTCAAAAAAATATACACAAAAATTACTTAATTACTTGAGGTGTACTTTTTTATGATAATGTTCACTTTAAGGGTGGGCTAAAGTTAATTGGGCAAATAATTTTCTTCCACAGTTTCTTGCAAAATGAAATTATTTAATTATGTTTCCATTTATAAAATGAACCTCTACTTAAATGAAAAAAAAAAAACAAGTAAGGGAAGTTATTGCATAACTGCAGGGGAACATTCGGAATGAATATGAACCCATTTTCGAAATAACTATCTTCAACGGATTTTTTCAAGAAACTCAAGAAATATAAAAATCTATGCGCGCCACTAACACTCTATGCTATAAAGTAAACTAAATCGCCAATGTTATATGTAAATGAAACCTCTACATTTAAACTGCGTTTTACTGCTTTTACGGTTGTGCATTAAACAGGAGATGCGCATTTTAGCAATTATCTTCTGCTACTCCTACCCGCCCAAACCCGCCAGTTCTCCAAACCACAAATCAAGCTGATAATTTGTTTTATATATTTAATTGAAGAAATTGTCTTTCTTCAGGGAGTTTCTTTTTAAAATCAGAAGAAAAAAATACTATTTAAAATGTACAGACATTTTTTTTGCAATTTTGTTTTGTCATAAAACATGATTATGTTCAAATTTAGCAAATCTCTCCGCACTCTTTATTTTAGAACAAAGAACAACTAAAATTGTTCAAAAATATTTGTAGTCTCTGAGAAAAAGGAACATCAATAAAGAACATATTCCAGAGATCAAGCTTAGGATGTAATTCAGCCCATTTATACCCACAAATGGTGTGTTTTTTGAATATTTATACATATCGACTTATTTAAAAAACTTCTGGCAAAAATAGTACCATTTTCGAAATGGTAAGGTCACTACTTTCTAAGTTATCAAAAAATAAACAAAAACTACTGGAAAGTTGTTTTCGAAAGTATCCTCTTAACGCAAGTTCATTGCTTTTGAACATTGTGATTACAGTATATTAATGCATGCATAGGTAGTTAAATTTAGCAAAAGTAAACTTATTTTTCACTATTAACAGTTTTTTTTCTAAACATTTGTATTATAGCTGAGAAGCTATCATGTTTCTACCCCTTCATAATAATCTCAATATAGATACGTTTTTGCAAGTTTAAAATATGCTCCTGTGGAACAGCATAATGCCCAATGTAACAATTTTAATTATTTTTTTTTTATGTGTAATATGCCATATATAATATTGTTGTAATTTTTATTAATACGTTTTCCTTTTCATCCCAGAATTAAAAATATTATAGAAGAATTTCTTGTATTTTGAACCTCCTAATTCTATATTATGTTTTGAATATCATCTACTGATGATATTCAACTGCTAGACAGCAGCTGGCAAGCTGGGCCAGATTTATTATCAGATCATTGATTAAACGCCCGTATTCAAAATTTCATGAAGAGTGTATTATAGTGTTAGTAATTGATTTATAAAAATTTTCAAAATAAAGAAGAAAGTGTGAAGAATCTTGTTTTATTTTATAATTAAACAAATTAATTAGAAGTAAAAATTGCCACATATGATAAAAGATTAGATCTCAGGTAAGTATTTTGAGTTCTCTTAATTAATAAACAATTTTATTGAATAGAGTGATTCCAAAGTTCGATCGACAGTTGATCAATGAATCATAAAATACGTCAGATAAAATTTTCAAAACTCCCGCGACATTCTGCAATTTGTATCCTTTACTGTAAGACGGATACATTAACTAGGAATATGTCTACGTATATATGTGATAGTAAAATACCATTATACATTCAAATTTACCATACGAATTCAAATAAAACCACTTGAACACCACCAGCAACTCGCATCTAATTAGCAATGAAGTTTCCACGTGCTACCACAAGATAGCAGTGCTTACAGACAAAATTTAAGTAACCATGATTTATGTAATTAAAAAATCAAAAATAAAATTCTTATAAGCCCCTGTTTTCAATAACTGAAATAACACGTTTATCTTTTTAGATCGGATATCGGTGTGGAATACCTTAGTGCGGCAAATCGACATTTATCGCCCTCGATTAGATCCAAATCCAAAGGAAATGGGACTCCTGCTGGAAGGTATTTTAGATTGTTAATGGTGCCTCGATCAGGATCTTTTCTGGGAGAAATAGTGGCGGTGAAAAATATTCAACGGTAAATTGTAGATAAATTTTAAAAAATATTTTAATTTGAAGTATTAGAAGCAAAGAAAACGAAGTTCTATATCCAGTCCTTCAATTTTTATTATATTCACGGCTGGTTTCGGACTAGGCCATCATCAGGTAACGTAAAACGTCAATAGAATTATGAAGCTACGTCATTAATATTTTTATTTCTTTTAAATAAATAATGTTGTAGGTTGGAATTTGGAATAAATTGGCTATTATTTCAACTTCGTCTTCTAAGATTACACTCAAAAAATGTAGACGCAGCAAAATATTTAACAGCAAATAAGAACTTGCAGCACTATAGAAATATGTGCATCCCTGCGAAAAATGAAGCGGTTTGGATAGCAGCTGAATGGAACTCCTGCTTTTTTGGAAAAGACAAAAAGTAGTAAAAAAACGTTTTCACGAATTATCAAACGATCATCGATTTAATAATGGAAATGACCTTTTCCGAGTAAATGTGTTTATAAAGTTTTAGATGTAGCTACTAACCAAATAGAAAAAGATTTAAAGGAGTAAATGATATAACAAACTCATTTTCGTTTCTGCTCTCTGTAGTAATAGAATTAAGTCAGGCAGAAATTTTAAAATCTGCCGAGAGGCTCTAATTAAATTATCGAGATGATTTAACAAATAATTTTCTATGTACTGACTAATGATATCTGGTATGCTGAGGAAAGAAATTGTTACAATTTCAAATATAAAAAAATTGTGGAGCTATTAATAGTTAAATATGCTACATTAACTTCGAGTTTTTCAGATGTTGTTTCGGCTTCGTTCCTATTGTTAACTTTACCAGTTACCGTGGCTCCGGTGGAAAGATCTTTCTCGAAATTGAAAATAATGAAAAATTATTTAAAAAATTCTACTGGAAAAGAACGACTATACAATTTATCTCTTTTGGAAATAAAAGCAAAAATTGCTGATGACATGGAAAAAAAAATCAGAAATTTTATAAATTATAAATCTCGAAAAACATTTTTTATTTTGAAAATTAACTCTGAATAAAAGATAAATATTAATAAATACTATAAAATTTAATTTCTATTGAAACAATACTCATGTCGGAATGCTGAGGCTTCCACAACCACATCCGTCCTAACAGTGTTGGACGGAAAAACTATGTACCTATCGCAAAGAAATTGTAATAAAAATATAACCAAATGTAAGTTGCTCTTTTTCCATGGGAGGCCAAAATTATATTTTGCGGACCAAAAACAAATATTATTTCGCCACTGATACATGTTATTGTACACAATTCCGAATTCTAGTATTTCTATCTTCTAATATTGACACATCAATGAAAATTGATTAAAATACATTTAAGAATCGTATTAAACTTTTCTGCCTAAATCTACTTAACCTATTGAACATTCTCTTTCTAATATGTTATTCGATTTGAAGATATCTTATCAATGATCAACTTTACTTCCTAGCCAAAATATTATTAAAGGAATATTTAATGTCTTAACAAATGCAGAAGTCTTTAGACAAGCAGTTAAATCCTTTTTTTTAATGACTGAAATTAAGTTATCTATTAGCACAATTTATTTTTATTTAAATTAAATATTTTGCATATTTATATCTTTTACCTCCAGTTATAACATAAGGGATCTGATAACAAAGCTACAAAAAAAAATATTTGAAAAACCTGCATGAGAGGCAAATTCTGGATAAGGAAGGTGTGGGTTCAAGGGTAAAATATATGAAATATGAACTGCTTTAAGTAGATAATGAAAATTATTACTGTTGTATACGTTACTGTCTCAAGAGTCGCATTTCGTGTGTTTAAGCATAAAATTAATGAGGCTTTTTGGTAAAAATGTAGAATTATGAAGAAGTACAAGTTTTATAAAATAATATATTTACACGACTATGTAAAACTGGAACTAGTTACTGCTCGCAATAATTCTACTAGTATATTTTTGTTAGGTAGGCATTTAAAGAATTTATGGCAAATGGTTGAGAAGTTGCTGTAATTAAATTAATTAGCAAAGATAGTTTTTATTTGTAAATTGTTATTAAAATGATATTAGGTGACGTTCTTACACTGTTGGAAACATTTTTCATTTTTATGGTCAAACTAAGCCAAAATTTATGTATACATGCATACTTACTACCGTTTTTTTTTTTTTAGAAAAACTCCTGCATTATTCCAGCTATATTCGTTGATGAAATCTTGTCCTTCTGAGCATTGGTTCCATATCACTACAATAAGCAGAAATGTTCGAAGCAAACAGTTCGCACTTCTTTCTCTTCCAGGTTATGTTAAACATAATTGAATCGGAATAAATTGTTTTGGATTGAGTAAAATTGCAATTGCAAAATAAAAATGATAATAAATAAATAAGTGGGGACTGTCTCTTATTTATTTATTATTATTTTCCAATAAAATTAGTTTTATTTCCAGCAAGTGTGCTCTAAAATAGCTAAAAAAAGATCAGAAAATCTCCATAAAATCTATATGACATGTTTAAAGTATTTAATTTACTGTAATTAATGTAAATAAAAAATATTTTGTCAAAGTAATCTTCTACCGCAATAAATCAGTTAAGGTAAATTTAATATTACATTTTGGGGAGATATAATGTCCTGAATCGCCGTAGTGAATACCCACGTATCTACAAGAGAACTTCCGGTCTTTCTGCGGTCGCATTGTTTAGTGTCCAAAGCATATATACACATGCGACTCATGGTCGGCAAAGGATATACGATGTGTGTCCTGAATCTTTTACCAAGTCTAGTTGATTTATGGGTACACTTTTTACCGAAGCCACGACGCTGCCGGTCCATTTCCAGTCCAGCAGAATATGATTTATGTACGAATAAGGATACACAATAAACAAACAGAAATAATACACTTAATTTAACACAGGCAGAAGAATTCCATCATAAATATAAATCATAACGTATATGTAGTTTTTGTTGACGAAATATCTCAGTGTGGCATAGTGTTGGCGCAACACAACTTATAATGAAGTACAGATAGGTACTAACAAGAGAAGCTTAAAATAATATTTTAATAAAATGTTCGTTTCATAAATAAAAGCAAATAATCTTAATTTCTAACAAAATAATGGTTCCATTTACAGTATACAAATTCGTGTCAAAAAACACCTCAAAAAAAATTGATTATTTAATTTAATAATTTGCCTATGTCTGCAGTGTTTTTAAAGTCATGTGTAAAATGTTTTGCAGATAAACTCCAACCTCGGATTGTTCACTTGCTATTTAAATTTACACCAACATGTGCTTAAGTTCCGGACCTTTTTGTAATATAAGTGGATAAATACCGTTATAGATTTGACTTACCACAAATTGTCCATTGAGTTGCTTATTTTTCGTCTATCCCTTTTACACTCAAATCTGTTTTTGCTGTGGTAGCTTCCCAACAATTCTTCAGACATCACGATAAGTTTCAATTATAGGTTGAACTGCCAATATTAAAATTAATGTTCCTATGATATCCTCTTATCATAAGGTACGTGCCAATCTTAGACGTTACTTCCTACGTAAGTGGTTGCTAACATCATATCTTTTACTTTCTTCCTTTACGAAATTATAAAAGTTGATTCACTGCCTACATTGCTATGTCTTCAATTACTTGCTACTGTAAATTATAGTAAAAACTCACTCTTTGAATTGTTTTTGCTACTACCACAAGTCACATGGTGGTCATTTACATAACAGCTGATAATGAGTTGCTTTCCGTTGGCTTTGTTGCTCAACGCGAGGTCTTCGACTTCCCTGATTAATCGTTGATCAAAGTCATCAAAAGATAAGTATGCGGATCTGATAGTCAGAATTCTTGTATGAATTCTAGGCTGAAATTCTCTATGGCCGGTGCAAGTGTATCTTGGCAATCGAGATCATTCAGAACGTTGAAACTAATTTCCTCAAATTTTAAAAATACTAACCACTGATTCTTGCCAAGGATTCCAAATCAAGCCTAGTCAGATGTCCAGATGTGCCTTAGCCACCTCTGCTAATTATTCTTCTATTCTCCCCTTTAAATCATGATTAACACCGCCAGTTTCTTTGGAAGATCCTTAAATTCAACAGTGGCTAAACCCCGTCTCCTAAAAGCTCCACCATGACCCATGGCCTTGGCAGCTTTTTTGTAACAGGTTTTCCACAGAATTCCTCCAATGAAGACTGTTTTAGTAATTGCATGGAATTACTTCTACTCGTGATATCATCTATCGCATTCACGAGTCTTTCCTGAATCACATTCGCCCAGTCTTGATTCAAAGTTCCTAGTTGATATTTTTCAATTACTCTCATCCGCAATCCTGTCCTTACCTCGCTGTAATTACCTATGAGCTTCTTTGAGGTCTGTGTGGTCCCAGATGTTTTCTCGTTCTCGATTCTATTCGTACTACCATCAGTATTCTGACTTCCATCTTTAGTTTCTGATTTGTCTTCTTAGCGGTCTAGCTTCCGCTTTCCACTTTGAAAAAGTTTCCTAACCTGGACACCAGGTGTTTTTTTTTGTCGTTGGGTAGTTCGAATAATTATGCTCCTATAATAATATTTTCAGCACTGTCACTATATGGCTATCTAGTTTAGACCCTGCGAAAATATGACAAAGAATCAAATAAAGCTAAAAAAAATGACTAATATCCTTACTTTGCAGCCTTTCCAAACTTCTGGAAAACATCATTCTGAATTGCTTGAAACAACAATAAAGGGTCTATAAGGGGTTTGTAACATGTTGTACGTGGGTTCAACAGCTCAGCACATACTAAAAATGACTTTTAGTTTTAAAAATGATTTAATTCTGCAGGTAGCTAACTGTTGGAAGTTTAAAATTTAATATGCAGTAACCACAAAAGTAAATACCCACATTCAACTTAAACACACCCGAAGGATTATACTTTTGTATTGATTGTACAAGAGAGATTTCGACACTACACGAGTTTATTTAGAATTATTTTTGCAACATTCTGGTATATCCATAATATATTATGGGAACGCCTATAACGCCATACAAACTACAATCGAAATCAAATTGGTAGAAAATTGATAATTCTCTGGATGATGAACGAGTAACAAGTACGAGAAAGGCTCACTTATAGGGCCGTATAGGAAATACAAGTGGGATGTGAAACCAGTTATTAAAATGTAAATGAGAACAAGGTCGTGTGACAGAAATAAAACTAGAATGCAGAATGAGAGACAGGGTAAACAATCATTCAACGAGTATGAGTGTTGTTAATTAATGAATTTGGAGGTATAGTGTAAAATTGCTGCTTGTAAAGGTACGTATATGCATATATGCCTAATAGCATCAATTCTCACGTGTAAAATCCGAAATAGATTTTATTAATACCGTAAATATTGTTTTAGATTGTTTCCTATTAAATATTAGTATTATTGGTGTTTAAAAGTAAAGTAAAAAAGTATAGGGTACTACCAAAGAGATGATCTGCTTTTTTGTAAATGAATAAAACTTTACTATTACCTACCTTAAATAATAAAAACAAAACTTAAAAGGTCTCCCAATCTCACCCAGCACATTTTTTTTCTGTGGGAACACTTGAAAAACAAAATTTATTATACAACGTATAAAGTACATTTTAGTACTGAATCTTATTGTGGCAGAGGGCGTAACAAAAAGAACCACAATCAAAATGATCAAGGACAGGACGATTAGGCATAGAACTCAATCTCTCAAGCAGTTTTATGATTTGCCACAAAGTTTAACAACAAGAGCGAGTGAGATCCATCATGCAATTGAATAGAAATGCCATGAAACGAATTTAGGGACGCGGGATCGAAGGGAAACTATCGATGCTCGGTATTGGAAAAGTATCGACGAGGAATATTGATACATATAAGTACTTAAACGAAAAAATATCGATACTTTGAATTTGGATGGGTAGTTTTAAAAATAGAACTTCATTATATGATTACTATTACGATACGATCGTTGGTAGTAGGTACCAGAGACCTGCACGAGTGAGTACGGCATCGTGCGAGTATAGGTACGTTTACGCATTTGACGAGTATAATGATGCGTCTAGTAATACGTGTAATCGTGTATATGAGGTATGAGTAGTAATCGGCATCGTGGCATCGTATGATTACTACTCGCAGCATCGTCAGGAGCACTCAAGGTCCGTATACATATGGTTACCTCGTAAGGTGAGGCCCGTTTAAAGGAGAGGGGTGGATATACGTTGACGCTGTGATGACGCGCTTCGCGATCATTCCCGTGTTTGTTTACATTTAAAGGCTAGTATTGGGGTATTCTGTTATAATAAAAAGAACTTGAAAGTATATTGCAAGACACGTTCTTGTTGATAAAATATGAGTGGCGACCACCAAGATACACACAAAAAGAAATTTGCATGTAATTCAGTGCATTATTTTATTTAATTATTTTTACGTATTTTTATAACGATGGTATGAAAGTATCCTTCCGCACCGCAGACGCTAGCGTATATGCGAACGCTATGCGAAGCGAATTATGTTACGGGGCACTCTTTCCGATGTACCTATTTGGAGTATGAATCGGACGGCTCCGTTTATCTTCGCTATATGCGCTTATACGGTCGCTTCGGGGCACGCAATGCCGTGTCCCCAGTTAACGTCTTGCATTCGTTGCGACTGCATCGTTTTCAACGCGTACCGCGCATGTGTGATTTCAAATGCTTGAAGTGACGTTTATTGTTAATGATGGAACTTAATTGAGTGCAAAATCTTGAAAAAAAAACCCGCTCTCATTTGAGGTAAAACTTTTAATTAAAGAGAAAGGAAGGCCTATTCCTGATCTTCAAATAAACTACACTTCCACAAGTAAAACTCGAACTTACAATAGAGTATTTAATAAAAATGTAAGTGGATGTGCGGATGTTCACTAACAAATAAACTATTTTGTTTTATCTGCTTAATTTTTAAGAAAAAATGTTCTGGGATTTATAAGATCAAATGCGGTGTTTGTAATAAAGTATATATAGGCCAAACAAAGAGGAATGCGGAGATTAGATTTAAAGAGCATTTATATCATATTAAGAATCACAATGCCGATAAATCCGCTTTGGCGTATCATTTTATTAATACAGGACATACTTTTTCAATTGATGATTTAGAATTAAATTAAGTCTTTAAACTGTAAGAATCTTAATATGTGGGAAGCTATTTATATGAAAAAACATATTAATAGCTTGCTCAATACTGATTTAACACCCCTCAATTACAAATATTTAGAATTTATTGAATATAGTAGTCCTGTTGATTAATTTTTGTAGCCTAGGATATACTTACTATATTTACGCATTTAGTATTTGACAATACATTTGTACACCTGAAGATGTTAGCTTCGCTAACGAAATGTACATTGTGTTTTTCAAGATTAAAGAATTTGTGAGACCGAAGTTTATTGGTATTTCCTGTTAATTAAGGGTTAAATGATTTAAAGCATATCGCAAAAAGGGCAAAGAAACACGAAAATTCCGTTTCTTACATGAATGCATGCGTGGATTTCAATGTTCTAGGCAAAGTGGACATACGTGAATAGTTAGACAATGCTTATTTGCGACATAAAATTAAGTACAACGAAGGTGTAGAAAAAAATCGTCATATTTTGCGTCGGTTAAAAATGTGAAATCTTATCCTATGTTGGATAGAGTAAAATTGAAAAGTGAGCTTTCAGTAATTTATGAGCGCGAGGACATATGTGACGTAGATGTAGGTGATGTTTTGCCGCTGTTAGTGTTCATAACACACAACAACTTAAAAAAACATGTTTTGACGGAAACATAAACTGTTGGATATTATTTGTACAACCCCCATGTCGACAGCAGTATGTGAATGATGTTTTTCCACCCTCAAACGCATTAAAATATTTCTGAGAAGCACAATGTCAGAAGATCGACTGAACCCATTTTTACAACAAAGTCACTGACGTCTTTTCCAGCATGAAAGATAGGAGAATGAATTTTATGTACAAAAAATAGGCAAGTTCTTATAGTGTGCCCACTCTCATTCATAACTCACGAGCCGCCACTGTAAAACATTAATTGAAAAATTTTCTAAATTAAGATTTTTTAAAAAAATAAATATTTAAACTTAAAACAAACAAAAAATAGTCGAAAGAGAGAAGTTAAATCTGAAGGACGCAAATTTGCCAAGAAACAAAGAAAAAAAAACATTAATTTTAGTTTTCTTAGTTTTTAAATTAATGTTATTTTGTTAGCTTAATTTACTTATGCTTATGATTATATAATAATAAGAAACTGCTTTTTTATTAGGAAGAATAAATATTTAGTTTGATAATATATAATGGTTATCTTTTTACCATTTTACTTTACTTTTTCTTAGTTTCTAATTTAATGTCATGCTCTATGTGCGTAGTTCTAAGTTTTGTGTTATATTTATATAATATTTTTACTTGATTTACTTATGTTTACTATTACATAATAGTAGAAATTCGTTTTTTATTATAAAAAATAAATATTTAGTTTGGCCGTACAAATCGCCATTTGTTTTTACATATATGCACCACTTTATTTATTAAAAACAGCATACATGATGACGCGTTCGCGCTCTTTCTCTTGATTAGCTGAAAAGTTAAGAGGTAACCTTGTATATACGGACCTTGAGGAGCACTTGCTTTTTTCCTTTTTTTTTCTCAAGTTTTGCGATTAGGGCAGTTTACAGTGTCATTGTTATTCGTTTACTGATAGAAAGCAATAAAACTAACGTTTGTTTAGATAGATCTAGTATGATTTAATCTCGACAGAAACCATATAATATAAAAATGCAGGAACACGAAATTTGGAAAACTTTTATTAGAAAATATAAACATACAGTACATTAGGAAAATCAAGCCACTATAATAAGTGATAACCAACAAATAGCACCATATATGCACAATTATTGTACCCTATTCTTACGAGTAAGAATCGTACGATTCTTGCGATGCGACGATGCCGGTCTTAATGATTACCTACTCGCATCGTCGGGAAAGGTAATCGCCGATTATTAATCGACTACATTTTTACTTACTCGTGCAAGTCTCTGGTAGGTACTATCAACGTCATATTTTATATGTTAAACCTGTTAACAAATAAATTTTGTTAATCTGAAGCAGTGCACTAACCCAAATAACCTCTGCTCACTATTTGAATCATATTCATTTGATTTCGAATTATGCAAAATTAAAAAGAAACTGACAAAAGATTAGGTACGAATTAATAGTCGTTTAAATACGTTTAGTTTCTTACCGATAGAGGACAGGCGGTGTAGAAAATAATACTATAAGTCTGGTTCACGTTGAGAAGGAAGTATTACTCTTATGGAGATAGTAACCGACGATGCCAAATCTATTTAAGTACTTAATTTTTCGTATGTTGTCGCGCTGAACAACTTGACGAATCTCATGTTGGCGCTTATAAATGTCAATCCTGTGAATTTTGTTTGTGTTTGTTATGTCCCACTGTGTACCATTAGTATGAAAGGCGATAGAATAATGTTGCTTGTATTAATATTTATTCCACATGGAAATACACAACACAAATAAGGTGTTCTGTTTCCTGTTCTTGTGTTTTTTCAGGGAAACGTACATAGATGTATAATTATGTGATAATAAATTTACAAATATTTACGGAGGTATGCTTACAACAAACTAAAATCATTTCTATAGCCATAAGTGTATGATTAACTTAATATCGGATGACCAATATGGAGATGATGATGAGATCGATGTTAAATTAGTAATATACTCTTTGGGTTTATGGTCTAATTTCCACATGACTTCTTCAACTAAAATGAATAAACTTAAAACCACCATGTGTTAAATGTTGTATAATTATTGTATCTTTGATAACATGTTTAATGAAGTTTTTCCAATTCTTGGTAGAAACAGTGTCATATCTTTGCTGGATGAGCAGAGGCATATCTTAGCACTCAGAACGAAGCCATTTTTGTTGCCACCATCAACTAATGCATAATGTCTTAGAGATCGATACTTAAATCTTGCACAAATGCTCGTCTAGATGTACTTGCTGTGCTATCGGTCCATTCTGCTACAGAATAGTATTTAACCACAATTTATCAGTGAAACTAATGTTTTCCTTTCGCTATATCTTCTAATAGTACATTAATAATCCTTATGGCATCATAAATAATACCATAAATAAATATTCTCAAATATAAAACATACTTCTCGAAAAATTAGGTTACCTATATGTAATTTTAACAACTGTTTTAATTGTGTTTACAAACAATAGACAACACAAATGGTGGTGTTAGTAGTTTTTATAAATTCAGATTAATTTAGAATTAATAAGTAATGTCAAGAAAAAAACGGATAAAGGCACACAGACACAGAAATATATTCGAAATCGAGAAATGACAGGAACAGGAAACAACGAATAATGCAGACATTATCATTACCGACAGCCATCAAATAAATTTGACAACAATCCCCATGATAGAAGGAGATGGACACATATGAGTAGGTATAAAATAAAAAGGGATGCATATAGCCCATGAGAATAATACTTCTTTTAAAACTTGAACTAGACCGAGTATATACAGCATATAAAGAAACATTATTTAGTATCGATTCGATACTATTTTAGTAAAGTAACGATGCTAGTAATCAGTAAAAAAGTATCGATGGCAAAAATACTTGATATCGTTACTAAAATATCGATACTGTACTAGTATCGCAGTATCGTTCGCGTCCCTACACTCAAAAAAATAGATATTACCGAATATAAGAAATATAATACCTCTTAACATATTTTATTATACCTATAGCGACAGCAGTATTTTATAACACTAGTCAATATAAAAATATTATACATTTATATAGGAGAATTTATGTCATATAATAAAAACCATTATACTGACATTGATCAGTTTTATTTCGAGGTTTAAAATTATAATGCAGTTACATACATCATATAAACTATACGTTCAAAAATACTAAACAAGTTTTCATATACATTTCATAATAAATATTAGAATAAAGTATATTGGTACTTATAGTATTTATATTCAAGTCTATTATATTAAAGGTATTACATAAATATACTCTATGTAACTAATACCAGATATCTAAATATAATATACAAATAATGAAATTATTTATAAAATATTACACTTTTTATAATCTGATTTGTGTGATCTATTTTTTTGAGTGTAGAAACGATACTCGAATGGCTCCAAAATGACAGACGGAATAGAAATAGAAATGTATGGGCTTAAAACCAAATATTTCGAAATCTACCAGACGGAGCTATAAGCTATTGAAAGATGCGTCCAGATCAATACTGACAGAAATTACCGAAAACAGGAGATTATCGCTATGTCTGATAGTCAAACAGCCATCAAAGCACTAAGCTCATACGAAATCAGCTCCAAGATGGTCTAAGAATGCCTGCGGAAACCAAACCAGCTAGACAAAAGGAACAAAGTAACCCTCCTGTGGGTTCCGGTACAAACGAGAAAGCAAGGAAACGAAGCAAGAGATAAACTTGCAAAAAAGTGTCTAGAACACCATTCTTGGGGCCTGAACCATTTTTCGGGATAAGCAGCAGTGAAATACTGACTGAAGAAACTAACAGGTGAAATAGATCAGAGGAAATTAGAATCTCCAAGATAAAAGAAAAGCTAAAGCTTTATAGAATGCATCAACCTGAATAAGAACAATACTCACATATTAACATACACAGGCTCTATTTTCAGGATCTGAATGTAGATTTTGTAGGGAGTAGGATGAAACACCCATCCACCTTCTCTCAAATTGCATAGCACTGTGCACCTGGGAGCCTGTGAAGTCGAGGATGGCGATTTACCTAATCTGGGGCCTTCCCATATCCTCCGTTTTCTAAAAGAAATAGAACTGGAAGCCAGTTGTAAAACAGTAAGAATAAGGGACACTATAGATCTCTTAGGTCGCAGTGTAACCTTTCATGTATAAATACATACCTACAAGTACATTTTCATTCTCGTTTACAACTTTTTTAAAAAATAAGATTTATTCCTTATTTTACCATACCGTTCACTAACAATAAGTCAAATAATGTTATAATTTTCTTGAAGCGCCCATTTCAACGAGGAGCCACACTAAGAGAAAATGAGAATGTTATTTCAATGATTTTCAGTTTCAAATTGAATCATTGAATCATTAAATAGTGAAATGAATGCAGCACGAATGGTTAAAATAAGCAGCCCTTTTTGTCAAAGATTTTGATTGTGATCTTTAATCTAAAATGACAAATAAAAATACTTAGAAATTGGATCTAGAGATGCATTATGTGAATCAAATATATCTTATTAAACATATGCAATGTATATAGGCACTAGTTTAATTATTTATTTATCCAATCCAGTGGCGGCTCGTAACAATATTGCGCGGTGGGACCAATCTCAGACCAACAGCCCCACATTTTATTCATTTTACAAAGTTTTGAATCAGTTCCCTTCTGGCAGTAGTTTATTACTTCGTTTATTCCTAACTAAAATAGTATCTACAAAAAAATAATAATGTAGACAAATTTAGAAACCGTTTTAAAATGAGAAATTACACGAGAAAATAAAAGAGTATTTAAGTATTTAAGTTAAAAAAAACGCAAAATTTTAAACATGACAGTTGTCTTGTTATTTCACGATTTACTTACGTACAATAAACCACATAAATAAATTTATATGGCGCCAATAACTACATATACTGATGACGCGTCCAGGTGTAATATGCATTTCCAGACGGGTCATACACAGATGACGTCATTGCGGAGTACATAGAAAACAAATAAATACATCACTAGCAAACATGCGGTAAATAGTAAAATATTTCAAATTCAAATACAGCTTTGCTATAGAAAGCCTGTTTAGGTTGATGTTCTAGCAGTGCTCGCGTTTATTTCTACAATTTTAGCGAATTTCGTGTGTGTTTACTAAGTATTTTCGTCGCTTTTCTAGAAAATCGAATCTTAAGAATAGCTTAACGCTTTTAAAATATATTTCGTAGCCCCCATTCGGATTTCCTAAGCCTACCTTTTTCCATTAACAGAACCCTCATGCGGGAAATCGATTTTTTTCTGATTAAAATATAATAATATTTAATTAATACTGAATGAGTGTGAGATGTTACGAACTCATTATTTTTTAAAGATATTTTGCTAATTTTCCAATATAATATGTACAAATATGTTCTGATTAGAACACAAATTCGTAATATTATTTGGAGTAAGCACTAAATTTTGCGCTATGCGCTAATGTATGTATTTTTCTACGTTTAATAATATTTATATAGGTGGCGCAATTTTTGCTACGCAGTGACGTACTTCCGTATACTCGTAAGCATACCGCGTTATTTATGCCGTACTTAGAATCATCATTAACTACCGCGTGACTCCATCAATCAATTAATTAGTGGGTCAAGACAAGGCCGGCCCCACTTCAATGTAATTTTTGCATATAGTCCGACCACCGCCTCTTCCAACCGTCTAAAACCAGAGCCAATTTGGAAGTTGCTCACCGCTCGCCGTTTCTCTACATAAGTAAATACAACGCGGGTTTCGTCCCATCAGGTTATAGGAATAGCAACATTCACTCTGTATTTAAATGTGTCTAAGTGTATTTATCGGTATTTTTTAGTGATGTATAAACTGCTGCTTTACGTTAGCAGCTACAACCTGCTTCTGCAATTTTTTGTTAGCAGTAAAAAAGCTGCTACTTTTTGTACTGCTACAAATATACATGTATGTTTCACAACATTCGCACAGGCGCTACAAACTGTTAACGGTTCTTAGCTGTTACAAAATCGCAGTTTGCTTCGTAGCAACCCATCACTAGTATTTTTACAGAAAATAAAAGCTTTTTAAAGATTAATTTGTGATTTGCAATGGTAAGAATATGGCTGCGTGCGCTTTTTACGAGGAGCCGTCACCGATTTATACATGTACAACTATAGTTATCTGATGGTGAGAGATCAATAGGTCTTATATGAACTGTAGCAGCACAACTCCATCTTCCGAGACATAACCTCTTCCTGTTGACGATTGCAGTGTGGGATACAAATACCCCATCTTTCTCGAAGTGCTACTGTGCAAGTAGAACATTGCGTTCTAGAGCAATGTGGGTCGATAAAAAAATCTCCTGACCAAGCTGTCATGTTATAGCTAATGGTCTACATCAGAAGTGAGGTGCTGGTCGTAAAGCGAAATTATTTCGCATGCAACCTCCACTTTTAAAAAGGCTTAGCAAAGTATGAGAGCATTGCCCTGACAGACAGTTAGTTCTACCCTTCTCACAAAGAAAAAAACTTTAAATATCAATAGGGGAGATGCAAACCCCGATTCTCTAGCAACAGTTGAAAAAAATAGAAATAGGGGATATCAAGAACAAATTTCAAGAACATCTAAGGTGGTATAGAATCCTACTCTGATTAATAGGCCCTCAATCGAAGAGAAAACCATATTCAAGGCCAGCCACGGATAAAGAAGCGGGTACCAAAGAGGGAAATTCCGATCAGACATAGGTGTTTGCCAGGTGCGTAACAAACGCGATTAAAATTCTTTCTCAAAAAAGGGGTTTCTTGCAATATCGCCTTAAATCAATTTTTAAAGGCGATAAAATGCCATCGAACTGAAGTTGGTAACACCGAAATAGCAGGCGGAGGCACACGCCTAAGAATTGAGTCGGCCTCAGAGTAGATAACTGAGAGGCCGAAAAATTAATAAGGTCAGTCTCATACTCTGGTATAAGAGTGAGAATTACCCACGCCGACGAAGAATCAGTTTAACAGCGATAGAGCTGCTTCAATGCTCGATCATTGAAGCAGTAGATTAGAGAGAATAATCTTCGGAAGTAATATTTGAAAATAGCTGTCTTTTCGTCCTGCATGGCTTCTTGTCATCTGCGCCGATAATTTCGCCTATACTTCGGGTTCAGCCTGAAGACCAAGGGTAGAGAAAATCCTCCTGATTCCAAGGGTATCTGACATCCTACTACGGAGACCAAGCCTTGTCCTTCCACTAAAGGAAGGGCTAATTCATCCTCGGTGGTCCAAGCTAGATGAAGGGGTGGTTGCACTTCTTAATTAATTATTAAGATAACACTGACGAAAAATTAAACCAATGTAATTATTATTAATATACAACGTTTTGGTTAATTCAACATTTTTTTTGTTTTCCTGTTTGAGTGCATTATTCAAATATTCAGTTTCATGACACTTCTAATAGTTATAATGGCTATACCAACCATGAGCAAGCCTGATCATAAAGTTAATACTATTCAAACAATGAATGTAATCAAATTGCATAAAATATTTTGGTGTGTTGTATCAACAGTAAAATGTTAACAATTTTTGTAATGTTAAAGCATGAGCGGACTCACTGCTCTTATGTAAATATAAAACAGTGTTAAATTAATTGTGAACAGTTAACTGAATCATCTTTTCTCTCAATGAACAAGACACTATTCGTCAAATGATGACAAAAATAGGTTAATTATCATCTCCTTGAACAAAAAAAAAAAAAAAGTACAAAAACCACCTTGGTAAAATTTATCCAAAATTGAACGTGTCTCAGCAATTTTGTAAGAAATATTTGGTTCGCTTATTGAATTCATTCGAGCTAAAATTACAAAAAGAAATAAATATTCTTCTTATCTATATGTTGCTATACATTTTCCACGTAGGTATATTGAAATTATTTGATATTTAAGATGAAACAGTTACAAAAAAAACCATTATGCACATTTGGGTACGTTGTTTAAGCCAAAGACTGATGTCATTTGTAAGAAATATTATCATACTTTGCAATTTAAACGCATGATAGTAAAATAATATGAAGAAGTAAAGTAAAAGTGAAATTTCATCATAAACTGTACTTTCCCAAACAAAAAAGTATTGATTCTTATATCTTCCATTTACCAAATCCCTTCTTTCACCGTCTTGCAGATCAGGGTGCGGTAAGATGCAAATCTGAAAAAACACAATTTGCCTAATACAATTAAAAGTCTCTCCAATCAAGAGAATAAACTCGGGTTGATTTTGCGTTTTTGTAATCAGCAGAGGAACTTTCTCGTCTGTCAAAACAAACTTAATGAACTTGCCATTCTATTATCTTATATACAGATCTGGTCTTTGTGGATTTACGAATCTGCTTCGCCTTTGCGGTACTCGCATCTTCCCTTCTTTCTCTTGAAATATATCTTTTTTTATCCCTTTGTTGTGCATGATTTTTTTACGAAATAACAATAGAAATTATTTACTCTCGACAGTCAACTTTCCGAAGCCAGTTATTGTTTAATTAAAATTAGTTAGTTATTCTCGAGCCTTGTATAAGCACCGTTTGGCAATTTTTTACGGGGACGGTATTTTTCTTTCCGTAGTCTTCTTTACGGTTCATTAGAAGTTTTTGTGGTCGGGGATTATTTCATGATTGATTAAAATATGAATTATTCAAAGCCTTTCGTTTTAATTAACTATACCTTTTAATTAAATTTGATTTATTTTTTGCGTCAGAGGAAAAATTTAATTAAAACTTTTACAGACATATATATTATCAATTACATAACATAAAGCGTTAAGCGTAATACACACCTATACTTCTGTGGTTTGGAAATTCTGCTGAAGGAGTTACGTTAGGCAAATCTGCATAGCAAAAGTATGTGAGAAAAAAGTTTTTAGTGCGAGTTGTATACTTTTCAATTCCTCCTAAAACTGTATAGGTAGGTCCTTACAAAATATATGTATAGCGCTCCTAAAACATGCGCAAATTCAATGATGAATTTGCGCAAAGGTGTAAAGAGAAAAATACATATTGTTTTGTTATATTATAAGAATTATTATAAAAATAGCACTCTTAGATATTGCTCGTAAGACATTGGGAGTGGTTATAAAAATAGGCTTAACAACACAATAGAAACAAAGTCAAGATGTTTTGGAAAGGCAGATCAGTGGCAAACCAAATCTTTATATTGGAATATACCATGGACAATAATATAGATCAAAAATTACCACTGTATTTGCTTTTCATAGACTTTCAGAAAGCATATCACAAAATAAAAAGACCAAAAGTATATGAAGCATTGCAAAAGCTAGGTATTTAGTTAGTAAGGCTGGAGAAAATGACGCTAAAGGAAACAGATTACAAGGTGCAAGTGAATGGATATATATCGAAGAGTTAGAGGATTAAAAGAGAACCAAGACAAAGAGGCCCAGTGGATAAGATTATTAGTATAGTGGAATAAAAACAGGTCGAGCGATATACAACCAACAGGTACAAAGTATTGCGCAGGCTTTCACGGCCGGAATCTACAGTAAAAAGTTTTTTCCAGGCCATCGAATTGTGGCCCTGTGGAATTACTCCGGAATTAATCCTACAGGATCACGGCTCAACAGCCCGGAAAAACTTTTCACTACAGGTACAAATTATGGCATTTGCAGACGACTTGGTAATTTTAACCAGAAACAAGAAAAAATTAATACAAAAAAAACTGCAATATTGAGCGGATAATTTTTAATCTTGTAAATTCATAATTCTTCAGTAACGTTTCAATCGACACTTCGGTCTTCTTCAGACTGTCGAATCCGTTACTAAGAACGTGGATTCGACAGTCTGAAGAAGACCGAAGTGTCGGTTGAAACGTTACTGAAGAATTATTAATGTATAAGATTAAAAATTATCTCCTCAAGATTGCCGTTTCTCTTTCTAACAATTAGAATAACCACGAGCGTAACTTTTCTGGAAGAGAAAATTAAGGGATGTAATAAAAATTAATGGACGAAAGAGGGAAAGAGCAAGGATTGGAGATAAATGAAAAGAAGACGAACTATATGAGACTAGGACAAATCCAAAACCCACAAAATGAATCGCTAGAATTTATAGCAGAGGGCACAATACAAATGTGAAGAGGTTGGACAATTTAACTATTTATGGGTCACCATACCGAATAAAGGAGAAGAAGAAACGGAAATACAAGAAAGCATATCAAAAGGAATGAGATGTTTAGGGTAGGAAGAATGTTTAGATCGAAGCTGTAAACGAGAAAAGTGAAAGTAAACATCTACAAAACAACTGTCAGCCCAGTGGTGATGTATGGTAGTGAGCTATAAAAGATTAACCAAAAGGAGGCGAAAGCAGTGGCAGTATGGGAGAGAAGGATATTGAGCAAAATATGTGGAGAATTGAGAGAGAATAACCAGCAGAGTAGAACGTAGAACTAATGAAGAACTCATACAAATATATGGACAACCTTCAATTGTTAAGGTGATAAGGGCCCAAAGAATGAGATGGCTGGGGCATGTTGCGAAGCTACCAAACTCGAGGCCAACAAAACAGATTCTGGGGAGAGGAGGCTGCTTCTTCAGCACTCAGAAGGATAATAATAATTTACCGGCTATCAATAACAAAGTCTAGGACTTCTTCCCAGATCCTCCCAAAGTAAGGTTTTTGCCATGGTTTTCCCTTACTTCTTGGCCATTGATTATGTATAAGTATATTATATATAATAAATGTCCTTGGCGAATGCTGAAAGATAACGAAAGTCGTTCCATGGGCGCATTTAATAATAACTGATAGCTGACCGAGTTGCGAGGTTACTGTATTATATTTTTGTTATTAATAAATATGGGGAAATTATTTAATTAGAGTAGGAACATTTCAATTGTTATGGAATCTATATAGAACTTAGCATAGGTAGCCACGTGTAGTACCTTTTATGTGGAGCACGGGGTTAGGATGATTTGTAATGATTTAGTTTTCTAAATAAAGCGTATTAGCCGAATGCCTGACGGGAGACATTCCGTCAAGCATTCGGCTAATCGACAGACTAGTGGGGGAAGGGAAGAGGGAGAGAGTCGCGGGTTCGAATCTTACTCTGGTCAATTACGGTAACCGGTTTATTCCGGTTATGTAATGATGATGAGGAAGGAGATCTGGCTCTGCGGGGTGCTTGATAAGCAACCATTTACTTAGGCATTATCTACTCCAAAAGAAAAATATGATATAACTAGGTGTAGATACGGATATAGACTGCGCAACTACTGCAACTTGTTGTCCTTGCACAGCTAAAATGCGGTCGGAATGTAGCTCGAGATTAAAACCGTTCTCATTAGCATTGAATTAATTACCTATATATTGCGACATGCCCTATATGATTCTTAACGCTATTAACTAAAGTTGAGGGAATTTCCTTCAATTGCTCGAAGTTCGCATCGTATGAGCGGATAACAAATTTATTCATTTTTCTTTGAACTATTTTGTAAGTTTTCTTAAAATTCCAAACCTAGTGTCGTGATTGCTTTCAAATTTTCTAAATCAATGTCTGTGTTAGCTCGGAATGCCAATCGCTGGACGCCAAATCATGAATAATCCTGAATCTTTGTAAATATATTTACATGTATTTACAAATTTCCTATATAGGAAGAGTTGTATTAGAGGAGAAAATTTTATCAATTTTTCTCGTTGTGTATCGCCTCTGTTTATTGCTTCTTCTCACCTAGAAAAAAAAATTCATAATACTATGGAATAATACAAGTAGGAACAAATCGTTGCTATGTTACTATATTACTTCACCGTTCAGCTGTACAATTACTGCATAGATGGAACATTGCGAAATTTTTGCTGGGCGATATTCAACGCAAGTTGTCTGTTCTTCCCAGTTTTCCAATAAATAACAGGGTAGTTTTATATTCTAAAGTTATAACACCTCCTTCTTCTGCTGTATACTGTTTTTCTTCAGCTTTTATTGCAGCAGTGCTTTAAAGGCTAAATAAAGTCTTATGAAACAATTTCCTGGCACAGTACCTAATTTAAAATTTGAACAAATATAGGGATAGGTAAGTACATAACATTGAAGTAATTCTGTTTTAACGTCTATAATCTGTTGGTACCCTTACAATTATATTGCAAAAGAACTAAGATATGTGACTTCATACTAGGCGCTCTGGCCTGCGAGTCCATCTGAAGCGGGATTAAGATGTAGCTCGTCTGATTTACCACAAAATCGTTTTAAAACTACAATTTTACCGTAAGTGCCAAGGGTGTAGTGAAAGAGGGCAGATCATAAAAAGTAACAGCGATCGCATGCGACACACTTAAACTTCCGATTCACCGGAACGGTCGACCGGAAGTATATGCGATAACCTCCCGGCATTCTTTCAGCGACTTCCGGCACCCAGGCCACTTTACATTTCCTTCCGTGGCAGTCGGAACAGTCCAAATGAATAATAGCAAACCCCATATTGGCCCTGATTGCTAAAACGGATATTCCGTGCTGCTGCTTCCCATTCCCCGTCACAAATACGTACATAACCAAGCGATTCTGCATATCGCTCCAGAGTTCGCTACAACATCCAAACGCCTGCTATGTTAATTGCTATCTGTGAAAAAATCTGCCAAGAGATAAATACGTTGTCAATGAAACAAATTATTCCACTTTAATATTTTCTTAATGACTAGTACAAACTTTGCGGTTATATGTACGTATATAATTTCAAAATAATTATTTTCCAGAAACTATTAACATAATTTTGATAAATCAATCGCCATACAGAAACTACTCCTAATAAATCTTAAACTCCAACGAACTTACACTGATTTGAACAAATGCGCTACACTTATGTCATAGCTGATGACATCCCTTGACAGTAAAGGTCGGTAATTTATCTTAATATAGTGTTGACAAAAGAGCATCCCCTCGATGCAATTCTTTATCCGGCGAAGACGTCCCCTTGTATATATAAATTACTGACCACAGCCCGACAACCGTTTGCTTGTTTGTATATATGGATAGGTTATATAAATGAACATACTTATAGTATCAGACTCTAAAGATTACAATGTGCCTTAAGATATTTTCAAGTAATTTTAGTACGCTGAAATAAAAATCTTTGGCAACATGCCAAAAAAAGAATAAAAGCCAACGTACTCACAATTAGTATTCTTTTTTCTTGAAATTTTATTTCACAACAGGAGATATATCTTGAATATTTACCTATAAATTTATTATTGTTTATATACAATCCCATTTTGATTTGTTTTAACACCCTTTTTCTCTGTGTTCCGTTTTTATCAACTAGAATAACAACCTTACATTCCTCCTACAGCTTTAATGGCAGAAGATAAGGGTGATGATATACCGCGACCTGCACTGGAAAAAAAGTATGTTTAGTCAACGCAAAATTGTGTTGTGCATAAACAACAATAAATTGGTTAATGTAACCAATATTTTTTTAAAATTTACTGTCGTTTATACAGGATGTGCATAAAATGGCGGCAGAATTATATGTCCATGTTCTTTATATATTTCTTAATCGAAAACCTTAATATTCTAATGTTTTACTTTGCCTCTTGTGTTCGCAGAACTGATTTGAAGAAAACCTACCTGTGGCAACATTGTTGCAATATTACTTAAGTCTGAAAAAAGAATAAATCTATTTGGAATAGTTGTAACGTATATTAATCCATTGACAAGTGAACACGATATGTATTTCACTAAATTAACTCAATTAAATTCAAAAGCCAAGATATCCACTAAAAATGTATTTTCTTTATTAAATGAGTGGCTATAAAACTTATTATTATTATTATATTTTTCATCTTTTACTTAAGTTTGTGTTGATTTACTCGGTAATGGAGGGTGCACAGCAAACCATCGAATGAAGTTACTTATTCTTAAGCTTTTAGAAATTGTAATTATTAAAGAATTACATGTACTAAAATTAAAGTTTATTTTACTACCTTAATGTGGAATCGAAAGCCACTGGTTTCAATACATAGTTGCAGTTTCAAACGCTCGCTACAGTATTTCTGACGTACTTTCCTACACCGATGCGTTTATTAGTTCCCTCACTTCGTCGACATATACTTTTGGGTGATAAAACCCCAAAAAAAAAAGTCTAATGGATTAAGATCTGGTGACCTAACGGGGCCGTGTCAATGGTTCACCATGACCATCTGTCGAAAAATACCTTTTCGTCCAGCCACTCTCTAACATTAACAGTAAGAGCATAGTGAGCGAGAGCTCCATCGTGCATGCATGATACAAGAAAATAAGATATTATGCTCTTGCGCATCTAGGTGTGACGTATTTGAGGGTCAAACAGTACTACCAATCCAATAATTTAATAGATATCACCAATGTAAAAAAATTAACCCATTTTTTTTTAAATCTATCCTATTAAAATCAATAAAACTGTTTTTTTTGCCATTTCCTTCAATCAAATTTGCATTGAAACAAAATTTTAGGTAATTCACATTTTTAAATGTAATTTTCAATTGAATGCAAAATCGTTATTGCTTTGTGATGAGTGATTCTGTTGATGTAAAGTATTTTTTGCCTTTAGTATAACATTTCATGTTTGCTTATTTTAGTGTAAAGAAGCAAATAAAGCATTAATAATTACAAGCTTTACTTTAACAACATGTTCTACACTTCTTTATTTCTTACCTTCATACTTGTTTGTACTTACACGTACTAAAATTTCACTAATTGTAAGTGGTTCATATTTTTTTAATAGCAAATGAAATGTCTATTAGTCTGGTATAAACATTAATGCAGACGGTGGAACAAAAAAAATGCAGATAAAAAAAGAAAGAATTAATTAAAGATTGAGAATGCAGTGCTTTATTTTTCTTTTTTTACAAATTCATTTATCAATTCTTTTTATTCTACTCCCTCAAATGAATGAAAATCACTCAAGAATTTCCACTACAACGTTAAAGGATAAGGCAATGATCATTTACAATGCCATCTTGAATATTGCATTCACTGCATTATGTCAATGAAAATATGATATAATATTTTTTCCCCGTCAAAAAAAATGAGAATATACTGTTACGTAATTCGATAATGTCTAAAATAAATTGACAAAAAGTCGTGGCACCAATAAAATACACTGAATGTTTAGATAATTCTTTCATTCACTCATACAACCTAGTTATCCAATTAAAATAAATAGTACACTAATGAAAATATGTTAATAAAAAAATGTTAAAAGCGAGATTCTGATGCGAAAGGATATTATTTACGGAAAGCTTATCTTCAAACTACTTCACTTTCCTGTTTCTTTTAGCAAGAAGCGTTAGATGAAAATGAATAATAATAATAATCAACTGAAACAAAGAAGGTCGTCACTGGCTATTCTTTCGCAAATATCTACACACCCTGTACACAAATCAATTTTGCGTTGGTAGCACATTTTACTCAGTATAAAGAAAAAATGTGGTACCTATTATTGATTGCGTTCGCAGCTGACCGTCTAATCCAATTCCTTTTAAAAATGCAGAAAGGCCGTAAGGCCCAGAAAGGGAGTAACTCTGTAAAAAATTGTTGTATTACTTTTTACAGTGTCATGTCGAAATGGCAAATTTTTGATAGTACTTTTCTGATTCTGTAACTTTATGATGGTGCACATTTTAGTGGTATCGTATCACTTTTGGTGCACTTTTGATACGTCCGAAGGTGTTGCTTTAGAAAAGTAAGATAGCTTTTGATGCTTCAAACAACGTATCTGTGTTCTGTGACTACCAAACAAGTAAGTCACCCAATTATGTCTAACAAAATCATTTTTGGGCTCTAAAAATGATGTTTCAGGCCCTTTTTAGCAAAAATATCTATTATTTCGAACCCGTGCTTATTCCTTTTGCTTGCTTGTTCATTTTTCCCATGCGCTCTCAAACCATCTTAGAGCTGAGTATATACGGGCTCAACGTCTTTATGGCTAATTGATTTAATCTTAGCATATTGTCTTAAGCTGTTTTTTACTCCTGGGCATGTCCCAGATTTAGTCATATTCAGAAAATTGAAGTCTATGTCCAATAGTTTCTTCCTTCATCGTCCTGCACTTAAATGGCTACTACTGGGTAAGTTGTTTTTGCATCAACAACACATACGCAAACTAATATTTACCAACTGACCGATAAGTAATGATTCATCTCACAATTGCTGTATACATCCGAAATAGTAATGTTGGGTTGCATCTCCATCATTTCTTTGCTACAAAATTTGTGGTGTGCATTAGGATAATATTCAGCTTTTACGTATCCATTAATTGTGCGATTTTCTAGGAATATTTTTTAAAAAGTAACTGTAGTCTGTGATGTATAGTGTCAAAGAATCAAGTAGGACTATTACAGCTTGGAGTTATGCATTTTTTCATAGAAATCGAATATATTGCATAAATATTCGATACGTATATTTGCGAACATTTATTAAAGTGAATTAAAGTATACGTTACCACAGAAATAACATAGCATATTGATCGGTTCTTTGTCATTTCTGAATTTCTGGTTTTATAATAAGTCTCAGAAAACACATATGTAAACTATGATATGTCTCATTATAATAAAATATTATAGGTATAAATCAAATCTCTTAATTATATTAAATTTCATACCTATCTTTGGTTTATAAAGTTATAAAGTACCTGCAGTAGTCATAAAATTCAATTGTTGAAAGATAGTTTTAAAGGGACGAAAAACTCACTTCATCTGTGAGCAAATATTACGCTCACATGTATTTTTGATAGAAAATCTCTGCTTGAACAATTGGTGAGATTCTATGCACATCTGTAGCGCCTATAAGGTTGTGTGTAAATGTGTAAGTATGTATTTTAGATGCTTACGGACGTACAGATAACTTTAAAGATGTTATACATGTGCACAAAATTCCAACTGATGTTTACTAAAATGGGTTTCTCGTATGTCACTTAGAGTTTTATTTACTTGCTGACATTCTTATTTCATGATAGTTGCATGAAAATATTTCGTTATAAATAGTCGATTTCACACATTTTCCATACTATAATTATAAAAATAAGGATATTTAAACTAAACAGTATCTCCTTAATGTAGTAGCTTTCCCTTTAACTATAGTTAGCTAATTCTTGGCTTTCATAGCATTTTCCTAGTAACTAGTATTCATATGAAATAGGATAACCGGGTTTCTTCAACCAATATCAACAGCAACAATTGAAGAAATATGTTTCGAAAAAAGTTATTATCTAACTCGAACTATAAGAATGACAAGACAGATGAGAAACGCTTCTTAGAGAATAATAATGTTATCGCACGATTAGTATTGCCTATTGTGTTTGCTGTGCGGCCAGTTTCTATACTCAGACCAGATTCATAATTTCAGCACTAATATGTGAATATTCTTCCATTCCTAAGGGCATGCTGGTGAACATGATGACTTAACAATAAGGTAGAATAGAGAATGTATATAATATTTGCAAGTATGCATGCAAATTACATTTTGTTATAAAACGATATATTATTATTATTATACAAAAATTAAAGTTTAGTAAAAAGAAGAAATGAGATCGGATAAATAAGTTTCCACAAGAAGATTTTTTCTTCAATAAAATGCGAAGTTATTTAATCATGAAAGTTTTCAACATCACATATTAAATCAATCTGCGATAGTAGCTATTTTTTGGTAAATAAGTTAAAAGATTGTCAAAAAGAGATATATTTTTTGTGCTATGCTATAGATTGTATAATTTATTAGTCAACTTCTTTTCGCAAAATAAAGCTAGTGATATCTTACAATAATTTAGAGTCTCATTATATATTTACTCTCATATCTACGTTGCAAATAATAACTCTGTTATTTTGTATAATATCAACAAACAATATAATATTTGTTAAATTTTTTAAGGTAGGTCTACCTTTACAATACAATACCATTTAATTTATTAAAAAGAAAAATAAGACTTTACAAGATTAGATAGATACAAAATACAAAATAAATGTAAATCAACCTCACAAACATAATTACTTTTTTGAGGATGCCCATACTATAGTTTAATTTAAAATGTAAGGCTAATGTATTGACAAATTAGTATAAATCTTGAACTTAAAGATCCCTTAATCTATCGTTAGTCGACAATAACAATTGAATTTAATAGAAAACACTAATCTATATCGGCAAAGTAATTACTTGTTTTCATAAATATATCAAACTCTTTATAACGAGTACCATGTATCCACTTTTTAACATCTTATGTTATTCTTTTATGTAAGAAGCTATCCCGTTTAGCGTTTTAGGTAAATATCTATGTATTACAGTTCTTTGTAACACGGTTTCTGTAATTTTTGGTATTTTTAGGTTTTTTTTTAACCTAGTATCGTAATTGTGCTATATATATTACTTCACTACCATGATTTCTCGTAAATTTACAAACACCGAGTTCCATGCAATAAATCTAACTAAGAGCTAATTAATTGATTTCCCCGTTACAGCAATTGTGTTAGATAATATTTATTCTTTTTTTAATTTTTCATGATCGACTTTTGACCAACAATGTTATAGAACGAATATGTTGTATGCAGCACTATAAGCAAATTCAATTTTTACAATTAATTAGTATATTACAATCAAAGTATTGTTTCATAGTTACAAAGTTATTACTTAGGGTGCCATATAATGTGCTCCATATTTGACCTCTAAAGCAATTGTATCATCTGCAAATGAATGCTTTGTAGATACAATTTTTATTTTCGTCTATTTAGCTTTAAATATTTACAAATGTCGATTTAATACTATAAATGAAGCTTATGTATTTTACCGCTATCACCGAAAATTACATATATGCATATGCTGTATCAAACGACAATGAATTTATGAACAATCAATTATATAATGAAAAATATTATGCATACTTAATATAAAATAAAGTACAAAAGCTAAGAATTAGATTTTAGATCTGATTATGGCAGCTCTTGAATTGCAATTGTATTAATATTTATTGATCTTATTCATCTAATTTACCCGTTATTCTAAATGCTTCTTCCAAATAACGAAAATTAAATCTACTTTGGTATGGTTAGAGTAACGTACATACGTCAGGGTAAGTTATTATATTTAAAGAGTTTTGTGAAACACCACATAGAATTCTTTTTTCTGATAATATGATCAGACACTAAATGCTTCTGACGTTCAGTAATAAATGAACGTATTTCGCCACAATAAACCGTAATTTGAAACAGTACCTTTTTTCTTCTTATATTTTTTTCGTTTTCCAGAAGAATCCAGCTATCTAATTTAACGACATACATTATTTATAACAAAAATCAGCATTTGCGTCATCAAAACTGTAGTTTTTCATTGGTCATTTAATAGTTGACCAATCCTTTCTACGCCCGGAGCTAAACTATTGGCCATCCCGGAGTCAGGCTCAGGGCTCCGGGCGGAGCTTCCACAGTCAACTTTCTTATCTCGACGCCTTATTGCTCCCATTCCATCCACTCAGAATATTTCCGGTCCTTAAAATCGACTCTTATATTGATGGATTTTCGAAAACCGAATTGAAATTTCCTTCGCTTGCTTTTACCTCAACAGATAGATGCTTTTATGTAATTTATATACGAATCCAAGTCCATTAATTCTACTAAAATACACGTACACATATTTTACTTCCTGAAACGCATACAGTTAGCAACAGCGGCAGATAAAGTTATTAGAATGATATAGGTAATTATATACGAAACAATTTTAAACTATGTATTGGATCCATATAAATATTCTTTTAATAAAATTGAAATTTAGTATATTCTGATGTTTTATGTGAACATGGAATTATTTAAAGACGTAACTAACTTCTTGCATCTTATATTCTACAGAAATGTTAAAATTACTCCATACCTGCATTTAGACCGTAAAGTTAAATTCCAACTTAATAATTCGTAATCACTTAGAGCATTACTTCTGTACTATCTTTCTCAAATTAAATGCGAATCTAAGCCCAATAAATTCCTGATTATTTATGCAACCCAAAATATAGTACACTTAAATGTTACTTAAAAATGATTAATTAAAATTTCGAATTACATATCACTAAGGTAGTTAGTTTCGGTTGCATAAACAGTCCAAGATTTGTAGAGCTTAAATTCGCATTTAATGTCAGAAAGATGTTACAAGGAAATAGAATATATAATTTCCATCCCAAGCACAGCTTCAAAATTGTACATTATAAAAACTCATTTAGTTTTCTCAACCAAATGTTAATTGTAGTAACTAAATTTTTTGTTTAAATATCGGCATGCAAACACATGTTAAGCGAACAAAATATTTTTATCATAACATTTGTTTGTTTTGACAATATCTTTAATAAAAGTAATCAAATAGGATATTTGAAAAAAGAAACAGTAAAAATACATAGATACAATATTGTGGCATGTTGCTAAATGCTGCGAAAAGAGTACGGGTATATAAAATCAAACCCTAAGGCTTACAAAGCCTTTTAAAGCATTCATTTTAATAACATTCCTTGATTAATAGGATTGTCTTTGATCACAAAAATTTGGCTTACTTTATCACAAGTACAAATTGCTTTTAACAAATTTGTCTGTTCTTTTTGATATATATATCTCACTAATGTCAAAATTATCTACAATTCCTCCCTGCAAGTAAAAACTTCTTATTGAGCAATCTGGGACAGGTAACCTTTTATATAGGTTTCATCAGCCATTATATAAGATAAACGTGCCAACGGTCAGCCACCTAGCTTATTTTTAGCAATCATATTAACACAAAATATATGGTAGCTCATACGGTAACATCAAAACGTTTGTCAGATCCCAACTTCCTGCTAGCGCCTCTCCTTTAGAATGGACTCGCCAGCGGGAGACACTGTAAATCTCTAGGGCTTCATCCTAATGAGGAAAGACTCCGTAAGGCAGTCTTTATGAGCAGGGACAGATTGAGATTACTCACAAGAATCTTAAGTGGACACTGCCTACTAAATAAACACATGTATCGCATTGGGCTAGTGAACTCTCCCATGTGCAGAAAGTGTGGGAGTGCGAAGAAAACTCTGCTCACCTTCTTGTCGGGAGGGGCAGAGTCGCACTTTGGGTTGATCGGCTGGACGAACCCAGAGTCGGTAAGTTAACTTTCAGCCAGATTGCGAACTTTTTTGATAAGGTACAACTTGACTGAGAGGGCTAAATTTAAATTAGGGGCACAATAGGTTTTTCTGGACGAATTGCCTTCTTCAGATTACACCCGCTCATGGGAAAAAAACAAAATATTCAATTTTTAGGATCTCAATCTTTGTTGAATATTTTATTAGATAACTATTTAAATCTCAAAATGATTTTTATCCTTGAATAAATATTGTCTGGAAAATGCCAAAACTTAATTGTGCAAAAAAGCCTAAAATTCCGTGGGCAACCACCAAAGATCTAATGTCAGCCGTTGTAATTCCAGTGGTCACACGTTTCACTCGTTTAAGGATTAATTTAACTAAGCAATAAGATGTAACTATTCCTTCAACATTAAAAATGGTCATATCAAAACTTTATTAAACAAAATAAAAAAATTTAAAAAAAACTGAGCAGATCGCTTTTCTACAGTAATTATATATAAAGCTAATCCGAACGACAGGATGTACAACTGAAATCAAAAACCCCAAATATCATTATTCAAATAACTCGAAACAATGAGATACATTTCAAATAGAATTGTTTTGGGTACTTAACCATTTTGCTTAAACCTCTTTCAGACGCGACGATTAGTTGATTCCACTAGTTGAAGGGACGGTTCCCAATTATTTGCTATATCACTATACTAACTAATCGCCTCGTCTGAAAGAGATCTTATGTATCGCTTTTTTCGTTACAACTTTAGTGCAAATCCTCTTATCTTTGATAACTCATTTGTTGATGCTTCTAATTTAATAGTAAATAATAGCCACTATAACAACGTGTGTGTATTGTTTTATTTCACCATTGACATCTTGCATACAATAGTCTAACTCTCTTTTCACACTAATGAATTCTAACAGTATCTACCAACTCTAAAACTACAAACAGTTACTACATCTCTCTTTTCTTTTAAATTTTAATTTGTTATGTAGTCTTTCAAGAATTCTTATCGATAGTTTTAGAATTGCCTCTGTGTTATCACAACCTGCACTCACTAACACTTCCTCTGGCCTAAAGCACTTCTTTACATGTAGAGAATTTCTTTTAAATACCTTGCCGGTTGGAGGGAAAATTAACGTGATTGGATTCTCCGACTCGAACGTTCAACAGGAAACTGCACAGAAAATAATTCTTCGGGGTCAATAAGTTCCAAATGTAATCGGATTTTATACTAATTTCAACCCCTACCTTTAATGCCTTTTGGGCTTATATATTTTAAGTTGATTTACCTTTTAAACATACGACCATGATATACCAATTTTTTGAACATCTCTGACGGATTGTTTCAAATTCTATTTAAAAGATCTTAGCACTTGCATTGACTTGCTATGATTCACTTGCTCTTTTGAGTGGATCACACCTTCTGCCCACCTATCGCCAACCATCCCCAACTGGTTCATTATCCGCACCAATTTCCTGAATATGATCACCAGAAAAGGTTTTTTTCGTTGACGTTTGCTAGACACAAGAAATCGTACTGTTATTTGACCAATTTAGCTTCCAAATCGTCTAGATGCTGCTGAATACCTCAATGTTAGAAGAAGTCATAGATAACATTTCATTGAATGTGCAACCTATATTTCTGCCACCAATGTATAGACATTTTATATAATTATCCTGTGAAAGTACGATAGGGATTGAAATACGAAAGATATATATTGTGACGCTACAAAGTAGCAAACAGCCCAGATAAAAAAAATAATAATAAAATAATTAAAATTCACTTTAAAATATCCTAGTGTTATCTATTTTATTACTTTTTAATCATAAATATACCCTCTCTAATGCCAGATGGCACGCGCGGGAAGAATTTCTGACTACAATGGCCTAGAGGACGCTCTAACGTTAAAAAAATTACGAATAGGAAAATATTATAACCGGAGACGCTGTGGGAGGCTGTTGCTCAATGTCCTCTACTCCAATATACAAGTTAAAGTAGTTAATTTCCGTGAAATGTGTGCATGCTAATACAAAAAAAATATCAATGATGTTAATCGATCTTGGTATGATAAAGGAAACGTTTAAATGCAAACAAATGAGATTTTATTTTAAAGTGTAGGTTCGAAATAAATAACCATGCAAAACAACGCAGATAAGAATGTAAATATCTTAGGTAAGTAAAATGAGTTCGCTTATTAACTAACAATTACGTTTTTTTAATGGTAATTCCACTTTTTGCAATATATTTTAGTCATAGAAGAATATAGAAGAAATAAGGTTGATTTAATTTTTAAAATTCCCGCGTTTTTTTTTTTTTTGAGACACTTATCTGTGTGATTCTGTGCTTAACTGAGGGGTACATCAGCATATGCAACATTTGACAGTGAAAATTAGTGGATATTCAGTTTGCCGTGAATACATATTAAACCAAAGCTCATAACTGCCACCGTATAAACATTTTCCACCAGTGTTCGTAAACTGGTTGGTGGTTGTACACAAAATTTTCTAACCCAAAAATTTGTCAAACATATAAAGATAAAATTTCTTATACGTACATTAAAATTTAGATAGGAGCAACAGTTCTGGAATAGAACACTTATCTCGAGAATATCGTCGTTGGAATTTTTTTTTCGCAACAGCTATCTATTGTTATGGAGAGAGTACTTGATATTCTACTATTATTTAAAAAGGGAATGTTTCTATTTTACTTAGTTATATTTTAAAACTAATTAGATATAATAAGAAAAAGGATATAATAAGTAGCAGCAGACAGCTAGACGATGTCCAGGTAGTAGAAAATCCTCTGCATTTGGCAAGTCCTTCAAGGCATTTTTCTTCAGAATTTTCTCTTCAGGAAGCAGAATGATCAGCAGTGATATACCTACACATCGAAAATCAATATTAGAATTTGAATAGTGTACTTTTACAATAGCTATTAACAGATCAAATTTGGATCCACGTTTAATTCAAGTGAACTTTATTACTTTTACTGTGTATTTATTTCGTTCAAATTTAGTCTAATAATGTTTGTATATGCATTGGCAGTCCAACTGCTTTGATATGTCAACAGAAAGACATGGGGAAACCGCTGGAAATTTGGTTCTGTAACAATTCTATGTGTATAAATGGTTGCCTATCTTTTAGGTGCAATAATGAATTTTTGAGGTTGTTAGTTTTATATAGTAATAAGTGTTTAAAAATTTTAAATGTATTTTTCTCATGTTCTACTGACTCATACCTTTATCATATGACAAGTGTAAGGTGATTCCAGATTTTATAATTTTATTTATTTTCATTTCGTTTGAACAGTCGACTATCCTTTCGATCACATGGCCATTCTCATATATAAAACAATGGATGTTCCCCTTATTTCGGTTACGTTAACGGATTTTCACAGACAGTTGGACTCCTTGTCGAAGACAATCGCTTTCAAGTCAGTTAAAACATTTTTAATTCGAACCATTCACTAACCAAACTCTGTTAGAGGCAGACCTATTTCATTTTGTTCTTGAAAATTGAACGGCTATTTCGATAAAATCCAATTTTATTTCAAATCACAACCTAAAAATAATGGTTATTTGTTAAACAAAGTTCATCACGCAAATATTATCCAAATTACCCGCAACCTTTTTGGGTAATTTTTCTTTAACGAGTCCTGTTATGTTCCTGTCCTGATTGAGCCAGACTCCGTGATCTGAAGTACCTATGATGTACCAGGGCCCTCATTCTACACCTGAACAGTCCTGACCACTCCGATGTCTGCAGAATCCGGCCTTTGTACAAGGTATTCCTCGTCAAAATCTACCTAAAAATAAGGTTTTATTCCATTCTAATCTAATTTAATTATACTTATAAGAAATTCCATTTTTATTCGTTCAGAAAGAATTGAGGTTAGAAAATTGTTTGTATCGTAGGCGAAACCGTTCGCGGTTAATTGGGGAAATTTGTGTAATTAGGTTTAGTGTTTGTTATGTATTTACGTTACGAACCAATATCCAGCAATTTACCATCAAGGTTGGCCATTCTGTCTCGCACGTCTATTTAAGCCTAGCTTAACTCCGTTTGAACGGATAGAAAAACGCGGGAATTTTTGAAAATTTGATTTTTTTTTTCTATTCAATTAATGTATTTCTTTTAAAATTTATTTTTTAAATCCGGGCTGTATGCTACTGTGTAGCGTAACACTATGTATACATAGTTAAAAATGTGGGTAAACCTAATATAATTAAATTTGTTTTACAAAACCATGATTTTAGGTTGGAATTTGTAATAAATAGAATATTATCAGAATAGCCGTTAAAATTTATAAAATCACTCGAGACACGTCCGTCTCTCAAAGAGGTTGGCTAGTGAATGCACTGGAATTGAAATTTTCCTACAGACATCGACTGCGATTGTCTTCGCAAGAATGCAACTGACTAGAAAAACTCCATTAATTTCACTGATATGAGGGGAGTATTTGATATTTAGCACATGAAAAAGTCCGTATGACCAAATGGTACTATGAAATGTTTAAACTAAATTGAAATAAATAATTATTGGAAAAGTCTGGAATCACCTTACATTCATTATAAAACAAAGATGGGTGTGTGTACATTATAAAAATACTTGTAGAGAGTTATAATACATATTACTACACTTAATTAACAATTTAAAAAATGCTACTGTACAGTGGTTATGCAACCCGGTATGCACCTTAATTTTGGATGAAACGGAAGCCCATCAATTTTCCTTGTCTTTTTATTGACATATCAATGAACTTGAATTACAAATACTTCTACAAGCCTTATTAAATTAAATTTAAGTAAAATAAATACACTGTAAAAAAAATGAAAATGTTGTTTCGAATTGAAATCGATGCAACTTTGATCTGTCAAAATCTGTTATAAATATTTAATATTCACGTTCTAAAATTTGATTTCGAATTGTAGGTGTTTCTCTACCGATCGTCTTTACTTCCTGAAGGGAACATCCTGAAGCAAAATGCCCTTGAATGGCTTACCAAATGCAGAGGTCTTCTATATCACATGGATCATCTGACTGCTTACTCGGACATTTTGTATCCTTTTCTATCCTTTTTATTATTTTAAAATAGATAAAAGTAAAGCTAGTCACGACACAATTAAATAATATCAATTCATTAAACCACCACAATACATATATACACTCGATGCCGCAATAATAGGTACTTAAAAATTAGTTGGGTTTTTTATTTCCATTGTTATTTATTCATTTAACACGTACAGTTTCTTATTTCATTACGTAAACACAATTTTCATGTTTTTTCGCATCACCTGTAAGAAAAGCTTATCGCGTTATTACAAAAATACATACATCGATGAGACCCCTATCGCACATCTATATTTGAAGTATAACCGCGTTAAATCCATTATGCATGAACCTCGCCCGCCGTAGTCCGACGATGGTAGCCCTGAAGTTATAATAACCGAGCTGTTCAACGGTCAAGCATCAACGATGGAATATAATTTTTAGCTGAAGGTTAGTGGGGTAGAAGAAGAGAAAATATGTTACTATCTACAGATAACAGACCGCATCGTTGTGCACCCTATAGCAACGCCTGACGGCATCGTTTCCGATGCAAAAGTTGGAAGCTTGACGAAACAGTCATGTAAACAGACAAGTACATATATTGTGCGAACCATTATCATGACGATAAGACAATACTACTACTATAAATCCAGTGTCCTCACAATGTTACTGAAATTTATATTCATTAATTGTTAATTGATTGAAGTTTGATAGGGCTATGTGGTTTTGATTATATACTATTAACTCAAGCGCGATCAAGTGAATAATAGATACAAATTGAAAGAACAAGTTAAGTAGATATTTTAAATATTTAGATCATATATCTATCACGATATTCCGACCTCTATTTAATTTTGAACATGCAGGGTTTCTGTTAAACTTCATTGCCGTTGAAGCATTTCATCATATACGCACAAATGTAAATTCCATTATGCGAAAATCGATTTGAATATTTTTACAGTCGAAATTCAATTTTTTGTTCGCCCCCCAACATTTGTTTGAAACAATTGCACCACTTGTATAATTTTATAATACAATTGTAGGTCTCGATAGAGCCATAGGTTTTATCTTGACCGTCTTAGCTGACCATTGCATTTACATTTTATTTCGACCGCCTGTTATTGCCCAAGGGACTCGGTCAATTCTCAAATTGTTTTCTCTTATGGTTATATATGGAGCGCATACTGATGAAGACATGAATAATACGGTAATAAAAACCAGACCAAAGGATAGAGACGTAACTGAAAAGTATTTTCTTTGGTTATGTAATAGCTTCGGTAATGCGTTTCTATTTCAATTGTTTTTCCAACTGAGCACTATTGAGATAAGGAAATTCTGATTAAATCTATTATATTCGACTTTAGGTTAATTTATTTTTGTTTAAGTTAGTTGTAGTAATAAAGCAAACTAGTTATCATGCCGTGAGAAACACTAAATTGCTGTAGCAAATGATTTAAAGAAAGAATTGAACTTAGAGCGGATTATCTAAATACTTACCGATGTACCTTTCATTATACTGTGTGTAGTAGAAGGTGCACGTACCATTAAGGAGTGATGAATTCACGTGCTATGATTCTTAGTCAACAGCGTCAGACGGAAGCTCGCGTCTTCGTTTGAATGTCTACTCCTATAAAACTGGCTTGTATTAATAGCGACATATTCAGATTGTCTATGGCTTTGCTATATGAACAGTATAATTGATGAACTAAGAAGGACGTATGCAATCGGTAAGGCAACTATATACACATATTCAGCAATACACACGATATAGATAGTTAAAGATTTAGTAACCGCGGATCCTGTAAAACTCCACGTATTTATTTTTCACCGAAAAAATATGTGACGGTATATGTATTTGATTTTCACCTGACGTCACTGTGCCGCCGCCGGTCCAGAAGTTACCGTAAAAGGCACGAAAGAGATTACGAAATTTTCTTATTCTACTTATTTATATTATTGAAGTAACAAAGTTTTACTAATTCACTAGAGGTAAAATTATAGGAAAAGAATAGATACTATATGGTAACTATTTCATTGCTAACATTTATTAACATTAATACATATGTTTCTAAATGAATATTTTAGTAATACTCATGCAAGCAACAGTGAATATTTACAAGGTTGTTTTGACAGCCTAAAGTCGCACAAAAAAGTTGGTTTCATTTTCTTTGCACTAAATCATCTATTTAGGACAGTAACAACTTAGAACTGAACTAATTGCACTACAAAAATTTAACTCAATAAACAATTCTTAAGTTTAGTTTAGGAGAGTTGATGTCATAATCATATCCTATACATAAAACCCAACTGCTGACAAAAATAGAAATAAAAAGTAGATTTTCTTTTAGTAGACTACAGTTGTACTAATGTAAGTTACACATCCTTACATAGTTTATATTCGGTTCTTACCTGATACTAGTTGAAAAGCACACTATAATTTACACTTTCCTTAAATAGTTGTAAACATAGAGTAAACTTGCCCCGAAAATGTTCCACACAGTAAACGAACACACCAAATGCTTGCAACATCCGATAAGGAATCTTGGGAGGAAATCCCAAAAGGAAAAGATTGCCGAACATTTCTCCAACCACATATGCACATATCTACATATTACACGTTTTGAAAATAGCACAAACATCATAACAATACTCAATCAATTTTTCGCTTGTTGTTGTCGGTTGAATTTCTTGCCACATATCGTAGTAGATAGCCTTATAAAACTCGATGCATTTCATTGGCAATAAGCACACACGCTACAACGCTACACAAAGCACAAGCATTGGTTAGCACAAAAAATTATGTTTTGTTTTATGTTGTTCGGCATTTATAGCCTCTTTACCTTCATCCCTCTGATTGTTTTTATAACCTTGCCAATTTGGGCCTCCCACCGCTGCAGTTTTATATGAGAGTGAACACAATGAATGCGATCATTAAACTGAAAGCCACCAACCTGTGGCATCCCAACTTTAGGGTGGGAGAGCACACTTATACTATGGGTACGATACTGGACGGGCCATTGCTGCAAATGCCCACGGACAGCATGCCACCTGAAATTATCTTCACTGAAAAGGTGAAAATATCCATACCGAACAGAGACCAGGCACGTAGTGATATCATTGCTATTGATAACTGGTTCACGGACGGATCCAAATCCAGCCAGGGCACAGGAGCCGGTATTCATGGGCCCAGCCCTAATCAAAGGATATCCCTAAGCCTTGGGAAGCATACAACGATCTTCCAGGTAGAGTATCCCCTTGGAGCCTGTGCAGAAATGATTGCAAAAGGGGGCTACATGAGGAAGAAAATTAATATAATGACTGACAGCCAGGCTGTCATCAAGGCACTCTCGAACCCCGTAACTAGGTCAAAACTAGTTAGAGACTGCAAACAATCCCCAATACACGAGACTACACGGTGTCTCTGGTGTGGGTGCCGGGACATGGGGATATAAAGAGCAATGTAATAGCCGGCGAACTGGCCAAGGAGGGCTCTAGAAGACACTTCGTGGGTCCAGAACCCGTATGTAGGGTTACTAAGGATTCCGCAAGAAGGGAGATCTGGACCTGGTTAGATAAAGAACGTACAAAGAAATGGAGGTCGACTGAAGGTCAACTCCAACACCAAGGTCAACACCAAAGCGCTAATAGGGGATGGGGATGCTAGATTCTCTGATAACCTACTCAGGCGTAGCAAGAAAGAAGCTAAAACCATTACTGGGCTGGTAACTGGATACTGGTGCACAAGATGGGAAATACAGGAGGAAACGAGTTTACATGTAATCTGCACATGTGAGGAATTGAAGGTACTCAGGCAAAAAATTTCTGGAGAGATCTATTGGAGCCCTCGAAGGTTCTCAAGTTTCCACTGGGCAAGATACTGAGCTTTTTAGAGAACACCAAGCTGCTCGAGTGGAAATAAGAGACTTAATAGGGATGGTACAATAAGCACCTAGCTCAAGTGCTCGGACTTTAGGTGCCCACCCTAACTTAATGAATGACTGAATGAACCTTGCCAATTGAGTAGCCTATCAGAATTCCCTACTAACGCCTAGTTTTACCATAGTTTATCTATAATTCAGTTAAAAGCTGCGTGTATTAAATAAAACAAATACGTAATTCTATGTCGAAAACAGGAAACCAATCGTGCACTATACAGCACAATTATGGAAATATTATAAATGGTTACAAATTTTAAAAACTTATTAAATTACAATGAAAAGGAACAATAACATAATTTAGTGAAAAGAGCTTCCCCTGTTTTGGGTCAACTGCATCAATATTTTGAATAGAAGTCTTGAGATAGGGGCCTTGATTGGATTTATTAAGATTTAATACATTTTTTTAATAATCGTTTAAATTTAACGTGCCGCTAGATATAACAAACTTATCATCATTTTCAAATATATTGTTGTGGAAAATTACAATGTTTTGATATTAATAATATGTAAATTATTTCTAATCAGTGATCAAAAGACTTACCAAGTTTTTGTTTTATTATTTTAAATAGTTAGTGACTCTTTATTCCTGCTTGTTTTGTCTTTTTTTTTTAATAAAATACAAGAAATAAAGAAAATGTCACTATTACCTATTTAAATAAGTAATACAATTATATATTTTATCTTGTTACAGTGCTTAAAACGTATTCAAAATATAAATTATTTTAGCAATTCTTACTTTGCAATGAAAGCCTGAACGGAAATATTTGAGTGCTGCACAAATATAAATAAACAGCTACATCTAAAACGCCGCCAATGCATAGAATATTGCAAAAACACAGCTGCGTTGTGGTTCGTGTCGAACAAACAAGTTATGTATATATGCGTCATCGGTATGCATTGAAATATTCCACGTGATTTACGGGCGCATGTAGTTTTTATACATGGGTGTGTTTTTCTTACTCGGTGAAAACAACTAGAGGATTTATGCGGGCAATCGGATAACTTTCTATCGACACCGGTGTGCTCGCTTCGAACGAAGGGCTCCTTGCTCTGCTAATAACACAATCTATTTAATCTTATTAATTAAAAAAAATACGAAGTTTGTCAATTTGATTAATCCATGTTACAGCAAAATAATGTGCAAGAAACACCTTTCTCATTTCCGTGCTATATGTAATACAGACTTACGTATATTTCCTTCAGGATCATCGCCAAAATATATTTTTCAGGTGTGGACACCAGCTAAGTATCGTGGCGCTCTTTCTACCGTTTTTATTGTCATTTCCCCAACATTTAATTTTGTTTTATAGATTATATCTTAAACTTTAAATCAAATCTATCCTTTTAGCTACCAGAAAACCTCTTGACTTAATAAGGATGTGATTTATGTAAGAACTGAGTGTGCGGCTGGCAATGCTACTTTATTATATATTTTATCTTTAGATCCCTCGCAGCTGCAACTGACAAACCGGGGTTTATAATGGGTCATTTTAGTGTTCTCTTTCATATGATAAATTTTACTAGAAGTAAAATAACTTTTTTTGTATTACTTAATAGTTACTTTGCTATTATTACAATATGCTATTGATCTCCGTACTCGACCTATAGCATACAAAACACAAAGCAATAAATATGACAAAAAAAAGAAACAAATTAAACCAGAATACCGAATTGGCTGTCGTGTAATGTATTCTGGTCATGACAAAAAGATCTTAAAATTTATAAGTCAACGTCTAAGTACAAATTTTAGAGGATGCAGACTTTAGCTAGTACATATTTTTTTTAAATTATAAAGGAAGACAATAGGCTGTATGCACTTCATGAAACAGCAAGTACCTACGGCATTTATTTAATAACACTTCATTTATGAAAAGCTAAATAATTACAAATCATCCTAACCCCTTGCTCCAACTAAAGGTACTATACGAGGTTACCTATTATAAGTCCCATAATAATTGAAATGTTACTCTAACAATCTTGCAGAGTTCCTTGGCACAGTGTTAATCCAATCCCAATCGAACTAAAAATTTCCAAATATTTTTGAAATATACGTATAACGGTTGAAGTAAAGACGACTAAATTTTCTCAAGTTAGGCGTCTACCTTCATCTTTACACTTACTAGAGACACGGTGATACTTAGTCACAGTAGCGTCACTCGCCGCCATTACCGTTTTTTGGACGCCATGATCAGGCCATGATTTTGGTTTCCATATGATTAGTTGACAGGAAGACAGAGTTGTCAATACTTGTCATTTACAAATATAAATTTAAAGCTTGTGGATAAATTATTCCATTTCATGTTTCTTTTTAAGTCCGTTTAACATATTTGTATACTATTTTAGCATTTTATTAGTTAGTTAAGTAAGTATAAAAGTTAGCCTTTTTCTTAGTCAATTTTTGCTATCATTCACAATGTCTGGTATTCGTTGCTTCGTCAAAAATTGCAAAAAAAAGATAGTGTGAATTCACTGATTTACATTTCTTTAGATATCCAGCTGTTGTAATAGATAAGAATTTCGCTCACATACAAACTCCTTAAAAGCTTTAATGAATGCTCTTCAACAATCTAGAGCTAGGCAGCTGATCGCACTGAAATAACTCAATAGAATCTACAAAATAGTAGAATTTGCAGCGTTCATTTCGAAGATCGCATATTTACAAATGGTTTGCGAGATCATCTTTTGCTATCTGGAATACCTACAATTATTCAGGATAATGAATGTTCCAAAATAGCTTTAAGAGGAGACTTTAAAAAGGCATTAATCAATAGATGACGCCGTCGGTTAAATTTACAAACATGGACGCCATGATCAGGCCATGATTTTGGTTTCCATATGATTAGTTGACAGGAAGACAGAGTTGTCAATACTTGTCATTTACAAATATAAATTTAAAGCTTGTGGATAAATTATTCCATTTCATGTTTCTTTTTAAGTCCGTTTAACATATTTGTATACTATTTTAGCATTTTATTAGTTAGTTAAGTAAGTATAAAAGTTAACCTTTTTCTTAGTCAATTTTTGCTATCATTCACAATGTCTGGTATTCGTTGCTTCGTCAAAAATTGCAAAAAAAAAGATAGTGTGAATTCACTGATTTACATTTCTTTAGATATCCAGCTGTTGTAATATATAAGAATTTCGCTCACATACAAACTCCTTAAAAGCTTTAATGAATGCTCTTCAACAATCTAGAGCTAGGCAGCTGATCGCACTGAAATAAATCAGTAGAATCTACAAAATAGTAGAATTTGCAGCGTTCATTTCGAAGATCGCATATTTACAAATGGTTTGCAAGATCATCTTTTGCTATCTGGAATACCTACAATTATTCAGGATAATGAATGTTCCAAAATAGCTTTAAGAGGAGACTTTAAAAAGGCATTAATCAATAGATGACGCCGTCGGTTAAATTTACAAACATAACTCATTTGTAACTTGTTGGAATATATCTAAATCAATACGAACGATTGTAGACATGTTGTCCTAGGCAACAACAGATTTTGAGCTTTTAATTTTACTTAATAAAGCGTACAAACTGGATGAAAGTGCGAAAAAATATACCTCTTGTAAGTTTTAAGCAATTTAAAACCGAAGTAGTAATATAAGGACTCGTCCTGCTGAATTACGATTTTTAATCATCAATAATAACGACGGAGTGTTAACTTATTTTTAAAGGTCAGTAGGGATCTGTAGCCGCCGTGTTCAGCCATAAGCTAACATAGATTGTGACGAATTGTCTTGACACCAAGATTACAGTTTTCTTTGTTGTTGAATCTTTGAAATGAGTACATAAGCAAAGGTTGTTTCCACGGTTGCCATATTCTTTACTTACTTGCTTGGGGGAGTAGATGCTGTTTTATGTCGTATATGGAATCAAAAAATAAATATTATTTATTTAAAACATTTTACCTTCCAGCGACCTGTAGGTTTCTATTATGTAATCCGTCGTAGTGTAGAAGAAGTCTGGGAGATTTGACCATAAGGGAGAGTTGAACCAGTTCAAACCGTTGGCTCAAACAACACATTTAAATTTCGCGGCAACCACTCAGTTGACGAGCCACACTGAGCATCTTTTAGAAAGTGGGGCCCTTTTAGGATTCTAAAAGGTGCGCAGTGTGGCTGGTCAACTGAGTAGTTACCGCAAAATTTAAATGTGTTGTTTGAACTGGTTCAACTCTCCCTTATGGTCAAATCTCCCGGACTCCTCTATATTACATTGACAGCTATTTTACAATTTAGAGCGACATATGTAAAGCCAAGTTGTTTGCATAAGAACGATTATAGTACCCCATCGGTTTTTTTTCACAATCACTCTTTAAAACCCCCTCTTAAATATGATTATTATATCAATAATTAACACATTAAATTGTGTCAAAAATATACACATACAGAATGACCGACTACTCGGCTGGAAAGCTAGTGTTCCTAATGCGTAAGAGTTAAGCCTTAAGAAACGAATTTCGTGAGATATCTTTTTGTTATTTGCACATTAATCGCCCTTTTTTGACTTATTGATTGATATTCCGGTACATGTCGCTTATAAATGTCTTAACGCACTAGCATCCTTGTAACCCATAAATACACTCCGTGGAGTGTGTTTATAGCTTTATTGTTAAAAAAAATAGTTCGCGCTCAATTATTTAGAAGAAAATATTGTGCTTTCATTACTCCCACATCATTCATAAAAAAATGCACTAATATTTTATAAAACTTTTGTATATTAACCGGCAAACACTCAAATATGAATTTGTAAAGCGTCTGAACTACATGAAATCGTAAGTAATTGTGGCTGATTGTGGCAATACTGCCTTTATATTGTTTTTTGATTAAAGTGATGATAAATAAAGTGAAATTGAAACTATATATGTCGCAGATAAGTTAATATAAATATTATAAGTGCAGAAACTATGGTTTTGTAAATCATCAAAGTTCAAAATGTTTTATTTTATGGACATAGTGAAATTACAAATAAAGGGCATAAACTATATGTCAATAGTTTAGAAAAACATATAAAAATTCACGATTAATGCTTTTTTCCTGAATATTTATTTCAATATTTGCCGATGAGGTTATATTTATCTATAATTTATGCTTAAACAACAACAAAATTGCCTGAATTAATAAATACAGACAATATAAGGGCGAACAAGGATATTACTGATATCTTTAAAATATGTTACTCTATAAAACTTATTTTAAAGTTTTCATTACCGCGGTTGTTTTTATTTCCTATAGTTTTGTGATTAATATTATTGTTGTGTACAATTTCTTATCCCTTTATACGTGTAACAAGATATTTTTGTCTAAGATTAAACATGAACATGTAGTTTTGTGATATAAATTAAAAGAAACGCTTGAGCAAGCAACCTAACCTTTCAACATAGTTCAATTCTGAAAACGCCGCTATCAAACACACTAAATAAGTAAGCAAAGAGCATGCGCCAGCAACAGCTATTCTTATGACCCGTTCAGGGAGTTCCAGCGCTGGTCACAGTGCTAGCGGTTATCACTTCTAGCACCGTAACCCCCTGAACGCAGCCAATGTATAAATACGAGGGCGACGCTACTTGAAGTACCTACACTGCGCCTTAATAGTTATCGTGGTTCGAACGTCATTTTGTCTGACGATTTTAAGGTAAGGTAAAGTCCTTTGAACTAACAATTTTGCTATATATCATTAATAGACCTGCATTATTCTGACGTTCGAACTTGACGGTCGTTTAGAGCAATCGGATAGTAGTAGCAGTTATAATTTCTTTATTACCATTAAAATTCCACACAATACCTACTTACGTACCTTTAAGATGGCAAATATAAGGCAGGATATAAAAAAATACCGCTATTTTGATTGCAGATTGTACTCTGACACACGCTTTTCATGATTGATGGAACTGAAAGAAGGCAGCTGAGGCATCTGGTGCTAAAATAATGTTATTGCTAGAGTAGTCAGACGTGTCTGCTTACACGGGCCGCACTCGCCTAGCGCTACGCAGAACGTTTAGCCATAGTACATATATCGTCAAGGCAATAAAAATCACTCCCTCCGATTCGTATGTCTGGTATCTAGTATGAGTGTTAGTCGAGTCTTGATGCGAGCTAGTACAATTATCCGTTAACGTTTTACGCATTGTAAATCTAATACAATGTCGAGCTTAGAAAATCCCAGAAAACATCCATTGTTTCCTAATGTAGAAAAGTGTATCGGTGAATTCCAGGATTTACATTATGGTGGTACCAAAATAGTTTGTAGAGTGTGCGATAAACAGTTATTGTGCTGGCACAAATTGGACTACACATTGGTGGTGGCGCATCTAATCCGTTATCTACCTATAAAGGTTATTTTAATTATGCTTGTGTTACATCCTTAGATGTCGAACGGTCTTTTTCAAAATATAAGCATCATCGCGACGAAAGTGGTTTACTGAGAAAAACTTAGAAACAATTAATGATACAAACTTTTCAGCAATCCTATACCATTTCTGCTACTTAATTAGGTTAGTAAAAGGCTTGTATATAATATTTATAGTTAAGTAAATAAATAATTTTGCTCTTTCGCGGATAGCTGACTGTATACTTGTGTTTATAGCTTGTTGTTTAAAACGTTAATGTCACCTATATGAAACTTAGTACTGACCTGACGCGCAGACGAAAGTTGACCACTCTAATATTACGTTATTTTAATGCTGTTTAAAGCGCAAAATTGAAAATAATAAATTTTAAGGCAACTATCATTGAGTCGTACTGCCGATGCCCGCAGTTTCCAACGAAAGGGGCGTTAATTTAGTAATAAATAATAATGATTTGAATAAATTTTACTTAAATTCATTGGCATAATTTCAACATTTTCATTTTCTTACCTTATAAAAATCGTACCACAAAAAAAAATGTTATTGTATTCTTAAGTTTCTCGTTCAGAAAGCATAAGAGAATAACTATATGAAAATTTTCGGAGAATTCTAGTTGTAACTGTATTACTTAAAAAAAAAGCAAAACATGTTATAAAATACGAATTAAACAATAACAAAAAGCGTAGTCTCTCATACTTTTGCAATTATATTCGTCTTTCTATTCATGTACATGTTATTGTAAATATTAAAACTTTAGTACCTATTTACACACAAAAAAAAAAAACAAGATTTCTGCACATCAATTCAAAAACAACGTATACAGATTTTTAATGTGACACTTGTAAAAGGCTATCATCAGTTAATATCTGGCAGTTATACCGTTCGGTGTCACCCCATTCGACGCTAGAGTAGAACAACTTGCCTCTTGAATGCCAAGTTGTCTTCATATAACGCCGTCTTTATCCCCGGATAAAAAAATAAATAAAAAACCAATCTGAAAACAAATTACTTACTTATAATATAAATTGGAAATTTCTTTTTCCGTCTAATGGAGTTGTATAGGATTTCTTATAGTCTCATGGAACCGCATTACGTGCACATTAGAATATTTCATTTAAGCATCCACCTATCTACCGTATGTTACAAAGGCAAAGCAAACATATACATATCTCATTTCTCTACATTCGCCAACTGAATAAGAAAGTACGAACAAAATTTCCCCAAAAACGAGTTATTTCAAATTATAGTAACTAGGTCGATGCACATGAACAGATATATCCAATTCGGCGGAACTAAACCAAAAACAAATCAGTTACTGAGGAATCACCTGCGAGACATAAAATATGAGTTTTAGATGTTTATAAAGTATAGACTCAATTTAACATATTTAATGGAATTTAAGGTTGTGTTTTGAAGAAATCCTTAGGGTAAACGGGTAGCAAAACAACAGTTTGTTGTTTTTGTTCAAATCCACCGAAAAGGAAAACTAGAAAAAGGCTTGGTAAGATACATCATATATAATATACATTTCTTGTAAGGAGATAATAATTGAATTAAAAATAAAAAACCAAAACAAGATATTTTTTCTAATCAAACGAACTGCTCAAATTTAAATTTTAGAGATATTAGGGAGATATTGATGGTAGCTTCCATCGCCTTAGCATGGTATTATCATTTTCATCGCGACAAATCGTGTAGATATCAGCTGCATAGAAAACTGGTACAGTTTTAGGTTAATTAATTTGAGCTGTATATGCTGTTAATATGCCAGTAAACGAGATTCAGAAAGCTCTAATTCGAACTAGGCTGGATGATGAGGTCAACATTAGAGCAAATGCGCATGAGATCCGAGTTAATAAGAACATCATCGTACTCGCGAAGAAAAAGATTATTGAAACAGATGTAGTAGGACGCAAACAAATATATATAATTAATAAGTTATCTTCGAGAAAATTCGTTCCAGACAGCAATCAGGACAAAACAAGAAACTGGATTTTCAGGATCATCCGGCACTACATGGCGTAGAATACATGACACTGAGATAAGAGCCACTGGGCCATGAACAAAGTTTTAATAACAAAATTGATAAGACAAGCGGATGATTTCTGAGACAACGTCGTGTCGTCTTCTCTTGTCCTTCTGCTAATACGAATAATTCATTCCTCGCTGAAAAGCTTCGGGAATTTTCTTAAACCAGATATAAATTGTTGTTATTCGTTCCATGAGCATGTCATTGCATAATTAAGTTATATAAACCAAACCTCAATATTAGCACGGGATATATAATTGCAAAAACATAAATTTTGAAGTTATTAGAAGCAATTAGAGATTCAATATTTCTATATTGTATGGAGGAAAATAATTATTTTCAATCACACTAGTAAATAAAATTCTTCTTTTCAATTCATATTTCCTACATTCCATCTATGATTAATATCGCCCATTTCTTGATCTAATTAACATTGAAAGGAGTCAACTATATCAATTCTATGTAAGTGAGATTCCACAACACAATGACCTACCTATTCATAGTCCATCGAAAATAACTTTCCACCTATTCTTGTTAATTGATCTGCAATTACGTTACTATATAGGGGAAAGTGGTAGAATTCTACGCACTTCTTACAGCTTTTTCTTCATACAGCTATATTACCTTTAATAAAATCGTAAGGTAGTTGATTTTTTAAAATGCAAAACATTAGACATTCAATATTTGCTACAAAAAGCACTTGAACGATTTCATTCCTTAAAAAAAAATAAAGTTAAAAACTTAGTGTGCACAGAATTACTAAATTTAAATGTAATTGCAATTCTCTACTAACAGATATTACTGTTTGCAAATTAAATTTTTATACTTAACTTTACTTTTCACAAGAAGATTATATGCAACTATACACGATAATATAATCACAAACGCAGACGAAAGAGACACAAATAATGGCGTCTTCTCCTTCACACTAACTTTTCTAGCTTGACCCTAGATGACAGTATCGTACACACGACTGAGTAGGTTATATGAACATAGAAACACAAATGCGCAGAATTACCCGCCTCCGCAGAATTCGACCGCTTTTCCCTAATCCAATATTACTATGAACCCAAATAAAATCAACATATGTAAATGTTTTCCAATTCCAACTACTAAATTTCTCAAAAATTATCCCAAACGAAGTTGTGATCGAAAACCTTATTATGTTGAAGAGTCAATAAAGCTCTTTTGAATCTGATATTATCAACACATTTCCAACTCTATGTTCTTCTGTGGGTGGAGAATAAACGTCAGAAGAATCATGATTTTCTGACACAGAACCATCCGTAAAAAATAATACGTAATCCTTCCACTTTTGATTAATAATTTCTTTGGAAAACTTTCATTATCCAAAAAACGGTTGAGAACCACTTATCTCTTCTATTATTTCTATTCCAATTTTCATTAAAATCAATTTTGGCGTGAAAACGTATAACTTGATAAGGAATCCAATAATACGGCTAAATTTGAAGAACATATTATTGGGTATACAGGCAATGGATTAAATGAAATTCCTTGTTATCCGTCTAAGCTTTCGCAATTAATTTATTGCTTCCTCACGGCAAAAAAAATGGAAAAAAAATGAAACAAGCCAACATGTTAAGACGGTCATGTGGCTCTGTTAGTATTATTTTACATTTTAGTATGTACTCAACTTCTGTAAATTTCGGCTTGCTTAATTTTTTTTTTTTTGTCTGAAGAAGCAATCAAAGAATTGCGAAAATTGGCGAATAACAATGAATTCATGCAGAAGTTGCATCATTTCATCAATGATGCAACTTCGTTTTTGTATAATTTCGTTCTGTGCTTCTATAAGAGTTAAAGATTTTTGAGGGGTTCGTCCCCAACATCTAGAGAGACACAGAGAAGCAATATGCATTGCTAGAACATCGTCTCTCATTCACAGCATCAACTCCATCCCCTTACAAGTTCTCAGGTTGAATCTCAGAACATCTGCTGAATGTAGTGATTCACATTCAACTAGAAACAGCTACGGCCTATTGTGGATGCTTTTGTATCAAACTTGCGCTTCCATTCATCAAACAGATGAAGGAAAGAGATCCTCTTTTATTGTCGTTTCTTTGTCCGCACAGTCTCATTGAACGCTTTTGGCAAGATAGCAATTTTCTCTACTTTTTGACAGTCATGACTACCCCTTCTGTGGGGCTAGTAGTGGTGCTCCTGCCTTCTTCTTCTTTCTCTTTTTCTTTCCTCATCTTCTTTTTTTGTTTCCTTCTTTCTCTTTCTTAAGAAAGGGGGAGAGGAGAGAGGGGTGTTTGACTTGGAGTGGCCCTGCTCTGTTCCACTTCAGTATTGTGGGTAAAGTTTCTGGCTCCCCACCCTTGCCCTTGTGTTCTTCAGCTATTTTTTCTCGATGTCTCTGGTGCAAGCAGGCAGCAACTACCAGCTGCACGCTGCTCCGCTGAGGCCATGTCTCTAAAGATCGACCCTACCTCTAGGTTCTGCTAGTTCAGATAGGAGGACTGGATTCTTTTGTTTTTTTTTCCATATTATTCTTGTTTTCAAAGTTTCCACACCTAACTTACATAATAGACATAAATCATATAATCAAGTTTGAATAAATTGTGTTATTTATTCAACAGTTGCAATTGTTCTAAAATATTTGAAGCAGAAAAATTTACGCTAGAGAAGCAAAATCCTGAATTTAGAAGAAATCTCCCGAATAAAACAGAAAAACCAATAAAGTTCTAGTTGGACTACTGACTGTAAACTAAATAGACAGTTGTTACACCTAAGAAAGGAAGCTAGCTATAGGTTCTGCCCCGTTAATAACACTGTGCCAGTCGAAAATGTCAACACTGATGGAACCTGGGTATAAAACACAATACGAGTACGGTAAATGCAACACGATCGGAAGTTTTGCAGTTCGACAAAATTTGTTCATTTTATGAAATGTTTTTCACTTTTGTTTTACCTACTGAGTATTCAAGACAGCAGAAAGTGCAGAGAAATACAGGGTAATTCACATAACTCGTCCATTAAAAGTTCTTAAATTTGCAATGATATCTCTATTTTGAAGCTTCGAGGTTAAGCTATTTAGAACAGACAATTTTCTGTCGCACTTCCGGTAACATCGAAAATCATGGCCAATATTATAAATAGAAACGTATATTTTTAGGTTCTTCTAGGCATTTTAAAGCGAACTTTACAAAACATCTACTTATCTATGGGTTACCGTTTCAGCTATTTTTATTTTTTTTGGCAAAAAAAAACCAAGAAACAAGATGCATTAAACGCGTATAACAGCTACACAGTAAAAGGTAGAGAGTTTTTATTTTTATGGTGACTGTGGAGGGTGTGGGTCCTCTGCTATTTAACCCAGGAATAAAATGTAAGGAAAATCATACAGGCTGTCCCACAATCGGGTTGATTTGGGGTAACTTCTTAGTACTAAAAGTATTTCTTTTATAATAGTAAAGGACCCGTGCCCTGCACAGTCTACCTAAAATCTCTCTACCTTTTACTGTAGAGCTGTTATACATCTTCAATGCATTATTTTTTTTGTGCTTTTTTCCACAAACGTCAAAATAACTCTAAAACGGTAACCGATAGGTGTGAAGAGGTTTTATAAAATTGGCTTTCTTAGTAGAACCTGAAACGCACGGGAAGATATATATTTCTATTTATAATATCAAAGATGACCACGACTTTCGATGTAACCGGAAGTGCAACATAGATAAAACTATTTGTTCTAAATAGATCTTAACTACTTAACCCCGAAGTTTCAAAATATATCATTGCAAATTCAAAAACTTTTAATGGAGGGATTCCATAAATCACCCTATAAGTATAGAGCAAGTTTATTTTTCCCAAAAATTGCGTATTTTCCACATACAATTTTTTTCCCAGACATCAGAGTATCCATTTTTTTCACAGTACACCAATATTTGTGTCTTCCTGTCACTTGGTGGAAACGCTCATCATGCTTATCTGATTCGCCTGGTGATTTTTCAGCAAATTTTTTCACGCGTGCATGTAAAAAAATGTATTTTTAATGATATTTTAACATTAATACGGTGAAAAACAATGAACATGTCTTAAATGTAAAGGTGCCAGTTATCGGATCGATGAATCCCGAGAACATTCTCGATGACCGCTTGAACAAAATTCCATGCCACGAGTTCCGAGTTACTAAGTGAGGGCATTTTCAAATAGTCTGTCTTTCATCCAACGTCGAATATCAGGCCGATTAAGTATTCCGACGAAAAAATGTTATCGAACTCAAATAAACATTAGTCGAATAAATGGTTAAAATAGACAAAAACATTTTTTGGGCCTTTTTGTGTGCAATCTTTACACGTAAATGCTTCGAAAACAAGAACCAACTTTACAAAACCGCCGATGATAACGGATTCAGCATACTCGAATTGTGTTTTCTACCCATTACCCATCAATGTTGAAAAAAATAAGCTTCCGATTCGAGCACAGTGTAATTAATAGGTTTTTTGCCATTGTAACAGTTTTACAAAATCAAGATTTCTAAAACTAGGTTCTTATTATTATTATTAATTTTTTTAGGTATTTTTATTTCATCAAACTAACTACTATTTTTTTTGTTAGATGTTTTATTACGTTTCGGTCGTTCGGTTTGCGACCTTTTTCATCTGAAACAAAGTTTGGTTTTTATTTTTCTCCTTTAAGTATGCCTAAATTACAGGTGAGTTTTTTATCTTGAGACAACGGAATATCTCTAAAATACTGCATCAAATCAAAAAAAGATCTTAATAAGATTTATTATAATGTAGGAGGCTCACTGAATGGTGCCAAACTAGATCCTCCTCCTCACCTCAACGATACAAAACCGTACTTTATTCAGTACTTGACAAGCTGTAATATGTATAATGTAATATTTGAACAGTAATGGGGGCTATAACATTACAAGAGAGAATTGAAATATTTTACATCTATGGAGAAAGTGGTAGGAATATCGATGATGCTGTTAATCTTTATTCACAACGTTTTCCCGACAAGGTGCGATCGCGCGCTTCTTTTTACCGAGTCGTTCAAACAGTTCTCTAGCGAAGGAACTGTACAGCCAGAAAACGTAATCCCCGAAAAACAATTGCTGGAGAAAATAATGAAATCGCGGTATTAGCTGCAGTAGCTAATAATCCTACGGAAAAATCCAAAGGAATTTCTCAGTCCGCACTATCTGCCAAATATTGAAGCGTAGGAAATATCATCCATTTAGAGTTTCCATGCATGAAGAACTTCATGGCGATGATTTTCAAAATCGAGTGCGATTGTGTCAATGGGCGCTTCAACGGATACAAGATAATCCCAATTTTTTTTTGCTCGAGTATTGTTTTCTGACGAGGCGACATTCACAAATCACGGCACGGTAAATCGGCACAACATGCATTACTGGAGTATCGAAAATCCCCATTGGTTGCGCCAAGTTGAACATCAACATCCATGGAAAATAAATGTTTGATGTGGAATAATTGCCAATAAGCGTATTGGTCCATATTTCATCGATTGAAACTTAAATGGTGAAAAATATCGAAACATCTTGCAGAACGAACTTCCAGTGTTACTTGAAGACCTTGCCTTGGACGTACGACAAACAATGTGGTTCCAACATGACGCTTGTTCAGCACATTATTCAAGAATAGCACGAGAAGTATTAGATCGAGCCTACAATCGTCGATGAATCGGAAGAGGTGGCCCAGTGTCTTGGCCTGCAAGATCGCCAAATCTTACTTCTCCTGACTTCTTTTTGTAGGGCCACTTAAAGTCTGAAGTTTATACAGAAGTGCCAGTCACGAGGGAAAACATGATTGGCCGAATCACCAACGCTTGTTCAAGGATTACCCCGGAAACACTTCTCAGTTGTGTGCAATCATTCCAATTGCGAATAAATAAATGTATCGAAGTGGAAGGGCACATTTTCGAACACATTTTCTGAAATGGGTATGATAAAGTAAAGTTCTTCGTTGTTGAATGGCTTTTTGAAATGTTATTTAATGTTAAAATAAAAAAAACACAAAATCATGTTTGCTTTCTCTTCTTTATGTATTTTTTCTAGACGTTCACAATCATGTTTTTTGCAATTACAGCGCAATCTTTTAATTTAGAAAATAGTTTCTTATTGTTATTATTCGGCCTATGTGCTACATTGATATTATATTTATTGACGCACTTACTTGTCTAATTTTCAGACAGAAATGGTGTGTTGGTTGATGCTATTTATGTTTTATTTTCATTATTTTTAGACGTGTCTATATTTTGAATATTTTTGCTTTGTTTATTTTAATGTTTTAAATATTTTAATCTCTTTTGGATAGTTTTATTAATAAATTCTATGGGATAGTTATATTTTTTTAATAAATTGCGTATCGTTTCTAAATTATTTTTTTTGTTCTACTCCTTCGCAGAAATGGTAACAACAATCTACTAAACTATTTATTGTACTACGTTTATATTGAATCGGTGTATTTGAAAAATAATTGAGGTAGCTATCCCTCGTGTAGGTTTTCTGAACCAATTTGTATAATTTTTAGCATTTCTATGTGAAAGACTCAAGTCTAGAAATGATGATTGATTTTTTTTTTCATTTTCTATTGTAAATAGTACTTTAGAATGGAACGAGTTAAATGCTTTTAATATTAAATAACATTTTTTGTTGGAACAGCCAGAATACAATCATGTACATATCGTTTAAAAATTGGAATATTAATATTTTGTGAATTGAGATTCTTTGGAATGCTATCCTCTGCTTCTTCCATTACTCAATTTGCTATTACTGCTGATAATGATGAGCCAATGAGCGTTGTAATTGCTAAATCAATCGGAATATTTGTATATAGTGATATAACGTCTAAACTTAATTTGTAATCCTTCGGTAAAGGATAGAACAAACAAACTTTTTCTAAGAGATAAAACAGTTCACAGCAAATTTGAGAGGTTAACATACCATTTTGTAAACCTTTTATTTTTTAATTATTGTTATTATTTCTATAAAATATTTACGTATAGTCTCTTTTCAATTTCATTTCATTACATTCACTAAATTCAGAGTAAGTTGACAGCAGTATATGAAACAAATTGATGGATGGAAATCAACGGCATGATGTTGCAACGCAGAATAGATACTATGAGAAATCAACACATGAAACAGTCAACGAGGCGTTGTTATAAAAATAGTGCCTGAAAACAGGTGCAGCCGTTCACGAACTCTATAGTTCCCTGGCAATTATACGCCAAATTACCCGATATCATTACACTTGAAATTCAGCGGTTCATCTCTTCCCCACAAACGCTACTAAGTTCGGATGAATGATTTCAGAGGAGAAAACTTAAATACCCACTTCTATAAAAATATCGCCTAAAATTACAAAATTTAACGGTTTATAAAATCTCTTTAATATTTAGTTAAATAATATCGTAATCTGTAGTGTATAGTAGAAATACCCTCATCATTCAAACAATATTTATTACCTAAAGTTAGGTTAGACATTTTTATCTGGTGTTTTATTTTCCTTTTTTTTTCATTCATTTACTGCATATATCTTAAAATGCTTGCACATATCTGTATGCAAAATACATAGCAATAAGATCCTTTACTAAAATTGCAACCGAATATACGCTACGTAGGAGAAACGTAAATTAACAGGAAGATACATTTCGTAAATTAAAAGGGCAAATAGAACAATAAAAAACAGAAGTTAAAAGGGAGCAGACGGCATAAATAACGAATAATAACCAACGAATGTTAATGTGCATGAATGTATCGTGAATTGTAACAAATTTCTCGGTAAAAAGAAAAACCTATCTCTTTTTCAAAGTGTGATTCTCTATCTTTAAAGGGCGTAGAGAGCTGGATACGTTTTCCTAAGCAAAAGTAGAATGGATAATAAATTTTCCGCTTCCTAAAAATGGAGCGAGAAACTGTAAAGAGCCATAAATAAAAAGACGGTTTTTCGCGAGACCAGAAGGCGTGCATTTTTATTACTCGCAAACTGCCCGTTTAAATTAAATGTGAAGATAGTGTAACTTTAGAATGCAAAACCAAAATAATTCTACCCCTGTAAAAGGACTTTTTACAAATTGAGATTACGGTTAAAATTGCATTGTCCCTATGGTACTTTTATTTATGCGTACATTGTGCAGCGTAGAAAATTGCATTTCCAGGAACATAAATCGAACTGCTGCAAGGTACATTTACTTAACCATTTTAATGGATTTTTCACCAAATTCGATACAATTTGACCTAACAGAGGAAAAATTATTTCATGAAATATTAAATAACATAATTAAGCATATTAAATATATACTTTTGCAAGTATTTACCCTAAGATAGGTAATGAATTAGAAGCATTATAGCAACACAGTAACATCAACTATTTTTAAAAGTAATTTTAAACTGTGAATTTATATCGTTTCTGTAATAAGTAATATGAAATGTTAGCGTGATTAAGAAACCAGGTTTCATCTGGTTTTGGATGAAAAAGAAGCTGTTAAAAGGTTTCTATCTGACGTTACAGGTATCAAAGCAAAACTTAGACCGCAAATGACGGAAAAAGGCAATGACTAAGAATAATAAGTACAGTATTTGGGTAAAAAAAAAAATAAACTCAGGAAAACTCTAAAGCACTACCACATATCTAGAGGAAACCCAATAGGAGCTCTTCTGAAACAGCGTCAGGATTACGGATGACAGAAATAGGCAAACTTCATCTGTAAGAAACATTGAATCAATGGATCTAATTCAAGAACGACTCGTGATTGCAATGTAGACTTGAAGAAAAAAATATCCGAACGACTCAGGTCGGTTTCTAGTAACAAATGGAACTCAATATCTTTTCTCTTGCTCAGTTAAGCTCGCATCTTTCGGACACATTTTTCTTCAAAAGTACGATGGTCAGTGAAGAAATGTTGTAAATGACCTTCCACAGCAAAGGCTTTCTTTGAAAGGGCGCGGATTTTATAAATACTAAAGAGGCCATGGTGCTTGGGCAATAAGTAAAGAACAAGGTAAGGTTATGAGGTATCCGATTTGAGCTGGTTTGTAGTAAAATCGTCCAAGTACTCAGAAATACTTAACGACATTGTCGTTAACCAACTTTGGTCAATAACAAAATTAAGCCATGGGACCAGGATATCTCGAAGGGTTTAATTATTGGATAGATATATCTATCTTATGATGAACCTGCCCTACCACGAACCAAGAAGAGCAAGAAATTTTAACAAAATCACGACACTACACGCTTTAAAACACCTTACCACAAATTCCACTACGGTGTACGCACGTTTCAATAACAAAGCTACCATCATTGCCAGTAACACTGAACTAAATAACTACACTAAAGCAACCCTTATCAATACCTAAGAATAGCACAGTACAGTAATCATAGTCACGCTTGACTGTCGTCATAAGTAACTAATAACTAATCTCATCTTTTTCTTTTCTCATGACTTAAGTTAAAGGTCCTAGATCTGAATTCATCAATAAGTGTTTGTTTTTTTAGAAATCTCCACACTTTCATAAAAATTCAATTGTTTACATTCTTCATTAATTTTACATTGTCTACTTGAAATAAAATTTTCTCCAAGCATACATATGTAGGGCTGAATCGAACCTTGTAAATTTCAAATGGGCCACGTGCTTCTTTAACGAATTTTGATTAATCTTTTAGCTTGCCCAATATACTTAATCAGAATATTTCCTAAACTATCTACTTGATGCTTAGTGAAAAAAAATCTTTTATATGCCTTTTGTGTGTCACTGGAATTTGAACTGATCTTAACAATATTTGGCATTTTTCCAACGTGTTTGGATTAAATAGTCAGCGACACATTTTTTTTTTTTTGACACAAGTACACAGTAAGAACTAGCGCTAGTGTTAATGTTCTTAGTGTTAGGGTTGATCATATAGAGTTAAAATTGTAGTGTATTTATACACTTTGATTTAACACTAAGAAAAAGTAGTGTACATAATTACACTAAAAAAATTTAGTGTGAAATAATTACACTAACAGGCTACTTAGTGCAATTCAACACTGGCAGAGCAAAGTATATACTCTATCAGTGTAACAATAGTTAAGTCTTTGGAGTGCGTATTGTATTTTGCGCGTTGTAATAACACATGATCAGTTACGATGCGTTCTAATTGGCCAGAATAGTTGTAACGGTTTAGTGTTCAGTGCTTCAGTGGACAAGACGTACATATGTAGGGACATCAGCCGCATTTCTAGTTAGGTTATGTATTACATACGTGCTGCAGTAAAATAAAAGGTAAGTGATTGTCTATATATTATAAACAATACATTTATTTAGAATTGTATTATAGGAGGATACCATCAGAAAGGGAGAAAGTAAATAGGTCGAGATTCTTATCAATTTTTGGATTAATAAAGTGCCGCAATGTTGAGTTACTGCATCGTTAGTAGAAGAACACCTGATAGCAAAGATGATAAGATGTTTAACATGTTCAAAAAACTACTGTCGTATTTTGTCGATTCGTTTAATTTCAATATTTGAGTTTATTTTTATACTATATAAGTACTGTATATGTATAGAATTATTTTATGTCGGAGTAATTACGTTTTATCCCAACGCACACGGTCGTTGCTTTATTTATTAGAGAATAAGGAACTTAATTTGCTTTCCTTCCGTTGCAGTAGTATTGATAAAATATTTAATAGAGAAAATAACCTCTTTCTAGAGTTAACAATCACTGTTGATGTTGTTTAATGCACACTATTAGTGGCCTTGCGATCTACACTAAAAGATTAGATAAACACTATGAAGCAGTAACATTCGCACTAGTAGTGGTATTCTATATTTACACTAAGGCATATTAAATATCCTCTAACTACTAACACTACTCTTAATGTTAAAAAAAATTACACTATTTAGAGGGACCTCCATAAACTCGGCGTAGTGTAGTTCTAGTGTTAAAAATTTCTTACTGTGTAGGCAAGTGCTCAAACACTGATCTTCTTGAACAGCTACAATCAAAACTTTCTTCTATTAAATTACGAATGAAGAGTATGTTAATTATAATAGACATAAATACTAATAAAAGAAATAAAAGAAAATCAAAGATACGATGTAGAAAACCTACTAGTAGTAATAATAGATTCACTTCAAAAGATTCAAATCATCCACGGAAACATAAACTAGCAGCTATAAAATTTTTGGTGTACTATTTCTCAACTTTCCTTTATCTACAGAATGCTATAATAGTGAACTGCAGGAACTCAGAATATGTTTTAATACTATTAGGAAACTTAACAATAGAATAGAAAATTGAATTAGAAATGTAAGTACATTAACATTAATGATAAAAGCAGTAAGGAATGTGCTAAATTATCATGCTGCTTTGCTATTGAAACATACGTCTAGTGTATTGAAATTCGTTTTATAATGCGATATATTTTAAAATATATAGAACAAGAAATAGGCGAATTAAATACAAAAAATTAAAAGGCCACAAGAATGAAAGAGATACGACTACAGTTCTAGTCCAGTTTTTGACCGAGACCGGATTTACTATATAGTCCGGGTTTAAATTTCAAATTGTATTTAAGTCAGTGGCATAACATTTCAATATTTTGGGAGTTCCCGGAGCGTCAAGTTGTTAGCATTATATTGCGATAGTTTTCCAAAAAAAAATTGATAAAAATGTAGACGATGATTAGTTGGCCACCTAAATCGCGTCCAAATTTGCTTTAAAATGCTCCCAGAGTAAGGTTTTCCATAATTTTCCCTTAGCATTTAGCGGACGCTGGGAGATAACTAAAGTCGGTCCGTGGATACAAACATAATTTTTGTTATTATTATTAATCATAGGCAAATTATTTAGTTAGGGTAAGAACATTTCAATTGCTATAGAATCCATATGCTTAGTGTGTAATTAAAATAGGCAACCTCGTAGCCTTTAGGTGGCGCAGGGAGTTTAGGATGAATTGTTAGTTAACTTTTCCTAAATTAAGTGTATAAATCGCCGAAGCACTTTCGTCTAAGATATAAACGAAATGTGGCATATAATCAAGAGTAAGTACAATTACTTTCTTTTATTTATACTAAAAAACAGAGCAGCATTTCTTTTTTGGAACCAATTATAGGTTTTGTGTATATTTTAATTCCTCTTTTTTATATTAGTTGTTTAATTGTTGTAACGAAAGTTATAACCAAAACAAAAAAATAAATTATAAACTTTTAATTCTAATATTTAATTTTTTTCGGCAAAATACATAGCATGACTTTCGAAACTCTGATCCGACTGCATGCTTGCTTATCCTTGAAGTTTGATAGGCGAGTTAAAACCGGCACACAAAAGGTTTTAAGATACCCTTTAAAACCTTTTGGAATCTTAAGAGAATTAAATAATATACTGGTTTGAAACGCGACAACACCGTCCACTGCTATATATGCAATCAGTCCTTACAAACGGCAATAATGACATTGTGTCTCTATTTAAAGATGTGGGAGGGCCAACCCATATAATGACAAAATAAATTTAGGCAATTTTAAATTTTGATATACAGTTAAAAGAAAATTATTTTATACTGTATACAGTGTGCCTGAAGTAAAAAAAATATTACATATTTAGGCAATTTGTACAAGAAGTGCTAATATTTCAACAAAGTCAAGAATGATTATATCAAACACATGTAGAATTTTGATCTAATTAAATCATGTAATAGAAAACATCGTGTTTTATTTGAAAGAGAAAAATAGTTTAAAAATTTATTGGAGATACGTTTTTTAACACTCTGCCGTCATTCAATGATTATTCCTATAATAGTGAATATCTATGTCCCTGTTACTTTCTCCGACAATAGTAGAATATCGAGGTAAATCTCTAATACCGTATGAAATAATGAATTAAGTATTTCCAAGAGAGTGCAAAATTCAAAAATTAAAATTCAAATTACCACCAAATTTCGAGACGAATCCTAATAGAAACCAATCACAAAACATGCGGAAAAGTCGGTAGATCGGTCAAAATTGTATTACTATATCAAAAGCGTTGCTGAAGTCATCTTGTACAATCGATGTTCCTGTCTGGGGATTTTATTCGTATGACTTTCATAGAAAACCAATTTTTCTAACATGAAAATGGCCAGGCAATCAATGACCGACGAAACATATGCAGAACACTGGCTTTTAAATGTTCCTGCCACATGTAACAAATTTTATAACAACTGGCTTACGCTACAACCTGCAGGCTATTTGCAATTAAAGGAGGCAGTAATCAATAACCGCCAATAATCGAAGCATAAACACAAACATAGGGGTAAATAATCTGGCGTAACTGAACATCAAATGGTTTTCGCATGACTGTTGCGCTAACAATATGTTTTTACTCAAAAATGGTATAGCTAAAATACCACAGAAATACTTTTATACATTTTACTAATAATGATATAGAAATCTGAGATTAAAGATTCTTTAGCTCCAAGGTACTTAGAAGTGAGTGTAGATAGAGTGGACTAAATTCGATGTAGGTGCATAATAGGAAAATATACTTTGTAGGAAAGTTACGAAAAAATGAGATAGGCAGTTAGTTTTTAGAAATTTCTGAAATTTCAAATTTCAAATTTTAAATTTAATTTACCGTTTTCAAGAAGCAGTTTACAAATAAAAAGTCACAAAGATTTGGCGGACTCTACCTCTAAAGTAATAAAGAGTAATAGTTAATACCTAAAAAAATCATTTCATTTGATCGAATCCTTAAATACAATAAAATACGTAATTTCCAATACGAAGAGGAATTCTTTGAACAGACTAGGCAACAGAATTACCAATATCAGGTTTGAATGCACAACTTGTACTTGAATACCTTAAAAGAAACTAATTCAAACTTAAATATATATTTTTTATATAAAAAAAAATAAATAGTAAGTGGTTTGAGAATTTACCTTGAAAATATATATTATACTTTACCACAATTTCTTTTTTTTTATGATTCGGGATAGATAAAGCCTAAGCAATTTGTTACTTATCAGGCACTTCCGTAGAACCAAATTTCCAAATTTAATAGCTATCATTCTAAAAAACAATTTTCTTTAGAGATAAAAATATTATAAACTTAAATTGTGACTTTACAGTCCATAAAGTCCACATTATAGTTAACAAAGCAATATACTCCGGGAGATACCTAAATTATAATGCTGTTGCATAAAAATTGCATTGGAAATTCAAATTAACAAGTCCAAAAAAAACAATCTTATAAATTGAAAAAAAAAATACATACATAAAAACAATAATTATCAGCTATATTTGTGTAGTATATAAATTTAATTTTACCAACACAAAAATCGTATCGTAGTTGTTGAGAGAGAAAAATACCAGACCAGAAATATTTTAGAAATGATTTATGCAAAGAGAAATCAAACCACAAATGATAGTACAAACATCGCTAACCTTTCCAAAACTTATGCACCCTTATTATAAATCTTTTAATCTAGTTCTTGTACCCTCCGTTTCATTTTGGATTTTACAAATATTAAAAACAAAAAGATTTGATTTTTATATAGTTTACAAATAGATATTATGTATTCGGTCAATGTGCGTTAATATTGATTATGAAAAAAAGTTGAATTTAAGAATATTATTCATTGCATTCTTATAACGTTTAGTGTGTCCATTATACACAATTTTAAAATGGTTGTAAATTGCCTACATACTTGGCTAAACAACTCAACATTTAAATAACTAAAATGAAAATACAACTAAATATTTATACTAAGAGCATAAATGTTGGCTCATGGCCGGGCCTATGCCCCCTATAATTGGCGAAAGCTGTTGGGGGGAAGGCATAAATTATTATTGGTGAAATAAAATTTAATGTTCTAAAAAAATCAAATTATTTATTTTAAATTTCGCTGTGATCTAACCGATTTACGGCCTTCCCACATCTGGACAACACTGAATATGAAATTTACAGAATTATATTCTCCTAATTAGGTTTTAAATTTTTTTTTGTGTACTTACGTTACTGCTGTGGATTGGCACCCGGAGGAGTTACAAATTCCTGTTTATATTATTATTGAGAGGACAATCTTTGTCGATGCGTCAGGGCAAATTCTCTCAGAATTAATATGGTTTTTTAGTGGATTTTGTTAATAGATTTGTTTGATGAATTTAAGTATTTTATTGTTCAGCTGTTTATATTATTTCAGTCATTTGTACTTATTGCCTTCGTCAGTATTGTATTATATAGTTTGTCTCATTTGTGATTTCAAGAGAGAATTCTCTTTGCATTTTATGCGCTGCAAGTGCACGCAGATTAATTTTATATATGTATGCGATGTAGGGCCTCTCAAAAGGGAGTTCGTTGAAAGTTATCGTAAGTAGATGTTGTTTATTTTCTTTGATGCCATTTTTGGTAAATTCATTTTTATTTAAAATGTAGTTCGGTTTAATTGAATTTTTTCAGCTTTCAAGGAACTCTTTTAATTAATTATTGCTGTTGTGTTTAATTGTGCACATTTTGGATATAAGATCAGTAATTATTGTAATTTGTTTTAGAAGAAGTTGTTTTTTTAATTTAAAGAGTTTAATTTTTCCGTTTCGTAGTTTTCAATTTTCGTTTTGAGTAATTAATCACCTCGGATTAGGTGAAAAGAAGCTTTGAGCTTGTAATTAAATTTCAATTTAATTTTATACTTGGTCGTCCACGTTTAAATTAATTTTTGTTTTGTAATTTTAAGACCACGTGGATTTTATGTGCGATTTGGATTTTCTTCTAGAACATATCTGTCTTTTGTTTGATAAAGGATTTGCATTGTCCTTGTTAATTGTAGATTCCTGCAGTTTTTTATTTCGTCCAGGACCTTAAGTCCATGGTTTATTTTTTTACTGCAATTTGTAACAAATGTTTTTTTTTCTTTTTTTTATAAAAATAAAATTTAATGATTGTAAATGTCATTCTAAATTGCTATTCTTTTATTTTGAATTCAACCTTTGCAATTTTAATAATTAAAGATAGTCAATTTACTTACGCCCACATTTTACTTTTCAAGATTAGTTTAATTGCGAATGTAACCCTGAGATCAAAGAATCTTTTGCGCCCTTTTAAATTTTTATCCACTGAGCTAGTTGATTTAATTTTTTTTTAATTTCACTTTTCATATATGCTGGTACCATCAGTTCACAGCAGTACGTCTAAGAGGAATTAAGAGCTACATCATTTGAATTTGTGGTGTTAAACATTACATAATTAAAATTTTAATAAATAAAGACAATAAACAAGAAAAACTAGAAACACGTTAAATTATTTAAAAATTATATGGTGAGCGTGATGTGTTCGAAAATGGACACAGGTAAATTTAGTATTCGGTTTTGTAACATGTTAATGTGAATATTTTTTTGTTGTGTTTGAGTGTGTGTTGCAATTGTGTATATGAATGTTTTTAAATGTATGTTTGTGTGTGTTTGTTGTTAGTCGGCGCGTATTTGTTAAAAGATGGATATGAATTTTTTTGAGTATTTTAATTGTAATGAGTAGAATAATCTAATGAGAAGAATGGATGGATATTAAAATATGTGTTGTATGAACGAACATAAACAATTAAATGAGATAGTTTTGTTTGCACATATAGGTGTGTTGTTTGTGTTTGTTTAAATATGTGAAGATAGATGGCGTACTATATTCTAATTGTTGGTTTAATAATATTACATTATTGTTTTCCTTATATTTTTCTATCGTGTATGTTTGAAGTAATTTTAATTTTAGACTTTTATCACAAGGATAAATTAATTTTATATTTTTTTCCTCATTCCCCATATGTCATCATTGTTGACCAAATGCTGATAGGAATTGGATTTTGCTTGTTTTCTGTGTTCCATTAATTCTTATTTCTAATCTTCTTCCTGTTTCTCCACATATATCGCATTGCAGTTTATCGCGTTTATAGTGTAAACACCGTTCTTTTGTAGATAGTTTGTATTTCTAATTTTGTATTATGTTTATTAGGTTGTTATTAGATTTAAATGTGGGTATTATGTTGTACGGTTTCAAAAATTTTAACAATTTATTAGGAATATTATTGTATGTGAATGATCTGTACAGGTTTTATTATTGTTTTCGTTGTTATTGTGGTTTTGTGATAGGGGATCTTTCTTTATTTTATATTTATTATTTAGTTTTTCTATTGTGTGTAATAAATCTATTTATTAGCTATTTGTTGTATTATATTATATTCTTTTTGATATTCTGTTGGAATTTAAAGGAGTGATGTTTAGTCGATGTAAGTAATAGTGAAATGCCGCAAATTTTTGGGAAATGTGGTGATTAGATTGAAAGGGAATGATATTACTGGTAGTTGTGAGTTTTCGATATATGCTATATTCAAACTTATCCGTGTATCTATGTATTTGTAAATCTAGGAAGTTGATAGTATTATTATCCTCTATTTCAATTGTAAAATTTAGTTTATCGTGTATGTTATTAATATAAGATATGAAATTGTTAATATCTTCTGATTTAAAAATTTAAAACCTTAATTAGATAATATAATTCTGGAAATTTCATATTCAGTGTTGTCCAGATGATGGCGAAAGGCCGAAACCGGTGAACACAGCGAAATTTAAAATAAATAATTGATTGGATAGAACATATAATTTATTATCACCAATTCCACCACCAATCAAAACTTTCATTAACTATATAAATTATTTATTATTATAAATGTAATTAAGAAGTGAAAGTAATACAAACATTTGTTATTTTATTGCAATAATATAAATCTTCCAGCAAATGAAAAAAAGGTAGTTAAAGCTGTCGAAACGCGCGGTTTGCGAGTTATTTATTTCGTTATATTAACCAAACCATAATCGAACCAGAAAATTTAAATTTCCTGTTTGTTTGTATTTTTATGCTATGCCCTTTTCATCATTAATAAGATATTATGCAATTTGACTCTATTTCGAACATTACTTATTTCCTAGCGTTGAATTTATTGTAAGAGAATATACTTAGAATAGATTTACACCCTTATATTTTCACTTATTGGTTGTAATATCAGAACCGCTTTTCTTTGATATAAAACCAGGAAAATAAATTACATTAATTTCCTTAGTGATACAACATTTGTCAAAGAAACGAAAGTTTCCGTTCTCAAAGGTAGCATGAAGTATGCATGAGACCGTTAAAACAATGAAACCGCTCGATTGGTGTGAGGATTCTCAAATAGAACATAAGAATAAGAGAGGATTTCAATCAAACCAGATGAACTCATGACTTTATGCAAGAGGTAGGCAAAATTCTTCTCTACTCGTTATTGACTGCGGGATTTCAGTTGAGCGCGACGTGATATCGCCGAGGGATCTCTACTCGCAATATCCTCCGTAATAAAAAGATAGGTCGGCAGGGAACGTTTGCGTTTTCGATTTGTTTAATTCTCCAAACATAAAACATTTTCCTTTGGACCCACGGGTATGATATGTGCATATATCGTACATACGGTAAAGGAAATAACTGTACATACAAATAGGTAAATATATATATACTAATTTGAATTCTTTTTTCTTTGGTCGTAGCGGCTTAATGTAAGAATTAAGTAAAATAAAACTTTCTTTTTACGTTTCGACAAATATATTTGTCTTAATCATAAAAAATCTGCAAAGAATTAATTACAATTAAGAAGAGCAAATAAACGAAAATGTGTAATAATAACGTTACAAATGGTGATTGTTTTAAGTTATATACTTACAGTAAATGTCAATAATAAAATTAGGCCGAAATTGTTAAGTTAAATTTTGAAAACAAGGTATTACATATTTGAAGACATTAATTTTAAAAGATAGAAAATGATTACTTGTAAGTTAATATGTTAGATTTTAAATTACAATGTGTTGTTTTCGTTGTTTACATGATGAGAAGTTTTACAAGTAATGCTTAAATATACGAACATATTTGCGTTCCTGTCAACAAACGGGTTACTTTTTAATAGGTTGAAAAAGATTTAACTGCGAAGGTAAAATAGACTGGTGAACATACAGAGGATATTGCGAACGTAACAAGTCAGGAAAATATACAGAAGTAATAACAACCTACATTAAAAACTCACTTTGCATTCAAAGAACTTGTGGGACAACCAATCAACATGACAACTCCGAAAACTAATTTCCTAGACGTAGTTTCTATGTACACAAATATTCCCGTAGATTTAGCCCTTGAAATAGTAGAAAAGCACTGGGATACTTGCAGAATTTTACCGGAATTACCGCTAAAATGCTTTTTAGAAGCGCTAAAACTTACTCTGTCAACACCTACCTTTCCAATTTGAAATACCTTTTAAACAAATTATGGTTGCGCGATGGTTCAACCGATATCAAGCGTCATTGCACAAATAGTATTAGAAGATTTAGAAACAAACATCATAACGGTCTCAATTTCAAACCTAAATTCTTCAAACGGTACGTGGATGATTGTATTGCATGTATACCAGAACATAAAATTCATTATTTTTTCTCAACAATTTAACAGTTATCACCCCAATTAAAATTTACTCTAGAAAGAAAAACAGAACACGCATTAACTTCCTTGGATATTACTCTAATCCGCAAAAATAACCAATCTCACAAAAGATTTTCCACAACCACTTCATCCCGGAAGATTCGTTAACTTTAATTCAGTTCAACCACTCTCGCCAAAAAGATGTCGTCATGGCTCTCATAGACAGAGCATTACAACTTACAAGCCCATGTTTTAGACCAAATGGTAAAAGAGCTAAAACACATTACAAGAAACAGTTATCCAGATTACTTTGTTAACAAAATTATTAAAGAATAGACTTACACAGGCATACATAGAACAAAAATACTGCAATTAACAACGCACGACCGTCTGATAAATATGTAGTTTGTTCCCTACACCAACAATTGTCAGAAAAAAATCGGTAAAATTCTAGCTCCGTATCATATCAAGGGTTGCTCCATAAAAACTTCAATACCTTAAAATGTTGCTACACCAACTTAAAAGACAAGGGCCAATAAATAACAACACACACGTAGTCTATAGCATTCCTGTGTAAAACTGTAAAGGAACAGTACATAGGACAAACTTCACAACAATCTAAACGAACGAATAAAGGGACACAAAATACAACAAAATATCACAGCTTAAAAACACACCTTGAACACCAGGCCACACATTTAACTTTAATGAAGTCAAAATTTTAGATAAGGAATAAAATACCAAGCAAAATATAATTGAAATCAATAAATATAAAAAAAACATAATAACGCTGTAAATGACAGAATCGGACATTGAAAATCTATCCAAAATATATTATTCCGTCCTGTAACTTGATTCAACTTTCAACCTATATCAGCATTAATATTTATCACCCCTGTATATTTATTCCTGACTTGTTACTTTCCAAATAACCTCCTGTATGTTCACCAGTCTATTTACCTTCGCAGTTTTAATACTTTTATCAACCTATAAAAAGTAACCGTGTTGTTGAACAGGAACGCAATATGTTGTACTATTTAAGCATTACTTGTAAAATCTCTAATCATGTAAAAAACGAAAACAAACATTGTAATTTAAAATCTAACATATTTACTTACAAGTAAATCATTTCTATCTTTTAAAATAATGTCTTCAATATGTAATACCTTGTTTCAAAACTTAACTAACAATTTCGGCCTAATTTTATTATTGACATTTACTGTAAGTATATACACTTTAAAACAATACACCATTGTTAACCGTATTATATACACATTTTCGTTATTTGCTCTTCTTAATATAATATAATTCTTTGCAGATTTTTTATGATTAAGGACAAATATATTTGTCGAAACGTAAAGAAAGTTTTATTTTACTTATTCTTACATTAAGCACGCTACGAACCGAAAGAAAAAGAATTACAAATTAAATCTAATTACACCGGCCAAGAACACAAATACATGTAAAAATATATATACTTATAAACAAGTTTACTAGTAATATATAAATATTAGCAAATTGAAACCACATGTATATATATATATACTCCGAAACAGGCTCTATATACCTATACAGTAGCTTTTTTGTGTACTTAATAATATCTTATTAATTTTGATGCCTAGATCAAAATAAAATAAATAAAACCATGTTCACACACTACACACTAAAAAAATTAGGTAATTTTTGTTGGTAAAAATTCTTTTTTTTGATAATTTTCCGTACTGAATGAGGATAAATGTAGAGAAATTTAAGGAAAATGTCGAGATGTTCGAAATTTTCCCATAATACCAACATTGTACGTGAATATTATAGCAAAATTTCTGTTTCTTAGAAAAAAAATCTCTAACATTGTAATATTACCAAGAAATATCTCTTAGGAAAACATAACATTTATTACAATTTGAAAAATTACAGTCATAGTAATTTTCAAGTGATAAGGAATAAGCAAGACGCGCATACGTTAACTTAGAACGTTTTGCTTCAAGTCAGACGTAGACAGAAATGACATGGTGTTCGGCCACACGTGGTTCTCTTTCTTTTGTTATTTTCGAGCTATTATACTGATTATTAGTAAGTGGTATTAATTCATATTAGAAAATTTGTTTGTTGTTCTTTTAATGCTTTAAAGTATGCTACGTACTCTGCTACAATTTGAACATGGAATATCCGAAACAACTTGCATGCACGTTGGAATTAATTTAGCATTATCTGTTAAAAACTCACCCACATACTAAAAAATTTTGTTCTTAGTGAAAATCACTTTTCTGAATAATTTTCCACATTCAATGTGGGTTAATGTACAAAATGTTTTACGTACTTCGCAGAAAAAAAAATCTTTGACATTGTAATATTACTAATTGTAAGAAAAATATTAATCTCTCTCAGGAGAAACTTAACATTTCTTACAATTTGGAAAATTACGGTTAGAAAATAATATCTTTTGTTCAAATGAATTAGCTTAACAGGAAAAAAATATTTTTTTGGATATATGATATCAAGTAGGTACTTACAATTTTCTTAAAGAAACTATTTATTTTATACAAAGTCAGTACAGTTACAGATAAAGTAGTAGTGGATTTACGTCAAAATTGTATTACAAAACTGTAAATCATCATGAGGTTCTAAACATACAATAGCAAAGTTTTCTGGCCTATAGTAGCAAATACTGCTGTGGACAGGCACCCCGGTTTTCGCAAATTCGGATGTTGTCATGTTTACTCCGATCAGCCTTTGTCTAAAATGTTACGAGAGAATTTTCACAGATGTAATGTTTATTTTTGTATAAGATTTGGTTAATGAGTTAATTGTTTAATTTATTTATTTAAGTGTTCAGTTGTTTTGAATTAATTTCATTCGTTTAAATGTATAGTTTCCGCTAGTCTAGTTAATGTTTATTCTAGTAGTTTTCTTCGGTGAATTGTGCGGCTCGTTGCACGTAGTCGAGAGTAGGATTTTTGTATGTATGCGACTGTTAACCTTGTCACTCAGTTCCTTGGTAGACGCAAGCGTGAGTAGACGTAATTTTGTAAATCTTTACAGCCATTTTGTATTACATTTATATATCGTAATTTAATTCGCGTTATTTGTGTTTTAATCTGTCCATCAAGGAACTCGCTTAATAATAATTGTTATTATATTGATGTGTACACATTATAGATATAAGATCATTTATTATTTTGTGCAGGAAGATAGACATTGAATTATCTTCCTGAACAAATTAATCTTTTGCTTTGTATAGGAAATAGCATTGTCCTATTGTAATTTAGAATCCGTTTCAGTTTTTGATTTAGGCCAGAACCCTCTGTTCAGGGTTTTTTTTCTGCAAATTGTAATTAACTTGTTTTTTTTTTTTTTTATAATAAATTTTTGATTGTTCATTAACGTCGTTGTGTTAAAATTTTATTCTTTTATTTTTAAGTAAACCTTTTCAATTTTTGGGATAATTAAGAAAGTCAGATTTCTTTCACTCACAATTTACTTTTCGTGATTAGATTCTAGTTTTCGCGAGGGTAACTCTGAGGTTAATTGTTCTTTTGCGCCCTTTAAAGTTTTATCCGTTGAGCTAGCTAATTTCTTTTTAATTTTTTTAAATTCATTTTGCATTTTCAAGTTCATTGGTTTCAGTCAGTACACAGCATATTTATTTGGCAATCCCAACGTGGGGCCCGACGTTGTTTTTATTGTAATCAGTAAAATTAAGATCCCATATTTTGAATTTATAAAAGTCTCTCGTTGCATTGATAAAGCTACTTGTGTGTTTAAAAATATTTTATATACATCGCTGCAACATTGAATACGGACAAGTCCACCAGGGAACAGGAAGTGGACGTTCCTGGAGACCAGAGTTGGCGGAACCAAGGAACTAACGGCAGTAAGGAGTCGGATGTGGCAGGAACAAAGGGAAGGATGAAGGAAAAGAATATTCAGAGAGATGGACGAAACAATACTAAGGAAAGTATTATAGAATGAATGATCTGATGTCAATATTCAAAATAATGATAGAGAAACAAGATAAGTGTATTGAGAAACTTGATGGATGGTTGAGAAAAGATGATGTAGAAAAGAAATGTATTCAGACAGGAGGGGAGAGAATCAATGGGGGTTCAGATACTTCTGATGAGGAGAAAGTTGTTGATGTTTTGAGTAGAGAAAGGGAAGTTGATAATGTTGAAGATTTAAATAGAGAAAAGAAAATGATGATGAAATAATGGAAAATTGTGATGATAGTTTTGAAAATGATATACAAGGTTGTGCAAAAGTTGTTGGAGATAATGATATACAAGGTGCTGTTTTATCCGAAGAGGATAATGAGGTTGAAGTTATTGGAGAATCAGAGTTAGAGGTAGTAGAGGTATTAGAAGTAAACAATTCCCAGATAGAATCCCCGAATGACATTAATGAAATTGAAATCGATTATAATGTGATGTTTGAGTCTGAAGTCAAAGAAATTTCGAACCAGTATGTATCATTAGAAGATAAATTTCGTATTATTGTTATCTTCTAATGATACATACTGGTTGACTGTCAACAAGAACGTGTCTTGCAATATACTTTCAAGTTCTTTTTATTATAACAGAATACCCCAATACTAACCTTTTAATGTAAACAAACACGAGAATGATCGCGAGGCGCGTCATCACAGCGTCATCGTGTATCCACCCTCTCCTTTCCCCGGGTCTCTCCTACAACTTAGGAGGTAATCTTATCTATACGGACCTTGATCTTTGGGTAACTATTGCAATTAAATAATATTTTGCCGACACGTAAGAGGGCGATCTTGTATGTAGTAGTCTAACTATAAAGCTTATATTTAAATCGAGATGGACACCAACGGAGTGTCGCCATCTACCGCTTTTAACCAAAATGTTCAAAAATTCGTTAATTATTTTGTCCATAAGGTTGTCTAACTAGTATGTATATAAACAATGGTATAACCTATCTATTACTTGCCAGATAAATATTTCTTAGGAACTGTTATTACAACTGATTGCCCGATTGCATGCGGTGGCCCTTGATTTTTGCGAATTAACCGCCACTGTGAAGAGGCAACGAGGTAACTGACGTGCAGTGGTTTTGGGTAAGCATTAGAAATTTTCATATTTTGTTTGTTGTATGCATTAAATTCCAATTAAATACAATCTACCAGTTCATTTTCATTTCGACGATATTTTCCTTTTTGTTAGGAAAAAATCAGAAATACTGAACTTTTCTTTATAATTTTACTTTTAAACAAGTCAAACTGGCATGGAAATTTTATCACTACTTTAGAAAATTTACTTGTGAGTATTCAAGACTACACGAAAAAATCTTGGAAAAGTTATCCACATTTCGAAATTTTACTATGAATATTCCAGCTTACATGAAAAAAACCTTCGAAAACTTACTTATAGTTAGAAATATTACTTAAAGTAAAATACCTGTACAGTTTTAGGTAAAGAAACCCTTCAATTAATATAGAGGACTTGATTGTGTATGTGAGTTCCGGCTCAGTGTTAGTTGTACTTTATCTCTGGTGTCAACACCACGGCACAGTGGGGCCAAACGGCCGAAAAGCGGACAAAAATCCATATCTTATTTTATTAGATTCAGTGTGCAAAAATACATTAGTGATGACGCTAAATTTCAAAACCTAATTTGTTTAATGTGTACTTTATTAACAATGTTACCCACAAGTAGTTTGTTCTTTGTCAGCGGACAATGAAATATATATATAGTATAAGATTTTAATAACTTTTCTTCTGGAGATTTCAATGATACACATAGTATTTTATTCAGAATGTAATATAAATTTGAAAACTGTAAGTAAACATTACAGAAAGTTACATAAATACTGTTGTGTATTAAGTAATAAAACACAAAAGGGGTTCGTTATACTATATTGGGAGAGAGTACAAATATCATTACACAGGTACTTGATGTGTCGTTGCCGCTCACATTCTCGCGCCTAGCCAGGGCTTCTCTATTAAGATAGCTACGCATGTGTACCAATTTATAAATTATAAATCTCAAATGTTCAAACATAACATTTCCCCTCTTACTTAAAGAAAATAACTTACAACGTTTTCTAACATAAACATAAACAAATACAACTGTATACATAAATTATAAATCAAAACGCTGAGGAGGTTTTCGGGCGCGACCACTGCGTCTTACTGCATTCTCGACAGCTTCATTGCTTTCGGGTAGTTGTGCATTCGACTCAGATGACTTCTCCACCCTATCACTTACTTCTTTGGGACTATTGCACACAATTATATCTTTGACTACTTCTGTATTTGAATCTTGTGCTATATGAGGAGTATCTATCACGTTACTTGGGATAATAGGCAATGGTGGTATATACGTAGGCAACGTTGATGTCGCTTTGCTTTCATCACCTATTTCCGGGTTTCTAATGGCTCTTAAGTTATTTGCATGTTTGTGCATGATCTTACCCTCCACTTCTACAAGATATGTGCAGCACTAACATTCTTTATTATAATCCCTTTATTTATTAGGCCAACCAGTTTTAACAAATTCTATAACCTTCATCAAAATAGGATCTTTCATAGACACTTTCGCGATATCTTCATCAGATATAGGCAACTCTTCTGACAAGTTAAATGAATTTAATGAACTATCAACTTCAGTTGAGTCGTTCACTGGCAGTCTGGACAGCATATCCGCTTCAAATAAATGTGAACCCTTACAATATTCAATTTTGTAATTATACGCGGAGAGTATAATGTTCCACCTAATAATTCTCGATGCTGACATTACAGAAATACTACGATTTGGATTAAATAATACTTTTAACGGTTCATGATCAGACACTAATGTAAAAGAACGTCCCCATAAATACTTATGAAATCTTTTAATACTGAAAATAATTGCAAGTGCTTCGCGTTCTAATTGTGAGTAGTTCTTTTCAGCTTTTGATAGTGTACCTGAAGCAAAAACAACTGGTTTTTCTACGCCATTTATTCGATGACTCAGTACTCCGCCTACTCCATATGAACTTGCATCACATTTGACTATAATAGGTTTAGTCGGATCATAATGTGTTAGCACTTGATTCTCCTTGGGATGACTCCTTCCACACTTGTTGCAATTCCCATGTTTACGTGGTTCGGCTGGTTTGGTTCCCGGTTTGGATACTTTTGCATATGTGTGATGCTTCTTTACATAGTTTACATTATTATTACCTGTATCACTGAGAGTCTTCACTTGCTGTGTGCACCTGTCTCTTAATGCATCATCTAGGAACGATTGGAACTTACATGTTGTTGCTAATTTTCGTAGCTCCACAATGTATTCTGTTACAGTTTGGTCTATTTTCTGGTTACATTTATTGAATACAAATCTTTCGTAGATCTCAGACACTGGGGGCAAATAATGTTTGGATAATACGTCCCTTCACTTGCAGATATGTTAAGTCAGTTACCTTCTTTGGAGCAGCTAGATTTTTCAATGTTTGATAGACATTTGTTCCCGCCAATGTTACAAACATCGACACCTTCATATCTTCTGTGACGGCATTCACTTTGAACAAATGCTCCACTCTCTCAAGATATGTTTCAAATTCCTCTGCCCTCCCTTGAAAAGATTCAATGCTTCCAATTAACGCCATTACTTTTGTTTCACTTCACTGTAAGATTGCGGTTAGAACTTCTCACCAACTTCTTTCTGACGTTGACAACAACTCTCTGTTTTCCCAAAACCAATAAAACCACTACTCGTCGCCAAATATGTTGTGTATTAAGTAATAAAACACAAAAGGGGTTCGTTATACTATATTGGGAGAGAGTACAAATATCATTACACAGGTACTTGATGTGTCGTTGCCGCTCACATTCTCGCGCCTAGGCCAGGGCTTCTCTATTAAGATAGCTACGCATGTGTACCAACTTATAAATTATAAATCTCAAATGTTCAAACATAACAAATACATATTGTCTACATCTACATGATTGTATTGTTTGTACACCTGAAGACAAATAGATTATATACTACAAATATGTTCAATGCTAATCATCAAAATCTTAAATTTACTATTGGAAAACAAAAATTCACAGATTTAACGTTACAACGAAGAAACAAATAAAAACAGAATTTGAAAAAAATTACACCAGTAACGAATTTAATATTTAAATATATATGTAAATTATAATTCATGTCAGACAATTCGTATTAAGAAGGTGTTTTAATATTACCAGGAGATAGAACAATTCACCAACAAGTCTAGAGTAAGACCAATAATAATAGATAGAAATGAAACATATTTTAAAACTGTATCAATGCACAAAAGATTTGATGACAAAATTTTCAAAAACGGATTATATAAATATTATAAAAATACAAACAAAAGTTAAAGCGAGTACAAACTATTTATAGTTGAAGAAACCAACAAGAAACACCCTCAAGCATGTACTAAAGTAGTACTATTTCTGTGACCGATATAAAAAATATTTATACAATATAAATATCAATAAAATAAAAAATTCAAAAACTTTGTCACAATATTAACTTCTAACTAGCTTTTTTACTGATAGGAAGGTGTTTCTTTTTAGGTTCAGATCTCGTGGATGTTAAGGCCGTTTTACCACTTGCTATTTATTGCGCAATTTGTTGGCCAATTTAAAATTTTACACGGATTAAATACGTGTTATACACGTAAAATTTTAAATTGGCCAATAAATTGCGCAATAAATAGCTTAGTGTAAAACGGCCTTTATATAGGAATCTGATGGCTCTAGTATTTTGTGAAATACATCTTCGTTTGTGGCTATGCGGGTATATTTCCTGGTAAAGTTGAGTTGGTTGTATCGGTAGTCTTATTTCTACTTTCCCGAGTTTCCTCAGAAAGTAACCCAATTGGCAGTGTTGCTGATGTTACAATTTCGGCTTCATGATTCTAAATCTTATGGACCGTTGAAGGCATCTGATACCATCGGACTGTCTTGCCAGCTTAGCCATTTCCGTTGCATATAATTGAAATTTGTCTGTGTCTTACACATGGGAGGACTTATCAGAAACAACAAGAAAAAAGAAAATGCAATAGAAGGAACAACCCAGAATATGTTTATGCATATGTGTGGCCGCAAATGAAACATCTGTTGCGGTTAAGAGCGAGTACATTTTAAAAAAAATGCATACCTACTTACATACCATCCATACCTGTCCATCAATGTATAGTATATAGTTTTTATAAATATATTAAAATGTAGGGATATTAGTATTATACCTTTTTTACTTACTTCTAAAAAGAAAAATCTTAACTTTTTGTATTTTACAATGGAAACATTTAAAATGGAATTTGCAATCTTCTTGGCTTTATGGCATTCAGCAATTTAGTTTTTTATTTGGACTGTACCGTAGGTGAGGGCTATACACGGGTGCGGGTTATATACATGTTATTTGTAATAATAATTATACCAATATAACAAGTATAAAGCATTTTTAAATAAAAAAATTTAAATTGATGATATTTTCAGCGTGGAATTTTTTCCGCCGTTGCCCCACTGTGCGTGACGTCCGTATGTGCCTTTAACCGGATTGGAAAGACGCAAGAATCAAAAGCGGTTATAGTCTTAGCACTAGTATTGTAAAATCTAGCAATGTGTGGTATCGTTGAGTGAGGCAATGTGGGACAGTACATTAATATGGGACAAAAATATTGTACAGTAAGTATGTACTACTAACACTTTATTTATGAAAACTAAATTATTACAAATCATCCCAACCTCGTGCTCCACTTAAAAGATACTACACGAGATCACCTATTCTAAGTAGGTATTACATATATTCCATAACAATTGAAATGTTCCTACTCTAACTAAATAATTTCTTACCTAATAACCAAAATATAATACAGCAGCTTCGCGACCATATATATTACTTTTTGTGAAATGGCGAAATATGTGAAATGTGATTTGTTCACATAATCGCGAGTCTACTGTAAATCGGCCAGCTATCAGTTATTATTAAATGCGCCCATGGAACGACTTTCGTTATCTCCCAGCATTCGGCAAGAACATTGATTTATAATATGTTTATATAAGTTCAATGGCCACGGAGTAAGGGAAAACCATGGCAAAAACCTTACTCTGGGATGATCTGGGAAGAAGTCCCAGATCACATTACTGATAACTCCAAATTATTATAATCCTTTTTCGGGCTGAAGAAGCAGCCTGCGCGTTTCCTTAAATTCCAACAGCGTTGCTGTTCTCGCGTAACTGCTCCCTTTTTCACACATTGGAAGTTAAAACATGAAAAGTAATATGCTAGTAGTAAAAGTATACTAGTATACTTATTCGCTTATAGTATCAGATCGTATTAAAAAACTTTTGACTTATTTGTACCTTATTAACTTTTTAACATTTTTAGCTGCTATAAGAAAAAGATACCTACTCATACTTATCGGAGGTCATTTTTGAAGATACCATAAAGATATGGTTTAGGGTTTAGGCAAGTTGGTTTGCGGTATACTAGATAGTGGAATAGGGTAAAATATATTGTACAAAAAAAATTAAAAAGACTTTTAATAAATTCAATTTGAGTTAGTACAACCTACACTTATAACTGCTTACAATTCTGTACCACAAAAGTAAACTGTAGTAAATCCATTTTTGCCCAATATGAAACAAACAGAAAATGGTATACTTAGACATCATAATGGGCTTACGACACTTTACTTATGATACAGAAACACTTCAAATTCATCAACGTTTAGAAAACGTTTCTTAAATATTTACAGTTATCTTTCTGGCATGTATTCAAACGCAACGTTTCTCTTGAGATCCTTTGGGGAGTGGACATGTGGCATACTCTGTACGGTAAACAAGAACGTTTCTGCACGTTACACTTAACGTTTCAAAGTAACAATTGTTTAATCTCTGAAACATTTCTGTCAGCGAATTTTATTTAGTGGGTCACTTCATATAGTTTTGCAAATTATACTTGAAAGAGGAAACTGGAACTTAGAATACTACTTCCATCACACCCCAACACCGCACAGCAGCTTGGAAAGCGAATTTTGCTTCTTTCCCTTGCATTTCTTTTTTGTATAATTTGCTGGTTATCACTAACAGAACCTGGGATTTCTTCCTAGGTTCTGCCCCCAGAGTAAGGTTTCGTGTTTTCCCTTACTCCTGGGCGAATAATGAAAAATGAACTTAACTCGCTCCACAGACACAAACATAATAACAACTGATAGCTGATCGATTTATTATATTTTCGTCTTTATTATTAAAAATCATAGGGAACATATTTAATTACAGCAGGAACATTTCGATTGTTATCGAATTTAGAATAGATAATCTTTTGTAGTTCTTTTAGGGGAAGCACGGACTTTAGGATGGTTTGTAGTTATTTAGCTTTTGTATTATTTTTTTTTGCGATGAACCGACGCGACGTTTAACTTAGGCTAAAATTCAAAACACTATGAATATGGCATATTTTATTTATTAATATACAAAAAATATTTAACAATTATAAAATTATTAATACAGAAATAAAAATGACTAGCAAGGTATATTGATAGTTTCAAAAACTACTGTATGAGGGCATGGAGATTCAGTGCACATACGTGAGAATACTCACGTTTCACCTGAATAGTATTATTATGTATTTTTCTAGTCCTATTTGTTAGTAGTCAACCGAAAACGTGATAGTTCAGTAATTGCTTATACTTTAAAATATCGATACGTTGCTTCCGATAATTATCGAATATCGACGCTTAAATTACTATATTAACTTCAATTTAAGTACGAAACTTTGATAAACAATTTTTGTGTCACTAAGTAAAACCATTTCTATATATCAAGTCTTATACCACTATATAAAAATACAGTATGTAGTATAGATACGTTCGCCAGTTACGACATTTATAGACATTTTTAAATAACTTTCCAATCGTACGGTATATCGATATTAGTATTGTCTTACCATTGTGGCACGGGCGAGTGAATGTCTACCCATTTATTGATATTTTACAGTAATTCTTGAAACAATCCATACATCTATTTTATCCTGCAAAACGTAACGAATGTACATATAAAATAATAAATCGTAGCATATATACAAAATCAGAAGTCCTAAACACGCAGAATGAAATTCGTTTTCATAAACTTGATATGCACTGCTTTTGTCACTGGATATTTTGATATAGAAAACGTATGCCTAGTAAATAATAAAAAGTGTAAGCCCTCTTGCACCCACATCGATTTTCGTCGGTCCGAATAAATCCAGACAATCTTTAGCCGTACACATACGGCTTTCGCCGAATATGATTTGATAGCTTCATAGTTGTTGATAATTAACACCTCACTATAAATTCCACTAAACTGGACGCACGTTTCAATAGCAAAGCTATCATCAGCAGTAACTAAACTAAAAATTTACCCTAAAGCTTTTCTAATTTATACTGAAAATTAACATGATACAGAGAGCAGGTTCATGATCGACTGTCGTCCTGCTTAATTAATCGGCAATTAAAATTTCCTAATTTATTTGTTATACACTATAAAGATAATTCAGTTACTGCTGATGATGATGATAGCTTTGCTGTTGAAACGTGCGTCCAGTTTAGTAGAATTTATGGCGAGGTATTTTGGAAGGTTTAGTGTGGTCAACGTCGCAGTTGCGAATATTTTTGTCAAAATAATTAGTCAGCAAATGAGTTCAGTCTGTACATATAATAGTCAAAAGTGCATAATTGTTTGTTTTTGTAGTAGCTTTATACGGTCTTTTTATCTTCGATGCAATCTTTAACTTATAAAGTAGGTACTTACCATATTGAAATCTGTACGTAGTGTAAATCATTAATTCTAAGGTACATGCTTTTTTTAGTTTCAATACAAAAAGAATAGTTTAAATATTGCAATAATATTAAAGATTACGCACAGCATTATAATGTACGGATTTCTCGTTCATACTTTCCCGACGGTAAAATTGCGCGACAAAAATGTACAAATCGTTATATCTTCATATTAGTTATAAAAATCTTTAGTTTCTTACAATGTCCTGTAATAATCGAACTCACATTAGTTTATTAGATCATAATATCTAATTCTATAATTACATTAGAACATTAAACTCAATAAACAATTTGAAGAAGTGGCCACCTTTGAAAGTTTTGCCGTCGCGTAATTGTTGTCGGAAAATGTTTCGACTGTCGTTCCATTTACCACGTAAAGCTATATTGATAGTAACTCTTAGATAGATGGTAAAAAATGAACCTGTTTTACAAATAACTTCGCTAAAATCTGGCAATTATTTATTATTAGAAGTGAAACTCTGCCTGCGCTGCAAACCGCAATAGTATTTATTAATGATTTTACGTAAGTTCCTCATGACGTGAAATTCTTGACAATGGATTACTAGAATATAAGTTGATATTTGGGCTGTTTCCGTCATCTGTTGGATTGTTTAGATCCGACGTTTCGGCAGTGTTTCTACTAGCACCATTAGATTAACCCTGATAAGGAATGTGGTTTGCCAATTCTATAGCTGGCGATGGAAATGTATTCACTTTCAGATATAAATTTCCTATGCGTTTGTTCTTTATTGTACGTACTACTGTAGGGGAAAGTGGGGATACTTCGCACAGTGGGATACTCTGGAGAAGTTTTCAAAACTGGCTGTTACATTTATATTTGATATTCGAAAATTCGGCAATAGAGGGCATGCTTGGTTCTAAATCACGTGAGATATTCAAATTTTTCGATTTAGTGTTCGTTGGAAAGTGTTAGGACGTGATCGATTTCTGGCAGCTTGGATGTAAAATTTCGTAGTTTGGTTGGTAAGTTGTGCAACTATCACTGAGTATTTCACGTAGATGATTTTTATACCATATACTGTCATATATTTCAGATATTTATAAAGACCTAAATAAATACTTTTTTCTAACCAACTTTTTTTCTACCGCCTTTTTTATGATCATTTAACCTTCAGGAATACTTTGGACAAAGTGTCCGAAATATTCCGTACTAGTGTAAAGTACATAATATATTATTTTGTTTTTCGACCATTATTAACATGAATAAGCGGTAATGAATAATTTTAATATAATATTCTGAGTTACCTAGAAATCTGAATTGTTTCATTGTGAACAATAATGGCTCCTAAGACTTACAAAAAACGCACTAATCGCACATTTTCAAAAGAAATGATGGAACGAGCATTATCATAAATATTAAAAGAAAATATGTCAATTAGAAAAATTGCACAACTGCATGAAGTGACAAAATCACGCCTTTGCGATTACGTAAAAAAAGCTAAAATAGAACGGGTGGAGAATATTCAGCTTGTTCCAACATTCCGAGTGAGAGGAGAGAGTGAATGGAGAAAATCTTTGCATCATATCTAGCTTAGCTAGAATGACTAGTTTCAATAAAACAATGATCAACGAATTCTTCGACAAATTAGAGAGCTTGTATCGCCGGCACAATTTTACAGCAACGGAAATCTATAATCTAGATGAAGTAAATAAACAACAGAAGGTATTTCCTTGAATGTATTATACTGATTTTTTAGATGGGCATACTGTGCAGAGAATACAAAGAGTAGTCGGAAAGAAGGGGCAACACCAAATCGGGCAAGTCACATCAAGGGAAAGAGGTGAACTGGTGACACAAGTAGGAAGAGTGTGCGCCAGTGATGCAGCACTATCTCCTGTCTGGGTTTTCCCTCGTAAGAGATATGACGAAAATCGAATGATGAAAGGTCTCACACAAACAGGTGCTCGGAGACTCGTGCACAAGTCAGGCTGGATGACCTGCGAGAATTTTATACGTGTCTTAGAACATTGAGTGCAACATGCTCACTGTAGCTTACAAAATAAAATTTTATTAATTCTTGACAACCACCATCGACTTTTGAAGAAATAATGGCATTTGTATGTTAACTCTTCCATCACATACATCAAATAAAACTCAACCATTAGGTCGGACGGTCTTTAGGCCATTCAAAATGTTTTTTTAATAAAAATACCGATGGTTGGATGATGGCAAATTCTGACAAAACATTGACAATTTTTGATCTTCCACCATTGTGTGCTCTCGCATGGGATAGAGCAGCTACACCCACGAACATCAAATCTAGTTTTCGCTGCACCGGAATTTGGCCTTATGATCGAAATATTTTTGGCGAAGAAGAATTTCTATCAGCTTACGTCACTGACAAACCACTCAATGATGAAAATAGACAAATGAACGATGAGAATTCGGTGAATACTGCGACCGACCCAAATGTCACAGGCCCATCCCATAAAGATTTCCATATAGAAACTAGATATGGAGAAGTAACGCAATCACCTCCAAATTCAGGCTTTATCTCCCATGAAATACTCCGTCCTTACCCAAAGGCTGCGTTGAGAAAAGATCTTGGAAATGGCAGAAAGAAAAAAAATCCATAATTGCAACTAACACTCCAGAAAGGGATGCACTTATTACAGCGAAAATGAAAAGAAAGAACCTACGAGCAGTTGAGAAAACAAAGAAAAAAAAATTGGAGTGTTCATCTGAAAGCGAAACGGAAGTAGTATTAGCAAATGATAGCGGTGAGGACCTAGAGTTTGGAGATCTAAATGAAAGCGATGATGAAATAAAATGTGGAAGTCATATCATAGCAAAGGTTTACAAAAATAAGTCTAAAGGCGGAAGAAATTTTGTAGCAAGGATTTGCAACACAAGTGACAAAGGGTATGAAGTGCAATTTTTCAAGAGGTTATTTCCTGCGAATCGTTTTTTCAATAACAGAAGAGAAAGCATTCTTATATCGGATGTTGTGACAAAACTCCCAAATCCAATCACTGATACATGACCGAGATTCAAAAAAACAGCACATACTTTAATGTAGACTTAGTGCAATATAGTTTGTTATGAGTTTCATTCAGTTTCTTTGTTTGTCCGAAGTATATCTCAATAGGCGATACTCTGGACAATTTACACTTTTTTGTATTTTGAAATAAAATAGGAATACCGATTTTTATTATGTACATTACCTACATAAATAACCAAAATTTAATAATAGCTTTAAAAAAATAGTGAATTATTGTCATGGCCCCAGCTATTTACCATACGAAAAAAAAGTGTCCGAAGTATCCCCACCTTCCCCTACAATACAGAACAAATGCATGCAATTTATATTCGAGAGTGAATACATTTAACTCAAAATATAAATTAAAACATAAAATTTGATCAGATTGTTTTAATGGTAGTATTAAACGTAATAATCCTCAGTTTATATCATAAATAAGTCCATCTCACAAAAATTGTTTTATTTTATTTCATGTTATGATGCATATTGATGTGAATTCGATTATTTCTTCACGTTGTAGCAAACTAACAAGCATTTATATAAAACGGGAAAACAGTCACTCCGGATATTTACAAACGGAAACCGGTATTTAATGTACTTATTATTTACTGATATTTGCTAATAAATAATATTAATTATTGTAGTGAATTGAAACACTTAGCGTCGCCACCTTTGAGAGCGAAATTTGTGACCTTCAGTCCGCTAATTTACTTCTATTGGCTAAATTCTAAAAAGTATTCAAAAAAGATGGCGATTCCGCGCGCACATTCAAAATTTACCACTGCTTGCCCGTAACTTGACCGCCCGCCCTAATGTGAGTTTAACAATACAATATGAATGTTATAATATTTGAGCTGACCGTGACTTGACCGTGACCTGGTCGGCAGTGTGAATCGACCTTAAAGTATAACGTTTTGTGAACTGCCCATCGACGGTGTCATACATTGCGCCTACTCTATATCTACATGAAAGAACATAAAACTAACAAGGGATCTACGACACGAATTTCGTATTGCTTCTTTTAATGTACTTAGCAAGCGCAACATCTAAACTTGGGAGACAAATATTTTCAGAACTATACGTTAAGCGAATACAGTAGAAATCACTTATAACAACGTCGGATGTAACAAGTTGCTTGTAGCGTCCGAATTGTTGGGTCCCGACTAATTTGAATATAATATAATGTAAATTTTAAGCGCTTGTAATGACCCTTTTTCGACGAAGTCTGGTATAACGTCCAAATATTTAGCCTGCTTTTACATCCCGAGTCGGATACAACGACGTGCGAGACTATTTGAATACGCAAAAAATATTCCTTTACCTTCACATGTTTTCACACTACACTTAAGAAACAAACTTAACTAACAGAAAGTGAAATAAGTTTCCTTGGAATTATTGTACCAATATGAAATGCGGAAACAACGGAGTTCTTTTTCTATTTGTCTTTGCATTAAAACTGTGTAAGTTATGTATTTTTTGTTATTACAAAGTAATAAACGTTAAAAAGATAATGAAAAAGCAAGCTTAGATATAACACATGCAACGACCACATAAGATGATTTGTACTGTATTTGGATATTGTCACTTTTTAAAAAAAATATGATCTGGAAAGTTTGGGAAAGCGAATTGCTAGAGGTTTTGTGGTACAGCACCGTAAACTCCTACAATTTGAAATGCTCTTCATATACTTTTTATCATATTCTCATTACTACTAAAAAAAATTAAGACAACATACCTGAACCGTCCTCTCTATCTTTATAGAGAGGTAAAAACAGTAATTTGTTTTTGTTCAACATTGAGGTCTATCTCTGAACATTTACAAGTTTCAACAATTTTTATAACTTGTAGAAACATAAATCATCATTGTTGCAGTTTATTATTCGTTGATGGTCTAGTCTAGTGGCCAGCATACTTGGCTATCAGTAATGGGGTTTTTGGTTCAAATCTAAGACCCTGCTTGCTCTCGTAGTTGGGTTTTAATTAGAGCTGTTGCTTGAAACCGGGTACCCGGGCACAAAGCTCGATCTCGGGTACTACCCGGTTTCGGGTAAAGCCCGACACCCCTATCGAGACCCGGGTAATACCCAATTTCACGTAATACCCGGCTCGGGTAAAACTCGATTTCGGGTCAAGCACAATGTCGGGTAATACCCGGTTTCGGGTAATCCCCGGTTCGGGTAAAGCTCGATTTCGGGTAATACCCGGTTTCGGGTAAAACTCGATCTCGGGTAATACCCGATTTCGGGTAAAGCTCGATAGCCGGGTAACCCGGAACCGGGTAATGCACTGAACGAGTACCCGACTCCTAAAAAAGACTGGTTTCGACAGCCCTAATTTTAATGGTTTCCTCTCTAAACCTCATGGCCGGCCCATGTCTCCTATAATTAGTGAAAACTGTTGGGGATGCGAAGACATGAATTATCATTATTATTAAAAATAAATGAATGGGCTATATCGTATTTGGCAAATAGGAGGGCAAATGTTGATAATAGAAAATAGCAAAAAGAAAATAAGCATATACTCTGCCCCTGTTTTTGCAAAATACTAACATTTACAAACCAGCTCAAGGTGGCAGGAGTTTACAACACTACATTAAACGATAGGAGAAATTAGTAAAAACTAAGAAATATACTTCAAGCATATTATTGAAGTAAATACGAAATGTAGTTGCATTTTATACAAAACATAAACGACTTTTTATATAACAACTCAACAACAACATTTTTGTGGTATAAATATGGACTAGATTAACAGTTAATAAATTGATATAATTTATATGACTTAAAATACAGATACCTCAACATTTTAATAAATAGCTTTATAACCATATACGTATCCAAAGGAAATTCAATGAAGTTCATTGTGAAAAATTACGTGTTTAATTATGTATAATTATCAACGTAAGTAGAGGTGAGGACCATTTAAGGTGCGCACACAGTACGAACTAGTTGGGGAATAAGCTTTTGATAAGCTGCAACAATTGTTATTTATGTTAAACATGGCACAATTAACCCTAACGCTTATTTAGTACCGACTATGTATAGTTAAGTTAATGCAGCTTATCTTCTTTTATCCGCAACCAGCACGTATTGTAAGCGCATGCTTAGATATCATTTTTCAATATTAAGCTTTGCAATTGCATTAATGTTTAATGCATTATAATTACAGAAGCGATTATTTTGTCGCACTAATACACTTAACTTCAATTCGCATACCATCCTAATAAATTTATTTTTTGGTCATGTATTGTACAAGGTAATAATTCGTTAACCCTATAATAAACTTTAGCAGGTCTTTTCTAATGCGATTCGAAGAAACAAATGTTATATGGACCTAGGATCAATCTTTTCTTTATTTCAAAATTATATAATAATAAAGATTTAAATAATACTTCTCATTTCGTGAAACAAAGTATAACATAAACAAAGAATGCTACCTACTAAAGTAAAAAGTACGTCACAAGATGTACCACATCTGAATTGGGTATGTGATCAGTCGCTACTTGAAATTTTTCGACTAACTGATCAGGAATTGCGATTTCCACAACCTTTGCTTTCTCGATATTATAGTATATTTCATTTTACGAAATTAATTATATCATTTATGCCATTTATAACACCGAAACCGAAGATTGGACCTATGTTCATAAAACATAAAAATCTAAAGAACTATCATCTATCAAAGTTTGTCAAACGAAGTAAACCAATGTAACAAAAACACGCTTCGCAAGATTATTACATATTTATGTTTTTAAAATATTTAGAGGTCTTGTAAATTGTAATTGCTTTGTTAGAAAGGCGCTTTTTAACATACTTCCATTGTTACTATGCTGTAAGACACCACCGTAGCACCATATTAGCACAGATAAGTATAGAGATAGCTCACTGCTGCAGAATTGGTAAAAACGCGCGGGTTGCATAAATCAAAGGGTGCAATATTTCGATTTAATCAGATGTAGAGACTTGCAGTGCGGGCGGATGATAGTTGTTTTTCTTAAAAAAAAACATACTATGTTTTTGCCGTGCAGCTGTTATTCACCTAGATTAGAAAATACGAAATTTATACTTGAATATGGATTCTTTACCCTATTCTTTATTTATGATATAAATATTCTCTATAATCTCTATAGATCGTTCACCTACAATGAGCACAAAACCGATTTAAAAGTCTATATATATATATATATTTCTCATCGCCGCTACCATAAAAAAGAAACTTTAATTTCAATTTACAGAAAAAAAATCCCTCGTTATTATAATTACCAAACTATAAATGTCTGTAGTATCCGTACCCAGGGACCCGAACCCAAATAAAGTAACGGTCCTCATCCGGTTCCGGTCTAACGAAAATAAAAGTTTCGGTTCTGGTTTTTGCGATACCGGTATCAAAAATATTATTTCGGTGCCACTCTGAAAAAGAATTTGGATCCAAACGGTTTTTTTCGGCCCAATCTTTCATTTAATCTAATATTTCTTTCGAGATTTCAACTTTAGTAGTATTTATGTCAATTGTAATCTGATTTGATAAAGATTTCATATTGAAATCCATTTTCCCAAATTGTTCTTGTTTGAAATCAGGATTTGCATTCAAAGGTTTTTTCAAATTTATTTTGTGGCAACTCTAAGTGATTAAATAAATTCATAAAATGAACTGAAGTAGACGTCAAGTACACTAGTAATAAAATATTCGCATTCGCAAAAAGATGTTTTTTTTCGGAAAATTATAAAAAAAAATCATGAAAATCTACTACACTACTGCTATAATACCAAAACAAAATTAAAAAATAATTAATTTCTTATTTAATATGTTTTATATTAAATAAGAAAAAAGAATAAATTTAAAGAAAAAAATAAATTAAAGGAGACCAAGTCTTCAGAATACTAACATACACAATACACTTTTTATAATATATTCTTATAGTAAGAGAACAAAAAACGAAAATCAACAAAAAATTTGAATTTATGGAATTCTATTTATGTATTTACTCGATCAACCCTTTTAAATTCTAAACAAGAACTGAGAACAACAAAATTTAAAAAATGGAACAAACCGATATCTTGTAAAATTTCAGTTTTGGTCGGCAAATAACCGTTAAAAACTAGTACTAAACTATCACAACAACGTTAGTTACTTTTTTTTTATTACTTATGTTATGAACTCCCAGTAGCACAGTTAATCAATAAAAATTAAACTCACAAAACTTATCTTGATCACTTACTTGCACAATTTACAATTCGATGTATTCTCTATCGGCACCTAATTAAAATAAACATGAACTACTATTCTTGCTTGACAAATACATTGAATACCGACAGTCGACTATCGATAATTATTGATAGTGCACTATCGATAATTATGGATATTCGAGTATCGATAGTTGAACGTGGCCGACGTCACCACGTATATTTAGTTTACAGCGCAGAAGGATGCCCAAATTCAATTGGAAACACTACAAGCATCGTCCTAATGTGCTATTTATTTTTTTTATAAATAATCTAAAGGTTTTTGTTAATTAAAAACGTTTGGGTTATCAGTCATCAACTATCCAATGAGTGGAACTAATTCTTTCTCTTTGTAATATCTATAGTAACTGGTATTGATGAGACCATGAAACGAAATGCTAGTGTTAGGACAATTATCATTATGCAATAAAAAACACACAAATAATAAATAGCAAGAAACGAAATACAATCTAATTCTGAGGACATGTTATTTCAGTAGAGTGGTGGGCACTATAGATAGTTATCGATAATCAACTATCGATAGTGCCCACCACTACAATTTCTACTTTAAGTTTCTACAAACCCTTTCGAGAGTTTGAAATGTTTTTGAATATGTTTTTCAAAAAAAATAAATCGCGTGTTGAACATAGTGTGGTGTCATCTTCAGAACAAATATATTGTTTTTACAATTACTGCAAGAAAAAATATTATTATTATTATTATGAATTAATTTAATGCGTACGTATTCCGCTAGATATGCAGTTGCACGTTCTTCTGCCTCATTACTTAATAGAGATGAAGTATTAGGCTCTAAGTTGTCTTCATCCATCTCGCAATTTGTGGTTTTAACGGATCTTATTAAGTTGTTACTAGCATTTGTTCTAAAACTTGCTGGATAAGTTCTTACAGTTGCATTTCCCCCTCAAAGTCTAATAAAGGAAACGAAATTTTCTGGCGGATCTTGGTTTAACCGAGATGTTAAAAGATGTGAGTTTATGTAGCGTATATTATCAGATACGCTGTAGTGAATTTAAAATTTAAAAAATCCCACCAAAACACAAAACCCGGTGGTCGTGAGGTTTTACCCTTTTTTACCCCTCTTATTTTTCCTAAGTTTTGGAATACTTCCCTACGTTAAAAAATAGTGTTGAGTTGTGCCTTATTTTGATCGCAATAGGAAGATTTGAAAATGTATACTTTATCTTTTTTAATAAACGAAAACCTCATGGTGATCCGCGAATTTAAAACATGGTAATGGTGTAATGGTATATCCCACAGGAGGGGCGTACATTTAATAAGTAATTGCATTTATTACAAATACTAAACAGGCGCGGCTGGTGCATGCGTCATCGAGGAGCCTACCTCATCGCATTTCTTCGTATAACTTCGTAACTACCTTCTTAACATACTAACATAGCATTCTCCACACGATATTATACGACAAACTTCGATCATATCATTTGGATTGCATTCACAATTTTGTGGTACATAAGTTTTTACTGTTTTATCAACGTAACAAACATTTCCTAGTACGGTATTTGCCCATATTTTTCATCAATTAAGTGCGTATTAAATCATTCTTTGGTATTAAAAAAAAATAAGTCTTTTTATTTCTCCGGGACTTTCCGCACCATATGTATTCATCATTCATTTATTGTTATATACCTGCGCGAGTCTGCGCGAGTGTTAACTGACAGTAATGCAGCGCTCCGCGGTAAACTTATTCAGCGTTCCATACTATTAGCACAGAATATCTAACAACCAGAATATCATCTCTTTGTCGGCTCTTTTGATCCCAGTGCGCAAAATTTCGTGACCTTGATGTCACTGCTCGGGCGAAAGTCAGACGAATATAAACTTGAAGTCAACGACGTGTGCTTAATGCAAAGAGTGAACCACAAGTTCTCACCAGATTCAATGGCGGATCAAGCTGCGCGTTGAGAATGCGCGAACCCTTTCCGCCAGGCCAAGATGATATTCTGGTTGTTAGATATTCTGTGCTGTTAGATTCAGGATTCCATTTTTAGCCGCCGCCAATATTCCCGTAAGGTGAGCTATCTGTGTACTTATCTGTGGATATTAGTGACCCAATGTTATATACTTAGACACGTATAACCGTTTTTTGCTCTAGAATATTACTGATACTACAGCTAACAAAAGGTCAATGTATATACTTATGTGCTTGATTGTCGATAAACACTGTATCTCATACAAACTCAATTTCAACATCTATTCAATTAAAAAAAAATACATGCAAAATGTATAATTTTTGGCACTGCTTTAAGAAGCACGTCTAATCTACCTTAATATCTATTAGACAAGTTCTTATTGAAAACTCACAAACAGCCAAGAGAAGTGACAAGAACACTTAATATCGTATGTATAAACTGAGATCCTTATTTGCGCGGTTATTGAACAGAACAAGCTCCAAACTAAAATTTGAAGAGGGTTTGTCGTTAATATATTGAAATTTATAAATCCACAACAGAAATAAATAAATAAAAATTTCAAGAACACCATTAAAGCGAATGAGCATTAATTTCCTAAAGTGATAACTCGGTAACAACAAACACGTTCCACGCCTTACGAAAATATCGTTCTTATGAGCAAAAATAAATTATGCAGGTACTTTGGGTTTAATTACTTTTTCATAGAGGTTTTTAAACAACTTAGATTTAAATTTTGAAAACCGTAACATCCGTTTGCGAGAGTTAACATTTGTTTTAATTGATCCAACGTTTTCAAACATACAACAACGCAACAATCTTCTCCTTTTTTCGCACAGTTGTTATTTGGTTGTTCAAACATAGGTTTTTCGATTTTACTTCCACAACATGAAGCTTTATTACAACAATTACATGCATCACTAGAACAACAACTACCACGTTCTTTGTTTCTGCTACTGAAATTGTCATTAGTCCCAGATTTACTGTTACCGTTTTCGTCTTTTACAGATTTCTTTCCGGGATCGGATGTTTGGTTACAACCATGACAACTATTATAAGGATCGCACTTACAATCGACGCATTTACATATATCCGCTTCGGCAGTAAGATCTTTTAAAACATTATTCATATTTGAAGATTTGTCTTGAACAAATTCACTTGTATTCTCCGGATAGTAGTTTGGTTCAACCTGAGGTTCCGCTAAATTTACTTGTGGTGATCTCAAATCTATATATGACTGTATAGTTGTAGGAAGAGCATTGACTGAATTTTCTACCATTGCTGATTGTTCATAGATAGGGCTCATATTCATAAGATTCATAACATCAATCCACGTTGACGGAGCTTCTTCTTCACATGCTAAAGACATTTGTAATGCTTCTGGCATGTATATTTGCTTATTTAAAGTATCCTGATTTTCGAAAGGCACAATTTCCTGTACACTTATTATTTTAACATTTGGAGATTTGCTTCTCTTTTCCTTATATCCATTTGTCAACAATTCAGCTTGTTCGTTTCCAAACATTTCTACATCAAATCCGGTCGCAGAAGGTTCATTTAAGCTGTTCCTTTCTATATCTAACAAGTCTATAGCCGCATTCTCAATTTCTGTGATAATAGAATTTTCTTCGAGTTCCATTTGCGTGCCATTTAAGGTTTCGCCGTCCTTGCCATTCTCTACATTCTCAGTACCTATGTTGTAAGATAATTGTGTTGGTATTGGATCTGCTGTGTTAACTGTTGCATAGTTTTTCAAACCACTGGCAATTTCAAATGTTTCCGTGGGATCCGATTGAACAGCTGCGCATATAGGTTTATTTGATGAGTTTTCTTCATCATTGGCATTCTCGACAATGTAATTATTATTTAAATGCGATGTAGATGGCGCTAATACAGCAAAGGTATTTTTGAACATGTCTGACAAATTATCAGAATTGACACCTTCCGCTAGCATTAATATGTCATCCACATGTTTAGGCGCATCCATATTATCATAATTTCCATTCTGTAAAGATTCTTTCAATCCTGAAAAAGAAACGCGCAATATAGTATTACATTTTTGATGAAAAGCCGAATATTTTCCAGTATAAAACAAGCATAAAATTTACGCCTCGTTATAAACGCTTTCTCTCTTCCAAACTTAAGAGTACCTAATTAAACAACTGATGTGACACATAAAATATCCGATCATTCCACGCTATATCAGATTTTTTTTAATCTAAGGCGTCTAATTCACTCAGCAAAGGTACACGCTTCACTAATTCGAGATCAAGATTACTTACATAGATATTTTATTCGGTGCGTTTACGAACGGGAAGGAAATTTGTTGTTCATCTCTTCTTCTACAGTTAATCTAATAACACCCAAACATATTGAGAGATCGTTTAACCTACGCGAAAGATAAAGCGCATCTCATCGAAAAATCGGGCATATGATGATCGCGATAAGATTTACATTAGACTGGCGAAACGTGCTATCGGAACTAAGTTCAAGGAATACGTAGCAAGTTATCGCTATGGCAAATTGGAATCATCCGGTATGCACAATATATAAACAACACCGAACATAATATCGATGTAGGAAACTTTCAATTAGTGAAGAGTGTACCTTCACGAAGAGAATTATACGAAACCATATGGGTACATGAAAAAAACATTAGAATAACGGGCTGTACCCATCCACCAGTCAGCATTAATTGATTTATGAGAGTAAAATGTTTCATACTTGTCACTGATTTTTAGGGATCTCGACAGGTCAAGTATTCGTAGAGAAGTATTTGTAAATATGTTTCTTTTAGAAAGGGAGAGAGTGACGACTGCATGTTTAGACAAAAGATTTTTCTTAATTCGTTCGGTTTTCTGTTTGAGAATGGGGATATATGTACTTATTCCCGAAATAATTATTTCAAATTGATAAAATCTCGTGTAGGCCGGAGTGACTGGATATTTCATGTGTGTATTAATCATAGAAATTGAGTGGGGGAGAACTCGTTTCAAAATGCGCCATAAATGTAAATTTGAAGGCAGGCATTTTGAAGGTCGATTATAGTCGCTAAATTTAAATTTTAAATAATATTCAAAGTTTATAATAATTTTGTTATATACAAGGGAAAATTGTCCTGCCTATAATCATCAGAACATCAATACCTAAAATGTTTGTAGAAAAACAGTTGCGTATTTGATCAAGCTTCTTGTTTATTTGCTGTTTGTGGTTTATACTCTTTACATAACACATAAGTGATTAACTATTTACATTTTTTTCTCATAGCACTCTACCTACCTATTTCCGTAGAAATATGCATCACATCCATAACACATAACCCACATAGCCAAATTTAAATTGCCCGCAATTATTCTTAGTAACTTCAACGTTGAAACATAAAATTACCTACTATTTTGTACTACACCCATAGTTATTTTAATCTCTACGTTGAAGTTATTAGGAATTGTGGCGGGAAATTTAAATTTGGCTATTAGGGAATAGAAATTTAAAATTGAAATACCTCGGATAATACTTAAGATAAACATAGATTATATATATTTTTGTAAAGCCAGAAAAAATGCTATTTAATTATAACATACCTAAACTATATTTTTCGAAATTTGAAATGATAATGATTTTATCTTTCTTTCATATCTCTGCTGCAAGATGTATTTATTTGTTATGTATATCGAATGTGACCGCATATATGAAAGTATACATGACATGTAGCAATTCAATAGCACCATGCGATACCCCAGAAGTATACACTCTATTAAAGAGAATAAAAGTACTAACCGTTTTGATTATTATTATAAACCACGTTTCCTACATCTTCCCATTTTAAACTAGTTGATGTATCCAACATAAGTTTCTGTTGAATGTTCGATGCATGTTTAGACTCAGTCCTGATTTTATCGTCAATTTTGAAATCTTCAATATCCACTTCATTCTTTACTATTTTGTTATTCCACTCATTTTGCGATAAATGCATATCATCTTTTACATTCACATCAAGTTTGCTATCAGTTTTATCTCTATCCTGTGTTTTTAAATGTGTTTTAATGTGGGATTTTAGACTGTGTGGTGTCGAGAATGCTCTTGAACAGTCAGATTCTGCACAGGCATATGGTCGTTCGCCACTATGAGTTCTACGATGAGTTTTCAAATGGTGGCTCGCCGTAAACGCTTTTCCACAACCATTTTCTTCACACCTAAAAAATAAAATTGTTATTTATTTAAATGTAACTCATAAGAAAACGATTATAATATTCTGGTTTGAACTGTTTTTTTTCTATGTCGAAAAAACCAGTATAATTGGAGTGAGACATATGTCGGGTTGGCCCGCCCACATCTTTAGATAGGAGAGGTATGGCGCAAAATACTGACACAGGCAAGCACCTCTTGGTTGGATGGTTTACGGACGGTTCAGAAACAGAGTAAGTAGGTGTGCAGGAATATTTTGTCGCAGTCCAAGAGTTAGTAAATTCTACAACACTTGTTGACACACGACTTTTGAGGCTGAAAAGTATGCCACTGAAATGTGTGCTGTAGAGATTTTGAATAATAACATGGGTCACAAATCAATCAACATTTCCAGTGACTGTCAGGAGGTTCTGATAGCACTAAAAGCGAGTAAAATGCAACTCGAAGCTGATCTATAGCTGTGCAAACATTCTAAATATATTGAGATCGACTAATATATCCATAATGTGGGTACTTACGCATGCGCTCATTCAAACATATGAAGAAACAGGCAAGCTTTCGAGAAAGGATACTGTTACAAAGAAATTTCAAATTCTACAACCTGCTGTTTGGTATTGCACCCATGGTAAATCATAAAGTGCTCCAATATTGGAGCAATTGTCTTGGTTTGGTATATGTGAAAAAGTGCATTTCATCAAATTATGGTTGAATCAAGAAACTACTTGAACTTGACTGTAAAAATGTCAGAATATTTTTTTCTATTTTTACAGATCATACACAGAATCGAACTCTCTGATGAGACTAAATGCTGGCTGTGTTTGGAGGATGAAGAGACTGTAGGGCCACTGCCCAGCCCTAGTCCTCCGCGAGAATCAGGTATGTGATTTCTGGAAAGGTTGACCTCTCCCTAGAAGACCTGATAAAAAATTGTTCAACAAAATTATATGCTTTTTTTAGATTAGGGGACTCAACTTGATGAATGAAGTACAACATCTATGCGAATCCTATTTTCTTTACCAATTACCAATCAGTTAGAACTTGTGCCAATAAAAATTGGGGCAATACCACTGAAAGACAAAAGAAAAAAACGAATGAAGTTCAACACGAAGACAAGATGATACTGCCGAGTATAAATATTACATTAGCCCAGAACTTAAACTTTGGCGAGCATATCAAAAGAGCGACAGGTAAAGTGCAAGCAGCCTAATTTAAGGTGATCATGCTAAGCCAAGGGAGACGGAGCTGTTTAAAACTCGGGTATAACTATTAGTTGGGACATAGGAAGGGCCAAAGGAGGAAAATGCCCAATTATATTGGGTTAAGGCATACGCTCAGACAAAACGAAATGAAAGCACTGACGAACGAGTTGTAGCGAAACTATTCTTTGCTAGATTGTCCAGCGGAAAGTAGGGATGGTCGCATAATACTTAAATTTTGAACGAATATTTGTAGTTAAGTAGTCAAAAATATTTGGTTAGCTATATCAGAAAAAAAAAGTAAAATATAATAAATAAGTATATTCGCTTGATATCTTATAATTTTGTAAATGGTCAAGTTAATATTCAGACTAAAAAGAGCATTGGTAGAGGTCAGCACATTAATTTTTTATGCAAATAATTAAATTATGTTCTTAGCACCATCAGGACAGAACAATAAGTTTTCTTTAAATTGATTTTTTATTGGCACACAAAGCATTGTCCAGTTACAAATAAATAATTCATATCTTTTTTTTTTATTTCAATAATTAATAATATAATACTGGCAAAAGTCAGATCCCTTTTTAACTGTAAATATATTTGACTTACTTATACGGTCGCTCTCTTGTATGCGTACGGATATGCTTTTTTAAATCACTCAGGGTTGTAAAAAATTTCATGCATCCATTAGATTCACAATTAAATGTCTTTCCATTATGCAACCGTTCATGAGCTCTTAAACGGTGGAGAGTATTGAACGCCTTCTCGCATCCTTCATGTGTACATTCAAATGGTTTTATTTTTGTATGCACCCTTATATGGATTTTCAAACTATATGATGTTAAAAAAGCTTTACCACAATTTGGTTCAGTACATTTAAATCGATATTCACCTGAAAAGAAAATGAAGAATCAAGAGAATCCGTTACTCTTTACTGTTCCGTTGGTATTACTTACACAACATTATTCCATAAATTGCAGCATTTAATGAAACAAGCAATAAGCAACAGCATCACGAAATAATATATCAACAAACCTTTATGAGTTTTCATATGTGTTCGTAGATTTCCAACAGTGCTGTATGTCCTAGTGCATCCATCATAATCACAATGAAATCTATTAACTAAAGTCTCTTTAGTATCCGGAATTGTGCTGTGTATTGTGATCGTGGCATGAGATGGTTCTTCCGGCATATCTCCAGATAGACCAGGATTAATGTGCATATATATTTCATCTGGCGAAATTGTATGATAAATGTATCTAAAAATTATTTTCAAGATCACTCTTTAAATAATTACTATTATTATTTATTTACAAAACAAATAATCGAAATAGGTGCATCTAATCCAATATCTCTTTTGATATTTTTGTTCTGGGGTTATGTCAAACGTCAAAATTATAAAAAAAAAATATATATCCAGCCAAGATACAAACCATGAAATGTAATTCTCAGCTGATTTTCAGAAAGTTGAATTACTAAATTTGGGCAGAACAAGATCTCTAACAACGTTATTACTATTAAAAACTGACCCTGCATTTTCATCATATCCTTGTAGTTTCCCTATATATGTTGTATTCTCTGGCCTTTCTTCGCTCGAAACTTTGCTGTAATTTATTACTGGCAACTGTTCATATACTTTATTAAAACACATATCAAGACTCTCATCCAAACAATCTTGCAAATCATGGGACACCATAATATTTTCGAAATTACGCTCACAAACTCCGGTTTCGTTTTTTACTTGAGATTCCATTTTTTATAACACTTCTAACTTTATCTTTGGATTATAGTCATGCCACCACACTGGAAAATACCAAATAATACACTCAAAAACATGATTTCAGTATAGAAACAAACCTCATCTATTTTTAAACATGTCTATGTTCCCAACTAAATTATAAATAAATTTCAAACATTATCAATGTTATTTTAATTAACTGGGTGAAAAATATTACATATTTAGAAATAAGGGTATTATTACTGTATAGTTGTATAGTATAGGACACATGACAACAAAATTAAACGTAAGGCGTTGTATTTAAATTAGTTTAAATTTCCCGCTAAATTTGTATGCCGGTAATGTAAATTTCGGCATTATTAACTAGACAAAATTCAACTATCTATCTCTTTCTCTTCCTTTTACGATTTGCAAGATGGTAAGTGTCGTGTGTTGAATTATTTTCGTGAAACATCCGTAATATTTTAATTAGTTTATTCTATATTATGCGTATTTAAGAGTTCCAAAATGTTGCATTTGCTTGTGATTTAAGTATTTCTGTCATACATTTACTATATACATCATTCTTAAACATATATATCTGTGTGTACTGTATGCATAAACATACATCAAAACATTGTATTTTTCTATTTTGTTGAAGCACTGCAGCATTTTCTACTGTATGTAAAATATAGTATGAACTATAAAATACTTCTTGCTTATGCAATTTTACTCATAATGATAATTGTATATATTATTTCAGGCTCGGGGTCCAAAGAAACATTTGAAGAGGTTAAATGCGCCCAAAGCATGGATGTTAGACAAATTAGGAGGTGTATTTGCACCTCGTCCATCCACGGGTCCCCATAAATTGAGAGAATCACTCCCATTAGTGATTTTTCTGCGCAATAGATTAAAATATGCCTTAACCAATAGTGAAGTAACTAAGATTGTTATGCAGAGATTAATTAAAGTTGACGGCAAAGTGAGAACTGATCCTAATTATCCTGCAGGGTTTATGGGTATGTTATAGTATATTTTGTTTGTGCTATTAAATACCATCTTAATTGTAGATGTCATTACAATTGAGAAAACTGGCGAATTTTTCCGACTTATTTATGATGTAAAAGGCCGATTTACAATTCATAGAATTACAGCTGAAGAAGCAAAGGTATGTAGTTTTCTTTGATAAATAACGCAGGTTATAGTGTACATTATATTCAATATGCATTTATGAAAATTATATTATTAGAGGATAAATTATAAACTTTGGAGAGACCTATGGTCCACAAGCAATTTAGGATTTGTTTGATCATATTTTATTCAAACGACTAGTCTAATTTAAAAATTTATTGCTGACACCAAGCACATTTGAACAGCTACAAATACAATATTTAGACATTTTATCATATTTACCCATCAGATTATGCAAAAATTAAGCTTTCTTTATCGATGCCAAAAACCTTTCATATGTGTATATTGTAGCATGTTCTTTATGAAAGGTTATGTTACATTGAAATGTTCACCCAAAGTATTAACAAATTAATTAACTGAATTTATTTGTATCAGCGGTGAATACTTGCTTGTACAGTTTTCTTAAACTGCTGATGTATAGTCAATTTGCATGTGCTACTTTTGTATGCACTATATATGTTTGCTTCTAAAAAGTTATCCAAAATATTACAAAAAATTACATGTCGGTATTTTCCATATTGTATATTAAACAATGATTGTTTTTTTGTTAGACTCTTGGTTGAATTACTATGATTAGGTAGGTAGATTTAAAAATTGATTATTACATACAGTTAGATATCATTATGTAAACCACAAATTGGAAAAGACCATGGAAAGATAAACCAGATTGAATATCCATTGTTAAACATGATGTTAAATATTCACTAAATATTTGATAATCAGTAATCATAGTAATTAGGTAAAATCCCAAACATGTGAAAATCACTTTCAATCGATTATTTTTCAGATAACTATTTATTAGTCCTTTAGTAATTGGTGTAAGGAAAATATACCAAGAATGTAATTCTAGTTTTTTTTTTTTTTAATTCAGTGAGATTAAAATGAATTGAAATGAATTAAAATGATGACAAATAGAATATATCTGAATAAGTTGAGACTACTTCTCCTTATTAGTGCAGATTGTCCTTACTCATCTGATTTTACTGCTTAACTTATAATACGTGTATGAAATAAGGCTTTACTTTTTATAGTATGTCACTTGCGAGTATAAAGTAATGCAATTGTTTCATAGATGGGAAACTTTATATCTAGTTTTGTAAAACGTATGTTTTGCGCCTGCTGCTCAATAATTATACGTATTTTAACCAATTGCGAATTTATCTGTTGAGCTACATTTTTACAACTTTACATTAATCTTCGCGGAATCGTTGCAGGAGCAAGATATGCTTGAAAATGCTAGATAGTAGTGCCGCGTAGCCCTTCCGGAAATATTCAGGCGATTTCTTTCTTTGATCATAATAAGACCAGAGTAAGAATAAGACACTGATTAACAGCACTAATGCCTGATTCCGCAAGAAAGGTAGGGAAAGGTATTAATAAACTGCCTCTCCAATATTTGCGATAAAAGGATCTTTCATCCAGTCGCACACCTTCAAGTTTTTTTCAAGTCCAATTTTAGTTAGTACTAAAACACTGCCATCGCACGCATGGTGACCGATACCAAGAACACCTGCCGACAAACTTTAAAGTTACCGACAGTTTATAAAACTGCATTATTACTCTATACGCAGATTGTACTAGACAAATGGGAAAAATTATTATATTATTGATTTTCCAAAAACGATTAAAGAATTAGCGAAAATGAATAAGTTATTGTAAGATATTAAATGTTTCTGAAAAAACATATATGTACTTACATCATACACGTTTTTTTTTTATATGTATCATCTTTTATTAGCTTAGTCACGTAAATTTTTCGCTTGACTATATCTTCCTTTTATATTGCAACTAGTATCTGCATACTTATGTTTTATAAGTAAATATTAGAAGTTAAAGATAAAAGTACAATATCATAATTTTATGTTCTACAAAATTTACGTTTCAGTACAAGCTTTGCAAGGTGAAGAAAGTTCAAACAGGACCAAAAGGTATACCATTTTTGGTAACACACGACGGTAGAACTGTTCGGTACCCGGATCCTGTCATAAAAGTAAATGATACTATACAACTGGAAATCGCCACGTCGAAGATCCTGGACTTTATTAAATTTGATTCTGGAAACCTCTGTATGATAACTGGAGGTAGGAATTTGGGACGTGTTGGTACTGTTGTGAACAGGGAACGTCACCCAGGATCATTTGATATTGTTCACATCAAAGATTCAAATGGCCATACATTTGCAACCAGGTATTTACTTACATATAGTGTATATAGTTACTTTTCTATTAAAATAACAACATTATGAAGTACAATTAATTATAAAATGGAATATATGCAATCATAATTCACCGCACATAGTTACTTACTAGGTCATGAAAACCCCACGTCAGACAAAGAAAACGAGAATATTTTATTTTTTAATAAGAACAACAACCCAACCTTTTAAAATACTTTCTAAATGTTTAAATATATTTATTTTGAACGGCATTTTAATAATCAAAACATAGTATAATATATGTATTTACTCAGTATTTTATTGTAATTAGTGTAAGGTGCCACTCTAGTTTAAAAAGTCATGTTTTCAAATCTTAAAAATCTATTAATCTGTGTTCTTCTTTCGATTGTCCGCCTTGTTATAATGGGTACGGGATATACCTTTGCTGCTAAGTAAGGAGCTTTACCTTCCAGAAAATTTAAAACTTCGTTTTTCTCAAGTGTAGAAAGCTAATTTTGTCTTTGCCCCAATGGAATTCAACTCTTTAAACTCTTTTAAGGATACATCACCTCCAACACTCATCTGGTACGCCTAGCATTCGTAGTGTATACTATAATAATAATAAGTATTTTCAGTAAACCAAAATATATGTAACGAGCAGAGTCTATACTAGGCCCTTTACTTTAGATTTAGCACGATCTAAGAAATTAACACTAGCCATGTAACAGGTCTGTTTGAATGCTGAATCGAGAGTTTTCAAAAAAACTACAAAAACGCGCCTTCCTATCTGTCCCACGTGTTTTCAGCCATAATGACTACAGGTTTTTCTTGAAGTTGTTCTGCTGACTCCTCTAAATTCTCACAAAGCGATAGATATTTTCATCTTAAAGCATCTCATGATGGAAGGTCACCTGAACCAGATATATATTTAGCAAAGTAATTGCGAACAGCTAGATGATTCATTCTTGTATCCCCTAATTTAAAATTTGATTATCAATCATCAGGCAACAAGCTGCCTGATTTATTGCAACAAATTTTGCTTGAAAACTATTGCAATGATCCCCTAATTTAAGCTTTTGATCATATATTTCAATACCCCTATTAAAAACAACAAAAGCCGCTCCTGTATCACCATCACCCATCGACCCATCCGTAAAAATTTCTAAACCCTCTCCAAATGTGGAATCCCTTTACAGGTGGGCAAATGTAAATCACTTCCTTTAAAGGGAAGATGTGAACTTTAGTCATTAATCCATTAGAAAGTACATATTTATAAATTGTATTTGTTTATTGTTTCAATTATAAAAGCGCTACAAACTACAGGAAATAAAGAACAAATGTAATTTTATTTTAAATTAGGTCAGAAAATGTATATGTGCTTTAAAATAAATAGGAAAAAATAATCCGAAATATTAAAACACAACGCAAACAACATGTTTCGCGCATGCGTCGCCAGGCACATATTCCCTAGTGTCTATCCTTGTTTCTATATTCTCTGATATCCCCAAATTCGTGCATGCGAGCCCACCAAAGCGACGTGTCACTTTTTATCTTACTACTGTACTATACAATAAACTAATTAAGTGGGATACATTGAATGGGAAGGGTGTATCATTGCCAATCTTGCGAGTCAAGCAGCAATATGCGGTACCGGTTGTTAGTTGGGTGACCATTCGAACAACACTTCTCCGTAGCTCGGTGTGTTTTGGCACTCTAAGCCAAGGGCCTTCACGGCCTGTAGTGCTGAGTTATTATTTTATTTTATTATATGTATCTATTATGGTCATTTTTGGGACCAATAAACATTTTCCAGTTTCAAATTTTCTGGTGGTGTGTTTTACTTGCAGGCAATTTATATTTATTATTGTGATTTCATGTTTAGACGATCGTGGTATTTCTTTAAACAAACCTGATACTTATTTTGTTAAGACTACGAAATGTTCATTAAATAAAAATATGACAAGGCCCTGATCGAAGCTGAAATTGTGAACTTATAGCAATTACAGTCAAAATGAGGCCTATATTATATTTCTGTTTTGGTCACTGTTCAACTCTTTACATAGTTAGATCAGTATTACCCAAACAGAATACATTATTTGAAGTTATATGTACTGCCGTGTAAATAGCAATACAATGCATACTGATAGAACCCAAAATATCCCATCTTAATACGCAGTTTAAACGCTCATGTTTCGCATATGCCGAGCGTCAGTGTGAGCATATTTTATGAATTTCGTTTAAATGAGATTTCCAACGATACTTTCTACTTGCGTTTATTAATATTAAGAAATTTTCATGTGTAACCTAGACTGTGCGTCCATTCATCATATGTAGTTGTAGTGTCCACCGTCAATGTACTATTTATTTATATCCTCATTACATGAAGGAAATCTAAAGACATTCATCCAGCAAATAATTTTTAATTACTGAAGGAAATACGTTTAGCCACAAATCTAATTGCATTTTTGACCTCGTCAACACACATTTACACGATGCAACAGTAGGTTAATTGTGCCGCTTTAATATGATACCGCGCATTGCATTCTTCTCATTTCAGTTACTTCCAATATAAAATATGCGTAAATTAGCAACTAAATTCAAGGTATTTTTATTATTTTTTTTGTGAAAAAAATTATTTTGACGTAGACTTAAGCCTAAGTTGAATTGCCAAAACGCAGTGGTACCAATCTACGTTACATTAGCCTATTTTTAAAAAAGATTTTCTAAATATTAAAAAAAAATCTAAGACATATGTCGTGCATTAGGTCATTTACAACGCTCCAACTCAGCAGCTGAAACTGAGTTGTCCGTAAATCGATTCCCATTCTTTTCTTTTTTATGTGGAGAAACATGTTTTTCTGTAGCCGTTTTCTTGTGTGGTGATCTAAATGTTGTTACCTTGAGGGGCTCCAGGATGTGAAATGGGTATCCGGCTGGCTTTAATCTCAAAATTTAAAAGAAAGAAAAAAAGAAGTTCTGCGCAATTAGTTTAGAATTTATTTGGTAGGCATTTTACTGTCAGTGTTCACAGGTGAATTGTATTACAACCAAATAAATGATAAATATTTTCATGTCCATGAATAATTTTCATGAATTTATCAATTATATACATACCGGACAATTTATAACATCAGGGGTGCGTTCAGATTTAATGCTCGGTATATATACCCGACGCATTCTAGTCGTTCAGATTTGAAGGAAAACTTGTACGAACGAAACGTCTCGTGCGTTCAGATTTATCAGTCGACAAACAACTTTTCGTCCAAGTCTGAACTGCGGCGAAATTTGTCCCGCATGGGCAGACCTGTTTTTAATTTGACTTTATGTGTGTGTATATTAGTCCTACACGTAGGTTATGTCACAGTATACTCTAATGTTATGATTGTTATGTAGTATGTTATTGCAATTTACTTGTCATAAAGATGGAAGAATTTTCAACCTGTCCGAGATGAAAGTGGAAATATTATATTAAGTGGAGGAAATATATTACTTCAAAATATAAATGGTATATGATAATTACTTTTAAGCAGTTATGCATCATTCTGCTTTACTGTTTACTGTTGTAGATGGAACTATATAGTCTATGTAGAAGCAAGTTTATTTCTAAAAACAATTCTATCCTAGCTGGTATTCTCCTAGGAGGCCCGTAATCTTCATTTCTTTCAAATTCATTTTCTTCATCACTACTGCTCGAAGAAGACATTTCAAACATTTTGTTAATTACCAAAATAATGTCTTGTTAATACTCCTACTAAATATATATTATTCCTATTTCGCAACCCAAACCTAACTTTATATAACCTATGACCTAACCTTTTCCTACTCATAATACACAAGAACAACCGACCGTTCGTTTTTGCGGTGCGTTGGACGAAAAACCACACATTATTTTGTCGACCGTACGCTCCATAAATCTAAACGCACCCCAGTATTTCAAGAAAATGTTTCGGGCATTAAAACAGCAAACACCGTAATTAACTTCCAATCTCAATACTTATAAAAACACTATGTGTGTTTATTAATGAATAAGAAAAATATTCCAAAGGAAATGTAGATGCAAAACTGTCTATTTTATGTTTTAACCAACGTCATCGATTTTTGTCCGTTTGAATCAAATCGATACTTCCGAGTCGAATTAAAAACTATATACCAGGATATCTTATGCCCGGTTTTTTTTAGTATTAGCAAATATAATACTAGTATACATATGGTCAAACACGTATAGTTCCGCTGGCGTACTTTAGAGCGGCGCCACTGTAGCTTCTTCGCGGGGGCAGTTAAAAAGCGGCGGGGCAAGAGACGTACGAAAATAAACAGTGAACCAACCGAACTATGTACTTGATATGGAAGCACTTGAGTATTACAGCTGTGGGTAATTCAGAAATCTATTTCTATTGGCAGTAACGTATATAATACGTGTAAATAATCGCGGCAAATATGAATTCTACCCCCTGGTATATAAATAAGTAGATGGTCTGTGAATCGGATGCTAGGTGTTAGTTTTGCGGTTTATATTTATCCAAGTTATTTTACAGGATGAATGTATGTTTGGAGAGTTGTTCTTTATGAATGCATCTATTATACTTTATCGCTATTTAATTAACGCACTAAACAGAGGTACGCTATAATCGATAATTTTTATTGATGATTTATAAAAATTCCAATTTTATGATTTATTATAAAAAGTCTGCATTTGCACTTGCTTGCATACCTATAAAATCTTCTAGTATAATGTCTCATTTCTAAAAGCAATCTGAGATTTCCTAAAAGCAGCGAACGAAAAAAAATGAAAATCTTTCCTAGAAATAAATTACGAGAAATTTGAATTCTGCTAATACTCTCCTTTTTTTTATCATTTTTTTGTTACAAATATATAGTTTGACAGTTCTAACCATTATACAATATGTACAATAATATAATGTCCAACAATTATATTTTCTATATTGATTCTACAAACAACGAAACAGAAAAAAGTTCAAGAGCGACAAAAGCTTATGTCTGATGCTAGCGTACTTGTACTTGTACACTTTGATAAAAACAAAATTGAGGCAAATACCTTAAAAGTGCAAAAAGATAATAATAATATTGCATATTTTTTTTTCGTAAAGACCCCTCCCAGTAAACCAAATTCAAATTTCGCGCGCATTTTAAGTAACTTGAACATTAAATCATTAAGTTACCGAATATAATTGCGGAAAATTTGAATTTTGTTTACTGGGCTGCGATTGAAACTTGTACTGTAATGTTTTAAGTTACATTTTAAGCAAAATGATTAAAAAAATGCTTGTTCGATAGGCCATCGACTATCCTATGAAAACAGTAAACAATAACTTTGGAAACAAATATGAGCATATATATATAAACATCATGGCATTTCTGAGAGTGAATTTAACAAAAAATTATAGATTTTATAGATACACTTTTTTCTGATATTTTTGTTTCAGTTTTTAGCAAGATGATTTTCTTTCGCTGTTAACTGCAGATATATTGACAAGAATTAGCACAAAAAAAACATAAATTTATATATCAAGAAACAAAGAGTATTTTAAATGTCCACTAGTCCACTAAAAACAAAAATATTTTATCACCGCAAATAAATCAATAGCGGTAAATGAGATATAATGTGTACTATGAAAAAGTTAATAGGCATTTGACGAAATAAATAAAAGCAAATATTCCGTGTGTAGCTTCGCTTTAACGCAAAAATATGCTTTAATTTCATTATAAAAGGAATATTAATCCATTGAGCTCATATATGTTTTGGTTTTTGTTTTATTTCGTTAACTGTTTTGCCTCCTTTAATATTAATTTCATAACAATTTTGCGAAATGACAATTCATTTGTGAATATTCTACCTCTTCGCTGCGCGCGCAGTTAAATCACTTTCATTCGTCTCGCATCGACTCTTCGGTTATCTTATATTTTTACGCCTTTGTGCAACGGAAAATTCCACTTACGTTTAACCACGTCAGATCACGTTTAATATTTGTTTGGTCGTACAGCGAGAAAACGGCGGGAAATAACTAATAATAAACCAAATACACAAACTAACGACGCTATAGGTTAGATTTAATAACTGTGACAGGTGCCATAATAGAAACCGGAAACGGTGCACTATTTTGTATTGTACTTAAACAAAGCAATAATAGGGCTATCTCTATTTGTCACATTCATGAAATTAATCCCTGCATCTTTTTCTGTGAAACAAGCGGAAGCTTTGCTTCTTTTTTCAATAACAATACTTGAGAAAAATAGTCAAATCAGAAGATTGTCTTTACTCGTATGATACATCAATAACGTTGGTTAAAACATAAAATAGACAGAGAGTAATTGTTCATATTTTTGCATTTTTAGAATAATTGAAATTGTGATACGAGTTTGTCTACACTTTAACAATGAATTTAATTTGAACATCATTCTTTCGTAATATATTCTTCCTACATCTACTCTCAGTTGTATTCGATCTTGTTTGCCCAGGTTGTTAAAGATGCCCTATTATACTTGCTGTATTTTTTTTTGTTGCGTTTATTCATTTTACATAGTTACATTTATTTGTTGCAGATTAAACAACGTATTTATTATCGGTAAAGGCGCTAAGGCATTTGTATCATTACCACGTGGAAAAGGCGTTAAACTTAGCATCGCTGAAGAAAGGGATAAGAGGTTGGCCGCCAAAACACATTAATATGTTGTAAAAAAACGTAAGTTTTCAATAAAAACGATTAAAAACTGACTGACTTGCTATTATTTTTTCCATTTAAGTATCTTATTCCCATATCTAAAACGAAAAAAAATCTTTCCCCCTAAAGTGTGTGACATGTAAATAGACAGTTTTAAAGTGCAATTGGTTCTCGCAATTTATGGCACTTTCTGCATTTTTGGTCGCTAACAACTTTTTGTGAAAAGCAGACTATACGTTTCGATTTTTTCTTTTTGGTGGTATTTCGCATATTTTTTGCCGGCGTTCTGACATTGAATATAAATAAGTAGCTGTTATGATTTCTTTTTAATATTATTTCCTTTTCTAAATTATTACAAAGCCATCAACAAAAGCTCTAACCATCATCACAAATTATTTTCTCAATAGATAGAAATTCGCTCACGGTAGAAATATTTATGGAGGAATGACGCTGAAAACAGACTCGTGCTGTTGCCTACTAGGTGTCACTGCGAGGGCAAAACTATTTCATGGCTATAACGACTATAACTCTCAAACCATTGATGATGTCTATGATGACACTTTTCGGTTTTTCTCAATACGTAACATCTAGTATATTTTAGTTGTTGGTACCGTATGTTCATTTTCTTTTGTTTCCACGTCTTTTCTTAATTTCGGTGTGTGCAAAACCATGTCTTTTGCGAGAAATGAAGGAGCGTATAGCATTTGTCACGCCCTTTTATGAAGAACATGATGCGTAGGCTCCTATTTTACCACTAACTACTGTGAGAGAGGTAATTCAATTAAAATATTAAAGAACAAATATATTCATGGAGAATCGTAAAAGAACAATAAAAACATTTTTCAACCCATAAATCTGTAACTTAATGATTTGTTTCCTATATTATTTTCCTTCCGATTTGTATAGTATAGTACGCTTTTTCGAACTAAAGAATGCTAAATTTTATTAAACTTTTTCACTTATTTCTAAAATATTGTAATTCTTAAATTCCTAACATACAGGTGACGCATTAGTGTGGAAGCTCGATATATCTGGTTTTATAAGTTATCAACAAAAAAATGTTAACCAAAGGTATACTCCGATGTTGGTTGGGAAATGTGCACCGAAGAATTGCACACCTGTTTGAACTTAATATAAATAATATGCAGATATCATAACATAGTTCTATATTTTCTGAATGAATGCGTACGTAATACATACAGGATCACGCGTTAGTGCTCGATATATCTGACATAAGGTTCTCAAGCTTCATATTTTAAAATTAGGTACACTATAAAGAATTGTTTATAACACATAATACATTTTTTTAAATGAAATGCTAAACTTTTTTTGCGTTTTTAATTTCTGCTTACTTTTGCGAACCTCCTCCTGTGAGGTTTGCCATATCTATTCCTAGTGTTTAAAAAGTTATGACAATTTTTATGTTTAAATTGAGGTGTATTAAAAGGGTTAGTTTCGATAAGTAAGAAATTATACCACCTTTTCCGCACCATTACTTGGTTTGACTGTCTTCTATTTACGCTGGTTTGAGAATTTAACAAAAAAATAGTTCTAGTGTACAAGTCAAAACTAGGATCCTCATTTTCCTCATTAAACTTAAATGGAACAACCTATATTTTCTATGTTGTTTCGATAGATATGTATCGGCTCTTACATTTTTGTTAACTATTCCCTATACCTAACTCTTTGGCTTTAGTAGATATTTCAAATTAAAATGAAAAATTGTAGATATAATCGATTATCAGTACTAGCAGTAAAAACAGTATTGAAATTCAATTTGAAATTAGTACAATGGTTGCATTCAGCAGAAGGGTTTAATAGGCGTCCCTACATCGACGACAGTTGGGTATACATCGCATTTCTACTATATGCAGCGATGCTTAAAATGTTAAAGAAATCGAAGAACAAGGCAAAAATAAAGGCTAATCTATCAAAAATATTTCAGATTACAAGACATAAAGTTTATCATCATATTTATACATTAACTCCGTCACACTCGCCATTTCTACCATTTTTCTCAACAGGCAGATAAACAAAATACGCTCCAAAACATGGCCGTTTGCTCTCAACCACGGAATCTTTCTTTCCTTTACTGCAGAAGCATTGCAGAAGTTTGAATCCAGGAGATGAAAGAGAATATGCTTCTCTTACCAACACCTTATATGCATGCGTGAAAAGCTGTATCAGAGATAGATTACAATTACCAATAGATAATTAAGGTTGTCTTTCTAAGAGATTCGCGGGAATTAAACGCGATTTACAGTTTTCGTTCAAATTCATCAGGCGCTGGAAAAGAAAATAAAACGAATAAGACAAACACACATTGTGAAAAGTAAGGCTTAAGGTTAGCTATGTTTAGATTATTTTATTTATATTTTTTTTTATATATACATACTAGAGTCATCAGATCCCTACATAACATCGATGAGATCTGAACCTAAAAAGAAACACCTTCCTATGAGTCATCTATCAGTGAAGAAGGTCAGGAATTAATATTGTGACAAAGTTTTTGAATTTATTTTATTTATAAATATTTTTTGCTAGTGACAGAAATAGAACTACTTTAGTACATTCTTGAGAGCGTTTCTTATATATATTTATATAATCCGTTTTTGAAAATTTTGTCAATCAAATGTAAGTAACGATATAGTTTCACAATATTTCATTTGCTTATTATTATTGGTCTTACTCTGCACTTGTTGGTGAATTGTTCTATCTACTAGTGATATTAAAACAGCTTTTTAATACGAATAATTGATGATTAGTATAGAACATATTTGTGGTATAATCTATTTATCTTCAGGTATACAAATAATACAATCATGTAGACAATATGTATTTGGGTAATTTTCTTTAATGTTTATTTACAGTTTTCAAATTTATATTACATTCTGAAGAAAATAATGTGTATAATTGATACCTCCAAAAGAAAAGTTATTGAAATCTTATACTATATATTTAATTGTCCGCTAACAAAGAATAAATTACTTGTGGGTAACATTGTTAACAAAGTATACAATAAAAAAATTAGGTTTTGAAATTTACTGTCATAGCTAATGTTTTTCACACTGAATCTAATAAAATCAACCGCATCTCGATAGAATTATCCATTCTCAAGATATGGATTTTTGTCCGCTTTTCGGCCGTTTGGCTCCGCTGTTCGGCGTACGGCTGAATATAAACTGCACGCGTATAGGATCGGTGGTCCTAGAGTCCAATGCTAATGGCGAATGTGAAGCTGCCGAGGACCCAGACCACCATATACAGCCCCAAGGAGATGGCGGGTCGCCTTGAGGTATCAGAAGAAGCGCTTAGGTCGCGACCGAGCTTGTGGCAGTCGGCCAGAAGTTCGGGCACTCCCAAGCACGCTGTACAGCGGAGACAAAGTGTGTTCGGTGTGGTGCTTCCCACCGGGCCGCTGAATGTCCCAAACCAAAGGGCGAGCCGCCAGAGTGCGCTAACTGTGGCGGTCCGCAGCCCGCTAGTTACAGGGAGTGCCCTAGGTTCCCTCGGCCGAGGCCTGTCTCACTACGGTCGGACACAAATTCCAACGGACCAAAGCCACCCGCCAGGAGTCCTGCGCGCACCTACGCGGATGCGGTAATGGCTAATAACCTTCCCACCTCGCGAACTGGTAACCCTAACATCACTTGGAGAAGGGTCACCCTCGACCCCAGATCGAGACTGGCCCTCACGCCCCAAGCCAAAACATCTGGCAAACCCATCCCCTCCATTAAATCTGGGGAGGGTTTAGAGATAGTTGTTATCTTAACTGCTTTACAGCAGCTTGCACTGACTCTAGGGGAGGTGATTGGCCAGCTCAAGGAGATTTTACCACCACAACGCCGATGATGCCAGCCCACCAGGCAAATGTTGTAAACATTATGGCTTTCAATGCACATGGTGTTAAGGACAAAAAGCTCGAGTTAGCGGAGGCTCTGAGCAGATACGATGTAGACCTGCTTCTCCTTAGCGAGACATGGCTAAAACCGTTTTCGGCTTCCTGGATATGCCATGTATCGTAATGACCGCCTTACGGGAGCGTAGGCGACCACGGTGACAATTTCTATGCACGGCCATGCGAACTTCCGCATGGTGGGCACGCTCCCCCCAACGAGGGAGTTTTCGTCCGAGGACTATGGCCTGCTTATGTCCGGAGCTGGTGATGCTCCGGTCTTGATTACCGATGATTTGAACGCCTAGCACCCATTCTGGGGATGCAGAGTCACTAATAACTACGGAAATGAGCTTCACCGGCTTCTCCATGAAAAGGACTGGAACGGGTACAAGGCCGGACATCCTGGATTTCGCTCTCGCCGCTAACTACGGTGGGGGGCTGTCTATTCGGACCGCGGCGGACTTGTCCTCGGATCACAACCCCATCTTTATCGAGCTGGTGAGGGGATTGGTTCCCGCGGGCCCGCCTCCAAGGACTCGCACCAGCTGGGGAGTTTTTCGTAGTCTGCTTGATGCCGGCCATACTCCTCCCGAGCAGGAACTGCTTATCCCCGCTGACATCGATTCTGAGGTCCATCGGATGACCAGCTTCGTGGGAGAATGCCGAGAGAGGGCAACATACAAGATTCCAGAGGGAAAGGAACGGCTTAGGTGGATCCCCGGGGACGTAAAGCACCTGATACAGGCCAAGCGAAAGGCTGTTAAAAAGGCCAGAAGGACTTTATGTCCAGAGGACTGGGCCCACGCAAATGGTCTGATTAAGGAAGTCAAAAGGGCACTTGAGGAGCGTGCAAATAGTGAATTCGCTGTGAGGCTCATGTCGCTCACGACAGAAGATGACTCCCTATGGAAGGTCGTAAAGGCCTTCCGAGCGCAGGCGGCACCACCATCTGGACCCTTGCACACCAGAGATAGCTGGGTCTATACCGCCATCGATAGGGCGCGAGCCCATGGGAGCCATCTAGAAGGGATATATAGGGGCACTCTTGAAACGGCCCTCGGCGATGATGACGAAAACGAGGAACTGGAGGACGACGTAGAAAGGACTGAGGTCCAGCTACAAAACTCGCCGGTTATAGGCCTTCAGCCCACCGGCGAGGAAGAAGTCGCCTCAATTGTCAAGTCTCTGAAACGGGGGAAGGCACACAGGTCTCGACTCCATCCCTAACAAGATGATAGGGTGCTTTCCCGCTTCAGTGATTAAAGGCATCACGATGGTAGCGAATGGCGTCCTTAAGACTGCGTACTTTCCAAAAGCGTGGAAGCGGGCCGTTATTAGAGTAATCCCTAAACCAGGGGGAGACCCTAAGTTCCCCCAGAATTACCGACCCATCAGTCTCCTATCGAGCGTGTCTAAAGTCATAGAAGCCATCATATTGAGGCGGCTTAGAACGGAAATCGAAGACCTCGCTCTGCTGCCTCGGGAGCAGTTTGGGTTCCGCGCCGGTATGTGCGTGGAATTCCAGCTCCTGAGGCTGACAGGGGCGATTAGGGACGCGCTCGGTAGACGAGAGACTGTTGGGGCGATATTTCTAGATATTAGCCAGGCATTTGACGCGGTCTGGCACCAGGGTTTAGAGTATAAGGATGATGAAGTTTGAGCTGAGCCCGGATGTGGTCAAACTAATATATAATTACATTTCAGACCGCACTTTCGTAATTAGGGAAGATGGCGAGACATCCGAAGAGAGGACTCAAGCCGCCGGATCCAGCCAGAGATCCCTGCTTGGACCGGAATTATTTTTATTGTATGTATGATTTACCTAGGGAACCGGAAGTCGAGCTGGCCGTATACGCGAACGACACTGCCGTGTAGGCGGCTGGCAAAAGCGAGGGGATGGTGGTCCGCCGGCTTCAACGGGCCGTGGACGGCCTCACAGATTGGATGAACAAATGGAAATTGAAAGTAAACGAGACCAAGTACGAGGCCGTCAGATTTGCCCGGAAGACCGGCCCGCCGGCGGACCATATCTACATCAACGAGAGACGACTCCCTGACATTTGCTAGTCAGATCAAGCGCATGAAGGACAAGTTTGCAATGGCGCGAAACACATTGATACCCCTGTTGGGGGCGCACAGCGTTCTGGATCTCCGATATAAGAGATTATTGTACACGAACTTGTTGAGGTCCCAGTTAACATATGGCGCTCTGATCTGGTCCTCAGTATCTAACGGCCACCTGAGGAGCCTTAAGGCTCTTCAGGGCCGGATGCTGAGGACTATGGTAGTAGTATAATATATGCCGGTTCTGGACCATCAACTTGTTGAACGACCATATTTTAGCTTTATTTACAATTTTTAGAGGTCATAACTACTTTTATAGCTTGACAATTTAACAGTCTCTAAACGGTACAAAATTTACGTTAAAACCTCAGTAATTCGCTTGAAAATACATAAAAATAGCAATATTTGTAAGCATTTATACCAATTTTTGTTTATAAAAACTACAACCACAATTTTGCTCGTTCACAAGCTAAAATTGTATAAAAAATTTAATTTATTTAATCACCACCAAATTGTGAACGAATATAAACACTCATATTTTTACTCAAAATAACTTAAAAAAGCACACACTTAATTATTAGCATATCTACTTATTCACACCTCAAAATTATATAAAAAACTGAATTTATTCAATCACCACCAATTTGTGAACAAATATAAATACGTACATTTACAGATTTTACTTAAATTTTATACTAATATTTTTATCATATAGCTAGTGTATTACATCCAGAAAGTACCATAAAATGAACGTAAACATGAAACATAGAATGCAACGTAAGCGTGAACATAATAACATAAAACATAATAATTCTAGTAATATAATGTCTAACGTCAAAAAGTATGTATTAGTAATCAAATTTTTTGATAAAAATATTCAACAGTAAAAAATGAAATAGTTACATAATTATTTTAAATATAAATAAATTGGTATGGATTTTAATCGATCTACAATCTCGCAGCTAAGCGCTGACAAAAGTTACACGAAGGAAATTAAATTACTTATAACGATCCAATGAAGTACATAAATTCATATAACACATTACCTAAGCTACCAATAAATAAAATATTATTCATTACAAACTTATCAAAATTTGAAAACATTCTAACAAATTCATTTGACTATCAGTATTTGTAAAAAATAAGAAATATAAAATAAATAAAAAGTATGTAGATAAAATGGATATTTTGTTTAATTATATAATTAAATATCAAATGATACAAAAAAGAGAAATTCTTTCCAATAAAAGTTATTGTTGATAAAAATTATAACTTTATTCCCATACAATGATTATTAAGTTTTTAAATTTGTTTATGTACCTAAATTATAAAAACCATACAAATCCTAGACCAAATATTTTAAATTAATTTTATTAATTCAAAAAATTATATTGGACCGCAATTAAATTTTGCATGTACAACATATAAATACGAATATTTTGTAAACAAAATAATTTTAAACGTACATAAAATATTTTATAGACCAAATAATTAAAAAGTACATGAACAAACATGTTTCGATAAAGTATGAAAAAAATTAAAATAGTTTGGTTTTCTAGAGGATGCTGTATATCTATCTATCTTACTCTGACATACATTTCTATGATGTTTCAATGTCACTTATTAAAAAAACATAACCTAACAAAAGAACACTCATAAAACGTTATAGTAAACAGCTACATCACTTTTTATTTTGCAAAAATATGAACAATTTAATGAAAACTTGGTTAGACATACAATCGCAACGACGATTGTCCATGATGGCAAGCAAAAAACCAGTAAAAGGCTATCTATCGGTGGATAGTAGTTGTTTCGAAATACTATTAATTAATTGGAAGAATCATCCTATCGAACCCACAATTAGTATAGAGCCTCTAGACAAAATACGTCATGATACATATTTCTCTATATAAGATTCCAACGTGGAAGAAATTGATCCAAAAGATGATGAAAGGAAAATTATAGTTAATAGGGGGAATCTTCCCCCATTAAATCTGTTGTTCATGTCCAACGTGGCATATGCAAAGGCTCTGAATATGTTGAAGGATATGATGAGGTAACAAAATGTTATAAGATGCTTTTTAATACTTATTTCTATATAAATTAAGTTCATTCAGTGAGAGTTCAGGAAAGGAAGAAGGATAAATTTTTATATTATATTGGAATAAATTTGTATTTATACCAGAAAAAGAAGATATTTTAATTAACATTTATTTTACTAATATAAATGAATTATCAATTAAAAAAGGCTCATCAATAATTCTACAAGATAAATCAAAAATAGTTGAAGGAGGTGAAATAAATAGTGGTTTTATAATTTTTTCAATTCCTATATTAGCTGCAGCAGCTGGACCAGTATTAGCAAATATTTTAAATAAGGTTGTTGACACAATAGATGATAAACGTCATAGATTGAGCGATGAATCGCGAATAATAGGTAGGTCATTAACATTGGGAATTCCTGGCCAACCTCCAATTCCTTTAAAGAAAACATTGTCTCAGAAAGATAAAGACACAATAGAAAAAAATATTAAAGCTCTTATGAATATGAATAATAAAGAGGATTCAGATTGTGATGACGATATTCCATTATTATGTTTTGATAAAAGTAAACAAGTTGAAAATATTAATCCAACAGAAGAAATTAAAAAAATATTAAATATACAAGATCCTAGATTATTTGCAACAAAATCATAAACGTTTTGTCTCTGACGTTAAATAACAAATATATAAAAATAAAATAAACACCACCAGTCACAATTTACACCATTAGAATTTTGAAATTTATAATTATTATGAGTTATTATATAACTTTTTGGAATTAGAAATTATTCTGGTAATGAATTACCAAATGAATCAAAGATATTCACTAATTTATTACTATTATCTACATATATACATAGCAACCCAATGTGTACCACCAGTATTCCAATCTAAATTACAAATATTATACTTATTTAAATTATCTATTCCATATGTTAACAATTTATCTGAACATCATAAACTTTCATTGCAAAGTTGAGGTCATGATGACTTATATTTTTATCTCCTAATAAGGTGTAACAATCTTTCTTCTCTAATGGTAATTTTTCACTAAATTTTTCATATGAATCAACCTACTCATATGGATATACTCCTTCCTGCAATACTAAAGGTTTGTTCGTTGGTGTTACACTTTCTACACAGGTTTGTGATTAAAACAGGGTAGAAGATCCAATCTTTGCGTATCTGAGAAAGATATAATATGCACAAGTGCAATTGGTGTAACACCAACGAACAAACCTTAAATGTAAATCTTCCTTTTTAAATTCTTTTAAAATTTGAATAACCAACTGGTTTTGTTACCTTGTTATTACACATTTTACAATTTGCAATTATTTTTAAAATATTGTTTTCTGTAATTGGTTGATATTATAATATATTATTAATTTCTTTTATTGATTTACAATATGCGCAATAACAATTGTTCAGTTGTGCTACATTTTTAACTGCCTTATCAAGTGATGTATTAATAAATCTAAATGTATCTATATATCTAAATTCAATTACAACATTTTGTATATCACCTTTCTTAATTATCTCTGTTTTACTTTTACATTTTTCAATTGTTTCATTATAATATTTATTTTTACATTTTGTACATTTGGATATATCGCCAGATTGTTTATACCGATCAACAATCACTTTTTTTTGAAAATTGTATATAATCTTCCTTTGAATTTGGAATGAACTTTATATCTGAATAATGTTCAGATAATTTTAGAATCCAAGTCAGAAATATCATTGAATCATATTTTAAATTTTGAATTTCTATTGGTATGAATTTTGGAAGTTTTAAATTCAAATTACATGAATTACAAGCAGCAAATCTAAATTATCCAGTAATATGATTATGATCTCTTACTTTATATAAATCATTTGTAAATTTTTTATTACAAATATAACAGTTATTAGATTCTAGAAATTTGGTCATGATTTCTGGTGTCCTTATTATTTCTTTATTAATTCTTCTAATCTCATTATATCTTTTACAAAATTCAATTAATGAATTGTTAAATAATTTCATTAATTCTTCTACATCATCACTTCTTATATTAATTTTGTTCCATCAATTGTATTAAAAGAGAAACTGTTTGGAATATGTTCATGAATATATTTAGATTTTTTACCAACTTCGTTTTTAATTTTCTTTAATAAACACTCAAAATCAAGTGTGATTGTATATCGATGGTATAATTCAGCTCCACAAGATTTATATGACCTAATTTTATTAATTCCAGGCATTTCAATATTAGTTTTCCCTTTTATACATACATCAATATGTTCATCAAACTTTTTCCTATTTTCAAATTTATCATGACTGGAGTTGGACAAATTTTCCGGCGCGGCAGGTACGCGGTAAGGTGCGCTCCAACTCATGTACTCCAATAAAACGGATGAACCATAGTGTTGCAAATCAGTAACAACAGTGCCTGTTTTTCTTATAAAATGTGAAAATTTTTATTTTATCTAAATATGTAGTGATATAAATGCGAATGCATCGCAAGGTGGCCCGTTTGTTCGTCCGCTTTGTCCGGTTTTGTCCTCAAGAAAAATTTGCACAACTCTATTAGTATGACATGTTTTATAAATACAAACTAAATTACAACAATACGATTGATCTGCTTTATTTATATTACATTATATGGAATCAAATTATAATTTTTATCAACAATAACTTTTATTGGAAAGAATTTCTCTTTTTGTATCATTTGATACCTAATTATACAATTAAGCAAAATATCCATTTTATCTATATACTTTTTATTTATTTTATATTTCTTATTTTTTACAAATACTAATAGTCAAATGAATTTGTTAGAATGTTTTCAAATTTTGATAAGTTTGTAATGAATATTTTATTTATTGGTAGCTTAGGTAATGTGTTATATAAATTTATGTACTTCATTGGATCGTTATTAAGTGATTTAATTTCCTTCGTGTAACTTTTGTCAGCGCTTAGCTGCAAGATTGTAGATCGATTAGAATCCATACCAATTTATTTATATTTAAAATAATTATGTAACTATTTTATTTTTTACTGTTGAATATTTTTATCAAAAAATTTGATTACTAATACATACTTTTTGACGTTAGACATTATATTACTAGAATTATTATGTTTTATGTTCACGCTTACGTTACATTCAATGTTCACGCTTACGTTACGTTCTATGTTTCATGTTACCTCATCATATCCTTCAACGTATTCAGAGCCTTTGCATATTTCAATATAATATACAAATTTATCCTTCTTCCTCTCCTGAACTCTCACTGTAACAGAGTAACATTTGTTACATAATAATATAAACTGTAAAGAATCAAACATTATTTTATATTAGTTAACATTCTTACACTAAACATTAATATTGAATGAACTTAATTTATATAGAAATAAGTATTAAAAAGCATCTTATAACATTTTGTTACCTCATCATATCCTTCAACATATTCAGAGCCTTTGCATATGTCACGTTGGACATGAACGACAGATTTAATGGAGGAAGTTTCCCCTATTAACTATAATTTTCCTTTCATCATCTTTTGGATACCTCAATTTCTTTCGCGTTGGAATCTGATATAAAGAAATATATATCATGATGTATTTTATCTAGAGGCTCTATACTAATTGTGCGTCCGATAGGATGATTCTTCCAATTAATTAATAGTATTTCGAAACAACTATTATTCACCGATAGATAGCCTTTTACTGGTTTTTTGCTTGCCATCATGGACAGTCGTCGTTAGGATTGTATGTCTAACCAAGTTTTCATTAAATTGTTCATATTTTTGCAAAATAAAAAGTGATGTAGCTGTTTACTATAACGTTTTATGAGTGTTGTTTTGTTAGGTTATGTTTTTTTTAATAAGTAACATATGAAGGCTATGTACCGCGAATGATTTGAAGTAACCGCTACCATGGTTTCGGTTAATGTCTGGTAGTTATAGGTTCCCTGAAAATACGGTTATTCATGGAACAGAATAAACAACACAACATAACCATAACAGATTAGGTACCTGTAGATACCTGTAATAATGATACTTACCACAACAAACCAACTTCTAATTCTGGTAACTGCGGTTGCAACCGTAACTCACCATTTTCAGTAACCGCGTTCCGTGAATTACAAATTTTCAGGAACAGGTGATTTACGGTACGCAAAAACGGAGGTCACCGTAACCACGGTTGCTGCGGTTCGATTCACGGTACATACTAGAAGTAACATGAAACATCATAGAAATGTATATGTCAAAGTAAGATAGATAGATATACAGCATCCTCTAGAACTCTAGAAACCAAACTATTTTAATTTTTTTCATACTTTGTTGAAACATGTTTGTTCATGTACTTTTTAATTATTTGGTCTATAAAATATTTTATGTACGTTTAAAATTATTTTGTTTACAAAATATTCGTATTTATATGATGTACATGCAAAATTTAATTGCGGTTCAATATAAATTTTTGAATTAATAAAATATAATTTATAATATGATCTAGGATTTGTATGGTTTTTATAATTTAGGTACATAAACAAATTTAAAAACTTAATAATCATTCTGTGGGAATAAAATTACAATTTTTATCAACAATAACTTTTATTGGAAAAATTTCTCTTTTTGTATCATTTGATATCTAATTATATAATTAAACAAAATATCCATTTTATCTACATACTTTTTATTTATATTATATTTCTTATTTTTTACAAATACTAATAGTCAAATGAATTTGTTAGAATGTTTTCAAATTTTGATAAGTTTGTAACGAATAATATTTTATTTATTGGTAGCTTAGATAATGTGTTATATGAATTTATGTACTTCATTGGATCGTTATTAAGTGATTTGATTTCCTTCGTATAACTTTTGTCAGCGCTTAGGTGCGAGATTGTGGATCGATTAGAATCCATACCAATTTATTTATATTTAAAATAATTATGTAACTATTTTATTTTTTACTGTTGAATATTTTTATCAAAAAATTTGATTACTAATACATACTTTTTGACGTTAGAGTAAAATCTGTAAATGTAGGTATTTATATTCGTTCATAAATTGGTGGTGATTGAATAAATTCAATTTTTTATACAATTTTAGCTTGCGAACGAGCAAAATTGTGGTTGTAGTTTTTATAGACAAAAATTGGTATAAAAGCTTACAAATATAGCTATTTTTATGTACTTTCAAGCGAATTACTGAGGTTTTAACGTAAATTTTCTACCGTTTATAGACTGTTAAATTGTCAAGCTATAAAGTTTTGACCTCTAAAAATTGTAAATAAAGCTAAAATATGGTCGTTCACAAGTTGGTGGTCAAGAACCGGCATATATTATACTACTTATGGTCGGGGCGCCTTGGTTTATACGTAATGAGCAGTTAGAGAGGGACCTGGGGATCCAGCCGCTGGGCGTCCACCTAAGAGAACTTGCGCGGGGCCCCTGGGAGAGGGCGGGCCTCCAGGATAATTCACTTATTTCAATCAGACCCAATCTTCGACAAAACCATTTTATTATTTTCTCTATTTATTAAAGGCCCTATACACCTAATTTTAACTATATGTTTGTGCTGTACCTTGCCATATTTTATCCACTAACGACGGTCCTATACACCAAATTTTAATTATATGTTTGTATTGTCCTATATTTTTTGTTTTACTTTTCACCCGGTCATCATTCTCCTGGGGAAAAAAGAAGAAAAAAAAAGGAAAAAAGAAGAGAAATAGACATATACGCTTTCTCGGACAAATTGTGTTATATCCAAACGGAAGAAGGAAGAGAAGAAGAACCAAAGAAGCAAGAGAGAAGACGAGTTGTGGATGACAATAATCACCATTACGACATTTCCCCGATCAGTCTGGTCCATTAACTTTTGGGCGGCTCATGCTAGTTGTGGCGGGACCGTAGCCAGTTTTAAATACATTAACGGCGAGGAGATTTATTTCGCCTACTTCAGGACGATAGGGTTAGTAGCCTTAGGGCTGACCCTGGAGGAGATAGAAGACCTTTGTTGTTGTTGATCGGTGGTCAGTGTCGTTTGGTCTGTCAATGGAATCATAACAGTCAATACACTACGTTGGTATCGTTAGCTTATGCTTCGTTGTTAATAACAATTGGTACACGTCCAGAGAAAAAAAAAGCACTAACAAAAACAGTTTTTATTGGTGGAATTTTTGTCTGCAATGAGGATACCATCTATTCAAAATATGGGAAACATCTGTTACGTCTAACGCTCCTTTATCTAAATTGCAAAATTATGTTCTGCATAAATTTTTAAATAAATGCCAATAGGCACATCTCTAATGAAGCCAGACTCTGCCAAATATATTTACCTCAGTGCCACATCAAAGTAATGGATTCTATAAAATCTAATATTCCTAACAATTTTATTTGGATATCTGCAAACGAAGCAACTGATATTTTAGGCTTTTGAGTTATAAATATTATTGTCAAAATATTACATAACTTCCGGATTTGCCTTTGCCATCTGCGCCAGTTACAACAAGATGGGGCACTTGGTTGGAAGCAAGTTTTTTTATTGCATATATATAGGCTATATCTGAGACATAGTGTTTAATCTAAAAGATGACACACGTCCAATAGTTGTTTACGGCCTTGCCCGCACAGTTTTCGATTCTGCCACAGGTGTTTTGATAAATCGAGTCACTATTTACATAGCTGCAACGCGGCCTCTGCAAAATACCCTACAATTCGGTGTAGCTTCCTCTATAAATGTATGAAGCTAAAACATATTTCCACTAACACTAATGTTTGCATCGGATTATTTAAATTGTACACCTTAAAAAAGGCACATAAGAAGTTCCAAATTTATAATAAAAAAAATAAATTATAACTTTAGTTAGGCTCGTATGTTACTTGCAGTAAATAAAAACATTAAGTTAAAAAGAAATTTATTTGGAAACCAATACATTTTAATTTTATCACTCAACCTTGTAATATAAATATACAACTTAGTACATCCATCATATTCTAGCTTTCTTTTATAAATTTTTAATTTTGGACACGATTTATTATAATAAGTATACTGTATATATAAAAGAAAAATCGCGTAAAACATTCAATTTGTCTGTTATACAAGATAGAATATGCTAGGTAGAAGTATTTTTAGTAACAAATTTTGAACTACAGTACAATATGCAATAATTTAACAAATACAGAAATAGTTGTATCCAGCATCTGTAAATAGTACAATACAAAACAAGATTCTCTTTTATATTATTTTTTTTTATTCCAAAAAGTAAAGTCTAGTATATAGAGTAAGAATAGTAAAAACCAATATAGCTTTACACAGCCCACGCCCAAACTTTCAAATGTTATAAGTTAATATCACTTCAATTTTGTCACTGCTTTCCTAGAGCTTCAATTTGAAAACTGCCTACGATTAGAGGCTACTGCGTATACAAATAATATTGTTCACGAATAGACTACTTCACAAAAATGCGAAATTGGAATAACACCAGAAAATAGTAAAAAAATGGAGCAATTTATGTATTAATTATATATTTTGTAGGAGTATTTTTTGCATATTGTCTTACGGGCAATATTTTATTTTAGAACAAAAGTTTTTGCAATAGATCAGAAATTACTTGCAATTTTTTTTCGAGATTGTTGCCTAGACACGTTTGAATATGTAATGATTTTAATCTGATTGTGTAAATATGGATTTTGAAATAATAATACTTTAAAGGAGAGAGCCGTGATATGTACCCTACGAAACGTAACTTGCTAATTTAGGACTTTGCAACCTTTTTAAGGAATAGAACATGGGACTAACAAAAATTATTCATGGCGAATTCCAAAAAGCAGTTTATTCATATGTATACGGGAAAGAATGAATTGGTTAAAAACGTCATATTATTTGTTTTGCTTGTTTCAAAGGCTACAATATACAAAAGCTTTCGTTTTCTGCAGTTAGAAAGAAATTGAACTTCATAACATTTTTTTTCGAATATCAACGTTTTCGACATTGATGTGCATTAGTTAATCTAAAACCAAACTAATGTACGCCTCGAATAATGCTGTAAAATAAAAATACCCAATAACATATCAGTGCACGTGTACACGATTTTGAAGTAATAGTCTTTCACTGATGATTTTCGTTATTACATCTAACAAATGCCAGAAGAGGGCGAATAATTTTAAAGAAAAACGTAAAAAGAACTTATTAAACATAATGTGATGTTATTCCTAAACAGTGTGATTGTAAGAATCTTAACTAAAATGCATAATAGCATAATGTTTGTTACAATTATTGTAATGATATATTAAATTATTCAAAAGTAATAAAAACTGATGCATTCAAGCAGCTATGCCTAAAAACAAAATATCAAAATATGCTTGTTTTTTTATATATATGTATATAAGTATACAGAAACTCCAATAATCATATCATTTAGTCACCCTGTACAATAAGCATTTATGATTGCAGAATAATGATAATGTGCAATAATCTTTAACGAATAAATTAATGTTTAGGATGTAATAAACAGTCCATAGCAGCCACATAGCATTGGAATTGAAAATCTATATTTATTACAATCATGCTTAAACATGGCATATATTCGGTATGCATAGAATAATCATTTTTATAATATTTGTATAAATAGTTTTGAAACATCACACATAGATTACTGATAAAAATTCATTTACAACGTGATAAATATTTACTGAAAGTACATGAAGCTGAAATTGTAGTTTTCCATAAAATGAACATGTTAAATGTAAGTACACCGGTTATGAGAAGAAATACAATTTAGAAAAGACATAGCAGCTGCCTCCGGGATAAAAGCATTTTATTACAAATAAAAATAGCGGATATTCAAATCAATGTTACCAGTTGCTTGGGATTCAAATTAATGGTTCCAGTTTCACTAAAACAAAGTAAATTTTCAGCCAAATACATCGCATATGAAAAATTACCTAGTAGTAGTACCACTACTCCTTGTTGATTGAAGTATCCATAGGGCTGGCCGGTTGTGGAGCTGGATTTGCAGGTTTGATAAAGCGATCGCTACTTCTTCGATGAGCTGGAGCTGGTGGACTACTTGAGCCTACTGGATGAAGCGTTAAAGGAACGCAAGAAGGTGGTTGCATTTGGCCACATGTAACACATCGTGTTCCCGAAACAATAAGTGAGTCCCTAGGCGACGGGGCTTGTAGCGTTAGCCTAAAAAAAAATAAGTAAACATCTATATGAAACCTAAAACTGTATTTCCTAAAATGAAACAAATATATACTTCTTTAATTCAAGACTTATATAATTTTATTTCGATTCGAATCGATCATGCTAATATATGCACTTAATACAGTTGTGATGAACTAATAGATAAAAGTATACCTTGGTGCTTCACCGCCTTTTGTTTAATCATTGAATAAAAATCTATAAACAAGAAAAAAATTAACAAAAAAAAATCTAATAAGAATTGACAGACGGTACCGCATTTATTTTGCATCTCTGGATATAAGTATTTTTTATAAAGTTTACTTATTGTCAATAGAATATTATGAGGGAAATACATAGACGAGTAGGGGAGCCTATAATAAAGTCCAATGCTCATAGAGATTTATCCAAAAATAATTAAAAACGTGTTTCTTTTTATATTATATCTAGTTTCTATTTATCGTCTGTCTGACCTCACTTCATTTTTATGTGTTAACCCATTAATGCCTATACGCACTATACACGCACTATACACTATAATACAAAATTCAGGTCTCCGTGAAATTACTTGTGAGCGAATAATACATCTAATTTAAATGTAAATATATCTGAGGCAGCACTCTACGAAAGCTTGAGAGCTTAATGAAACAAGGGCCACACTTTAAGCAAGCACAGGAACTCATTATATTTAAAAAATAAAGAGAAATAATACCTTAGGGAGACATGAGTTTTGAATTTGACTGTACATACATATACAGGGTATTCCACGTAACTGGTTCATTAAAAGTTTATGATGTTCTATTATTTACTTATATTTGAGATTTTGGTACCAGTATCTGTTCGATTGGAACTATAAATGTAAAATACCTTAACCAAAATATCACTTCCGGTTGACCGGAAATGGATGTCAACTTTCTTATTTTAAATAGAATGATATAATTTTTTATTCATTTTTAGATTCTACAACTATAAATACGTCAGTTTTCATTAGCTATTCCTATAGCTACATGTTGCCGTTTTTGAGTTATTTAAGCTTTTCTTTTTTTTAGTCATAATCATTGCATCATTGAGAAATTAATATCTCGATTAATACTGTAAGTAGAGACTCCAAATTTGCTATGTTATGAATGTAGATATAACTCTAAGAAACGGTAAGCACACTTTACATTCTAACATACAGGGTGTTTAAAACTGAGGAACAAAGTGACATATTTTCAAATGCAGAAAACTATTTTTTTTAAATAGAACACCCTGTATTTTAATTCGGAATTAGGAAGTAAATATCATCCCCTATCGCTTTATATGAGCATTCCCTGTACCCATCTTTAATAGATTTTGAGATATGAGCGACTTTTTGTTAAACAGACTAAGCAGCCCTATCTTTAAATGTTTGTAGCGCGTTAGATCACGCTAAGCTCTCAATATTGCACACATATTTAACTCGGGAATCCCGAGCTAGCTCGTTCGATACACCGACTTGCGGTGTATCAAGATATTCCCCGAGGCCTCTGCCTCATCCGTTAAACCCTAATTGGGGCGTATTGCAAGGTTATTTTATGGATAGTATAGGATCCGTGACATCCCTGTACTAAAATTAAAATTTGTCGACTTGGCATTTTTTAATTATTCTGTAATGTTTTATTTGAGATATTTTTATTTACTTTTTTAGTAAAATTAATCCGATCCTAAATGGACTAAGCTACGAACTACTTACTACGAACAACGAAACCTGCGGATTAAAGTTGACGTGAGTAGTTCGTAACTAAGTCTGCTAACACAAAATGTAGATTATGAACCAATCACACATGTCAGTACTAGCGAAATTGATCTTCCTTTTATTAGTATTCCGCCGATCGATGGAAAATATGAATACGTTACGTGTATTTCGCCGAAGTTTTATATTGCGTTACTTGTTGCGACAAAATTAATAGATATAATGCTTAATTCCGGATTTTTTATTATATCAATACTTCAGCTGGCGGACATTTAAAAGGGACTGGCTCTTTTATGTTTAATTCGATTAATCGCCGACCGATTGTTCTTGTTTATTTATAAAAACGACGTAAATAATAAGTTCAACCTCGCAAAATACACAACCCTAAATAAATTGAAAACAAAAAAATTTGTTTCGATCAACAGACCGAAAAATGTCAAAAACGGAATTTTTAAAGAAAAACATTTTTGCACCTCTGTACAGAAACACTCATTTGCAGTACTTCAAAACTAGGTGGGCAAAAATGTCACTAAAGGTTGGCCACACTAGATTCTACATGACAGACGTGTAATAAATTGTCATTAAGCTACTGTTCAACCATGCTAAGATGAACTGGTGTCTTTATTGCAATTATTATTGATAAATAGATATTAAACAAGAAAGAAAATTACAGAAAAAGATTTATTCTCGGAAACGTTAAAATACTAAGGTATCCAACATGTGTGCCAACTTGTACTGTCAACTCACTAGCGTCAAAATTTCTTTTCTATTTTCAATTCAAATTAAGATTTGTCGGCTCAAAAAACATTGCGTATCACACGGCTAGAAACTCTTTTGCGAGTATTCGTACTTGTGAGCCTCGGCCCACAAACCGTACTCATACTCGCAAAACTGTAGTTTCTGGCCTAGTGATACAAATAACTGTTGTTTTAGACATCAGTATTGACAGCCGATTTTAAAACCAGTGACGGTTTTTATTTTGAAAGCGATTAATCGCTACAAACAAAACCGGTTCGACATAAAATTCGTTACGATTCACAGCCATAGTATTTGCCTTATTTCAAGAGATTCTGTGTCGTTCTGTTTCTAAATTATATAATTCAAACATTTTAAAGGACGGTGCTTGATACTGTTTTATATGCTTGTCAGCACAGACTACCCTCAGACGACGAACTCGCATTCAGATATGTACCGCTCTGTCTATTCTTTTCTATCTAATGGAAATATAATATGAGGTTATCTTCTTCCAAAAAACTCAAAATTTATGTAGAGGCGCTGTTTAAAAGACTGCGTATTATAGAAACCTGTACGACAACATGTTAAAAATGAGATAGTAGTAGAGATGGCGCCTCGCATTGTAATATAAAAGGTATCATTAGCCACGTTCAGAGTACGAATTTGATCGAAAAACTGATACGTATCATTAACCGTTCCCGCTACATATCAAAGATACGTCTCTTGAACGATCGTTTTCCTAACACAAGCGCCATCTGGAGCGGCTAATTCTGTTGATTCTGTTAATCAAATGAAATGTCAAATGTCACAAACATATCAATTTAAAGCGGCTTAAATATAAGTTTAATTTTATTCAAATAAATACTGTAATCCCAAATTTGTGTTGCACATTTCATATTATTACAGTAACGTTGGCTGTTGGAAATATTCTCCACGCTGATTATTTTTAAAAGGACAATTTAAATTTTAATAGTTGAAAACATCGTGGAAGCGGCGCGATCCTTAAATCTGGTAACAAATTATTATTATTATTATTATTTGTACTTGTTTTACATATTAATATTTTGTAAATGAGAAAAATAAAATCAAAGAGTTATATTATCTTTAGTTTGTTATACCTTTATGCAGTAGTACGAAGAAATAAAGTTTTAAAAAATTATTGTAATGTGTTTAATGATTGTATTGGACTATATTCTTGTTTATATGTATATAAATAACAATATAGTCAAATACAATCTTTAAACACTTTGTCCTCTAAAATAAATACAAATGAAAGTATATACTTTTTGAAATTAAGCGGGAAACACTCAAGCGCCATCTACCTAAATTTTGTATTTTTGTGAGAGAAAAAAAATCCGAAACGGCATCCTGATTTACGTTGGGTTCGTCGTCTGGAGGTAGTCTGTGCTTGTCAGGCACCTTTGCTAGGCTAACTGATTCTAAGTTTCGTGAATTACATTGGGAAAAATATGAAATACAACGCGCGGAACCGCATTTAAGTATAGAAAGCCGAAGAAATAGGCGAAGTATTTAGCATGAAAACCGTGCTCTTAAATATATGAAAGTCTGCAATAATAGTTCTTCAAAGATCGTAATACTTTATAATTAAGTTCGCGGCACTATATTTCAAATCATCTGCTCTTTCTATGACTCGCGTTTGCTTTTAAAAAGTATTATAAACAGGAGTATTTATTTTGGTTAGTTGTACAAAATGCCCTACCTGATATTTTTGACAGCCAAGTTTCAGTTTCATAATGTAATTTGATAGTTTTATAATAATAGTTGTTTCATCTTAATATGCTTACCTGGACTAAGTGGCCTACTTTGACTCGGTGATGGAAAAGGAACTGGTGAAACAGTGTGTTGTCTAGCACCTAGTACCTGTTCATTATAATGTCGTTCTTCTTCCATTTCTAAGGAACTTTCACTTTCTGATAAGTGTCTGCACAGCGCCTCACGTCTTTCCACCTCCAGCTGTAATTTTCTTTGCAAACGTAAATTCTCTTCACGAATACAGCGTTCTTCTTGAGCATAGCGTTGCATTTTTTGAGTATGTTCCTGTTGACTTATTGCAAGGTTTTGCCTTAATCTTGCTACTTCTGACCGCAGTGTTTGAATATGAGTACTCAAATTACTTGCTGTATCACCATTGCTGATGTCCCTGGGACTAGCAGGATCTGAAACTGGTTGATCTAATTTGATTTGCAGCATTCGTTTTTCTGCCTCCAATTTATCCATTCGTTTCCAAAGTTTATTTACCAAAGCTTCCTGCTCTTGCTCTAACGTATTTTCTAATTCAACTTTTTCTCGGCGCAATTGTTCTAAGTTACTTTGCTTAGCAAGTATTTCAGCTTCTAGTTTTTCGATTTTTCGCATGAGACGATTCACAAGGCACTCTTGTTCTTGCTCTAAAGTCTGTTCCAGACGACATTTTTCTTGACGAAGTTGTGTTAGTTTTCTAGATAAATCGTTTGTAAGGCATTCTTCTTCCCTTTCATAATGATGAGCTAAAGACTCCTTTTCCTTTTTCAATGCTTGAATTTTTTTCAATAGAGTGTTCGAAATAAATTCTTCCTCTTGTTCAGCTTTCGCTTGCTTTAAAAAAAAGTTTTAAGGTTATTTAGTATATTACAAGAAATCAAAAAAATATGTGTCAGTATATAATTTGTGCTTGTTGATTTGCAATTAATCTAATATCTAAATGAAGTGGCAGAAGAAAAACATTAATAATGATATTGCAAACATAAACTAATATCTAGTATTATAAAGATTTGGTTTGTAAAGGAAAAAAAAATGCAAAAATGAGTTTTTATTCTTAATGGAAATACTTCACATAGAAAATTCAAAATACTTGAGGAAAGTAGATGGTAATACTATAAAATTCAGAGACAAAGAAGGTACTAGATAAGATGACATTGTTTTGATTGAAAGTGATCAAAAAAATAAAAAATACAGAAAAATGTAACCACTTTTCATGAATTTATTTCCAATTAAATAAGCACATAGAATACCATTAATCGTAACAATGTACCTCATATTTATAACATAGGGGAGTAATTTATTAACTAAATACCCAACCAGACTGATTAAATTTTGGACTTGTCATTTTTTTTTTAATTATAGATCTCAAAGAATTAAATCAATAAAATAGCATTTAAAAATTCATTCCTATTACTTGATAAAACTATACTTACTATAATAACAGAAGCCTGCCTAAGACCACGGTTTTCTTCTTGCAGTGCTTTTACTCTCAATTTATAAGTTTCTAATTCTACTTTAAGCACTCGGTTCTGTTGCTGCAAACTCTCTATTCGTTTTTGAAGCTGTTCTCTGGTTACAGGACTAGGAGGCATCATAATCGGACCTCCATCAATGCTACTTGAATCAGATTCACTAGCAGAATCAGCCATATTCATTAATAAGACTTTAATAGTAGTAATAAGAAACCATCAACTGTAGAATTGATAATGTGTGGATCACTTTCTTGCTAATCACAATCCTTGCTTAGGTGTTCCAACTTAACTTTATTCATATGCAAGAATTAAGATATTTCACACAAGAAGCTATTACTTATGGTGCACCTTAAGATATCATTTATCCATAAGCGTGTACATTGTACGAAGAACTTGATTCATTTAAATCAAGAAATACGTTACTAAATTAATTGTTATAAAAATATTTATACAGTTTACAACCGCCATACACCTAACGTACAATGCGCACAATGTTCAGATCATAGATTAGAGAGAAAATGGTTCAGATGGATATCATAAAAACCCTTCCACACTTCATCAGAATGGTACCGCTACGTGCCGCCACTAGCAATAAACACATGTTAATTTTACAAATATTTTTATCCAAAGTAGTTGACAATTATAACACATTACTTAAATCTTTCTTGAAATTAGCTACAAATGCGTACAAATTATTAAAAAACAAATTTGTGATCTATTCTATCAAATACACTTGCTAGGAAAAACAAAACAAGTTTATTATATATAGACACCTGTAGTTTATTTGGTCAGAGATTCCTATTTTGCATATATTTAAAAGGAATCAGTGCCTGTGTACAAGAAGACAAACCAAGTCCATATAAAAGGAAAGTAATTTTAAAAGTCATCGATAGATGTCCCTTGGATGTCCAAATTAAGATTGGAGCTAAACCAGAAATTAAGTATGACAGCGCAATCTACTCAAAAATAGTTGTACCAAGCAAATCACCTGTAGCAGAGATAATATATCCACCCTATAGGCATCAATAGGACATCTTGTTTTGTTTTTTTTTTTTTTCTAAATAAAACGTAATATGAATATCAACCAGTACAACATTTAAAACCGAAAAAAGCAAAGGCTGTCTTTTCGATATAATTCACGGCGAGATAATAGTTCCACGAGTATAACGAGTATATTTTCTTATCGAATTCAATGACGGATGTGCGAGATTTCACAAATGCGATAAGAAGGAGGGCTACGTTATAAGTAAACACAGAAAATCATTAAGTTTGTAAAATAAAAAGAAACATCAAAGGCACATCAGTATACATTAAATTGTGACGTTTAATAATTTTTTTCCTTTTTGTTTAATGCGTAATGTGTGTTAACATATGTATAAGCATAAGTTAACTTAGCCTTCCTAATAGCCAAATTTAAATTTTCCGCCACAATTATGTATCAACGTTGAAGTTACAAAGAATAATTGCGGGCAATTTAAAGTTGGCTATGTGGGACAAACCAACAATGGTAAACATCTTTTTTTTTAGTAATAAAATAAATTCACTGTATTCTTACTTTCTATGTAACCCTAGAATAATGGTAATGGAATACTATAATGTCCCAGCAAATTCAAATTTTCCTCAATTATTTTAAGTAACTTCAACATTCAAACATGTAATTTCCTACGATTTTGTATTAGACTAATAGTTATTTGAATATCTTTAAGTTGAAGTTACTAAATATAATTGCGGGAAATTTGAATTTGATTTACTGGGGTAGGTACATCAAATAGCGACGGGTATTTTACCACTTAACACTAATAAACTTCACAGATAGAACTAAAAAATAATATCTTACCAATTCGTATACGACATATGACAGATATACTATTATTTTTTATTTATATTCAAAATATTGTTGCCGCCTGCCGTGCTTGAAATCCCATATCATTACCACAGTATAGTGTTTATCCAGTAGTGTCAAGAAAGGGAATATTTGTATCTGTTTTTGAAAGCTGCGCCAAACAGGCAATAATGGAATGCGCCGTAAATCGCTGCGGCAATATGGCGTTATTTGTATTTGTGCTGGCGTTTAACATATTTCTATAATTTAATTTTTTATTATATTTATTGATACTAAGGCAATTACAATTGCTGTTTGTTGTACGGAGATACAGCTCTAACTGTAACCTGTTCCATATCTGATTTACCTTCATTGGAAATTGTTAGGGTAAGTAAATCAGTCATTAAAACAATTTAATATTTTAACAATTACTTTTTGTTGTAGTGTTTCTTAGGCTTACCGTTCCTTATTGTTACGTCTGTGTCTGGTTGCACTAAAAAATTCTCCTGTTTCCAGTGCCTGACTCTTTTTATAATAAGTGAATTCTCTACAAGCACTGCGATAACCTCATTTCTAACATAACATTTTGTTCTAGCGTGGTTTTTTGTTACGTCTGCATTTGATTTGTGATAATAAAAGTTCTATTGTGCCCACTTCTCTTTACAGTGACTGGATTCTGTAAAATTGCTGCGATAACCTCATTTTGTAACATTTTGTTTCGTTGCAGCACGGATTTTATTGTATATCTGTGTTTGATTCGTTGACACTTGTAAATAAATATTTTTTTTGTGCAACATTACGTATTTTTACAATTTACCATTAATAATAATGATTTATTTTGCGAGAGGTAAAACACAATTACAAGAAAATACAATGTGCACATCTGCAATACATATTACACGTGTAAATTACATAAAATAATTACAATAAATTCTTACGAGCAAGACTAATGTAAATTATATGCAAACTCTGTAATGTAATTTAAACTATTATGAATGTCACAAGCATCAGAGATTCTAGATTCTATTGAAATACTTGCACATTAAAGAAATAGGGGATGTACGTAGAACATTGGTCCGATGTGAAACACAGTAGAAGATTACGTAGGAACAAGTGTGTATGCTTGCAATATTAAAATTAAGTCTACTTGAAAGTCATGGACAATCAGTTCTACCACGAACCAGGCAAAATAAAAATTTAACTAAGCTAACAATTCTCCTTACATATAAAGTATTGAAATGGAAGTTATTTAAAAGAACAACTACTATCCTCAACTACTCAAAAGTAACCCTAAAAAAAAATAGTAATTATTTTTCTAAGTATATTAATCAGTAGCTACTATATTTTTATAATCTGTTCTCGGTTATTTTTAAATAGTTGCATATGTTACAGAAAAAAAGTCAATGGTATTTAGATTTCAACTTCTTCTTTATCCTTTCTTTAATTGTATAAATAATTGTAGATTCTGAATTTTACATGTTTTTTTTTAAATACATTCTAGTTGCATCCGGTTTATTTATGCACTATTATTTTTAATTGTTCTTTATTTTCTTATTTAAATTTAAACTTAAATGCCGCCATGATTTATCGAAGAAATGCACACTAATCGACACCGCTCGGCCCGAGTCGTAAGTAAAGAATGCCGCTTTCATGCGCTGGGCAGGGTGCGCGAGAAAAACTTAGACTCACAAACTTCAAAGGTGCCGACAGCTCTTGACACTACTGCCTATATACTATACTGTGTCATTACCATCATAGTAATTTCATTGCATTAAAATACGTTATGAATCAGTACCACCTGTTGGTGAATCGTACTATTATACAATTTATATAATTTAAATTGTGGTTCTTATTCTCGCTAAACAGTCAGACTACCCCACCACTTTTGGCGGTGGAGATACTAGCGACATCTGGATCTGACCGCCAAACTGTTGTTTTTAAGCGCAACACTTTTCCGATTAGCTTGGTTTGTCTGCTTGTATATAGTCACTGCTCAAGTGCTTCTTGACTATATAATATGGTATTGGGGTATTCTGTAATAATAAAAAGAACTTGGAATTATATTTCAAGACACGTTCTTGTTGACAAAACATAAATTGAAAAATTTTCTAAATTAAGATTTTTGTAAAAAAAATAAATGTTTAGTCTGGGAGTACAAATCGCCATTTGTTTTTACATATATGCACCACATTACTTATTCAACACAGCATACGTGACGACGCGTTCGCGCTCTTTCTCTTGATTGGCTGAAAAGTTACGAGGCAACCTAGTATATACGCAAGGTCATTCAGAAACTTTTAACTGCGTTTGCTAAAAAAGACAAGACGGTTTCTATGAAGAATGACAAAATATTCGCATTAGCAAATCTTGGTGGTCAAACTGAAAAAAATGTTTTGAATTAGAAAAAAAAAAGATTCGTTGCTCTTATTGTGCAAATAATAGGAGTTTCAAATTTAAAAATACTTTATATTATGGTCTATCTATTCAGTTTACACAAATTTCTAACCATACTACTCAAATAAAATTGAACCAAACCACTATCTAATCATAAACGTCACAAACCAGTCGTAAACTGTCAACAACAAATTTAAAATAAATACTATAAATATGGAAGATTATAAGTACAAAAGTAATATGTGAAGCTATAGTCAATGTGGTAAGTGGTAAGCCGCTGATTTTATAGCAATGTCATTTAATAGAATTCTATTCATCAATTCTAGAGGAAGCATCCTTGTCCGAGAATAGCCGAAGTGAGTCGATATTGACTATGAAATAGAAAGTTGTTTATGGTGTAAGATCTCCTATTTTTATGAAAGTCCTACATTGTATTACCAAATATTATACTAGTATACATAAGTATATTTGCCTAACATACAATAGTTGATACATGCCATAGACAAGGATGTTCTATCCTTGTCTATGATACATGCAGATTCGAGGCAAGGTTCGTATATACTAGGTGGCCTCATAACTTTTCAGCCAATCAAGAGAAGGAGCGCGAACACGTCATCAGGTATGCTGTGTTTAATAAGTAAAGTGGTACATATATGTAAAAACAAATGGCGATTTGTACTCCCAGACTAAATATTTATTTTTTTACAAAAATCTTAATTTAGGAATTTTTTCAATTAATGTTATGTCAAGCAGAACGTGTCTTGAAATATAATTTCAAGTTCCTTTTATTATTACAGAATACCCCAATACCATATTATATAGTCAAAGAAATGTTCCACTAGCGTACTATAGATGGCACAGCAGTGTTCTCTTATGAAAATACTACCACTACAAACGTACAACAATAGAAAATGCTGGTGGTGTCATCTATAGTGCGCCAGTGGTACATTTCTTTGACTCGAAAATGATCACGAGGCGCTTCATCACAATTAGCATCTTTTGGCGGTGGACTATTTGGTCAATGATGACAACATTTGGTAACGACACGTTCACGTCAAAAAACATGTTGACGTTTGATATAAACATGGTCACTAACATAACGCCAAAACGGAGTTTTATGTTGGTGGCTGTGTCAGTATTCTAATCATCCCATCCTAACCTCAGATATCACAAAAAAATGAATCTGAGTTCTGAGCAAATAGTTTCTGCTGCTTACATTACAGCACAAAAATGATGATGACGATTTTCTTGTACTTTTTTTCTGTTGCATCAAATAACTGTAAAATTTTGCGCAGCTGTTTCGCCATTACAAATTGTCTAATAATATAGTATATATAATTAAATCTTAACGTCAAATATCAACCTAACAATAAAACGAGGTGAACCATTAACATGACAAATATGACAAAACACGGCTTCTAGTTGTATTTAATTTCGCTGCAATCGCTTTCTTCGCTTGTGAACGAAGTTTAGAGTATGTTCACGAATTCTCATGACCAAACCGGATATATTTTAGCATTGAATTACTTTGATTAGGGCAGTACTAGAAATGACCACAACGCAAAAACAGCAAATTCAATGACCAGTTCATATATTTAGTGACATAGTTATGCGCCAAAAGACGCTAAATGTCATCGCGTATCCCCTGCAAGTTACGAGGCCACCTAGTATATACGAACCTTGGATTCGAGGTTTATCCACATCATTCGGAAACTTTTAACAGTGCTTGTTAAAAAAAAAAAAAACAAGACAGTTTGTATCAAGAACGATAAAATATTTACATTAGCAAATCTTGGTGATCACACTGGAAAAATGTTGAAATAGAAAAAAAAATTCTTTGCTCTTATATTGTGCAAATAATAAGTTTCGAATTAAAAAAAACTTTATATTATGGTCTATCTATTTTGTTTACACAAATTTCTAACCATCCAGTAAACCACTATCTAATCATAAAACGTCATAAACCAGTCGTAAGTTGCCAACAACAAATTTAAAATAAATACTGCAAATATAGAAGATTTAGGACTCTTTCTTAATTGAATGTTCCAAATTCTGCATTTTTTTCAATAGCGAGAAGTACCTTGATGTAATTTAAAAAAATACCGGTATCAATTGCAACAAAATAGGAATTAGGATTAGGAAAAGAGTTATTTTGTGATTAATACACGGAAAACCCAAGGAAACGTTATAAAATCCCACATGATTGCTTGGCTTTTGGATCGTTTTTGAAGAAATGATTAGACTGCAGCGATTTAGCAAAATTCAAATGCAAACGGGAAACCGTTTGTCATGAAAAGTGGGTGTCTTTGCGCTTTCACGTTTCTTTTTCTGAAAAACACTTGAACGGATATTTTTTTATATAATTTAAGTGATGGTGAGTGAACATTCTTTTAGGTAATTTAAAAAAAAAATATCTAGAGTCGGAGAAAAAATACCTATAAACAAAATTTTATGTAATTTTTGTTTTATAATTATCTTAAAATTTTGAAATACCTCCCCTTCCCCTCTCCCGAAAGACTCATTTAACTCTCTAGAGCAGTGGTTCTCAAACTTATTTAGACACTGTACCCCTTTTTACCCACAAAACATTTTAGGTACCCCTTCTCAGTTACCGGTACTAAGTAAACTATAATTTAAAATATTAAACAAATCTTAAAGCCTTCCCAGATAACAATTTAAGGTTAATACAAGCCTTTTTAAACGTTGTTCCGACAAGGGAAAAAGGTTGTCAGCAAGCTTGTTATGGCAAGGGTGTAAGCTTACTGCAAGGTTATGACAAGCTTGCTAGTTGACACCGGACAAGGTTTTTCCCAAGTAAGGTTACAGGTTAAGCTGTCTGTAAAAGCATGTATAAGTTACCATGGCAAGGTTCCCATAAGCTTGTCTGTAAAACGATATGACAAGGTTGGAATGACATGTTTGCCAAGCTTTTAGAGAAGAAAGCCTGTACAAACCTTGATAAAAGTTTGTAACAATCAAAACAAAATAGGAATTGGATATTAATTTCTTCTTTTCTTGGTTCTAGTCATAAAAATATAGAAATGTACATTAAGGACGTTTCGTTTTAATTTCAAGAGCTTTTTCAAGATATATGTGAAAATATAAATTATAAATGGTATACATTTTTTTTATTTAATAAACAAAACATTGTTTACTATGAATTTTGAATTATGATTTTATCATTTATTAAACAATTACTTATAAGTTACACCATTTACAATTTATATTTTTATATGTATACTTGAAAAAGCTTTTGAAATCAAAGTGAAACGTCCTTATTAATGTACATTTCCATATTTTTGACCTAAAAACCAAGAAAATGAAGAATAAGTATACCCAATTCCTATTTTGTTTTGATTGTTGTAAGCTTTTATCAAGGTTTGTATAAGCTTCTCTAAAGCTGGCTATAGTCAAGAAAGGAGATGGGTATATGACCTCTTCTTCATGTGACTTTGAAAATTACTAAAATATTTTAAGGAAAGATATAACCAGCAAGCTGAAACCAAAATAAATTTCGTACAAATAAACTTTATGTAACTTCCAAGTATTTCCAAAAATGTTTTTTTACAAAATTATTGCTAAACAAAACTCAGAGAGAATTTTAGTAAATTAGATATAATTTGCGTTCTTTATTATTTTCGGATGCCGTCCATGCGTCTCCTAAAATATTTTATTGTTTTCAAAATCACATCTGTTTGCATCAAGTAAAATTCATTCAAATAAAATTAGAATTTCAGTATTTATAATAATAAAAAAAACTTCTACATATTTATATATACATATTTAGATTGCGTTTTATATTTATATAGAAACACACTATAATCTATTTTCCGTTGCCATCGTGTTGCCGCGATTCTCTGTAATAAAAAAACGACAACTATTAAAAAATTAAACAATACCAGAGATGGGAAGACAAGGGAAACGGCTATCAGTTTTCCAAGAGTCGACAAGTCGTCGTGGATATTATGAAAAGTAACTGTTTCCCTCGTTACTACAAATACAAACTATCTTATTTTTACTATACTTAGTGGTTATTAAATAAAATACTCACCAAAATAATTTTAAGCATTTCAGTCTTCTGGAAAGGGTTTTTTTTAAGCTTTTCCCTGTAGAGAATGATTTGCCGCAATCATTTTCCTCTAGTGGCTTTTTAGGATGTTTGATGTCAAACTCTTAACGTTCCTTCCATCGGTTGATATCAAATATCGAATCTGTAAATTTTTTGTTGGAATTAATTCAATAAATGAACATGGTTTCGACTTAAAAAAACAGGTAATAATTTAAATAATATCAATTACTCCACCAACTTTTTTTTCTCCAAGAAGAGTTTTCAACTATTTGATGGTTTTACTAATGTCATAGAAGCTTCTATATTCGCTGAAAAAGAATTTCATAAGTTATGAAATTGATTCTCCTCTTAATCCTTATTAGTTACCATATAATGCCTGTTGTATTGTGGCAGTCTGTTGGGCCAAACCTTAAACCGTATCCATTTTAATTTCTAAACACACTGCTATGAAAGAAAAATCTTCTAAGACCTTCCACATTACGCTGGGTTTAATTTAATTTGGTGACGCTCATTACTGTAATCGGTTCCTAAAAAATATTTGATAACATTAGAATGATTTCTTGAAATAAGAGATACAAATACATATATATAATATTCTTATTAATTATAACACTAAATTTATATGTGTTTTTGAATTTATTTAAAAATTCTATTACACTGTCATTAAACTGAAAAAAACCTCAAACATTTAATTATTCATAATTTCTGAATTATATAAATCAAATTATACTACAAGCTATCTAGTTAGCAAATATAAACTATAACTTTTTAAACTAAGTGCATTGGCTTATGCGCTTATGGTGTAGAAAATTAGGTTAGAATTATATGCAATAGTTGGGCAATTGGGGCGAACACAGTTCAATTCATCGGTTAGAATTATAAACTATTGATATTCTTGAAGCAACAACGCATATCTAGTAAAAGATATAAAATTAGGTAATACTTACTTTTGCATGAATGATGTTTTAAACTATTATACACTGAAACAGCTCAAACGCGTACAACACAACTGACAACAACAAATAATGGCGGTCGATGACAGAATAGCGGAATGGCGGTTAAACCAAAAAAAAAATCAATACTCGATAAACGATTGACGCCGAATCACTCCGGAAATACACGAAGTCACCGTACTTGATTATAATAACTTTGTCGCACCTTGCATTAACCCCAGCATTAACCCTTTACTGTTAAGTTTGTCTGGACAAGGTAAAGTTAAGCAAGTGGCAAGCTTATCGTAAGCTTACGTGTTATCTGGGTTCTATGTAGCATAGAAGTATAGTGTTAACCTTTGAAACTGAATTACGCATCATGTTTAAATAAAAACAAAGAGATATTGTTTACAAACATTTTTATTACATTAAAAAACAAACACAACAAAATTTAAAGAACAAAAGCGCTTACTTTCAAAGAGATTAGTGAGAAGGGTGAGCTTGTTTCCCTTGCACAGTTTTATCAAAATTGGTTTTAACTTGGTTAAATACAATCTTAAATCATCTTCAACATTTAATTTGTTTCTAGATTTTTTTTAAGATAGGTTAAACTTGAGAAACCCTTTCACATAAATAAGTGGTGGAAAACCCAACAAGAAATTTAACAGCAGTGCTTGACAGTTCTTTGTATTCCTTCCAATACCGATCCAGAAATCTAACAATGTAGTACCAGCAGTCAAATATTTGTTTTCAACGTGGGATCACATGATACTTCAATGAGGTGTTCCTGTGAAAGATAGTCAGGTTAGTGTCCATAGCATCAGCATTAAAGGGGTCACGTATCCAGTTATACTGTTTCTCCAAAGGTGGAAAGTACTCTCTTATGCGGATCTTCAATGCATTCAAATGCTGGCCATTTGAGTCTTGAGTTCAGTGAAATCAGATATGTTTTCTCATTATCTTGCAAAAATGTAAGTAATCTTTCAAACGGCTCGCAGTTGTTATTTTCATTTGTTTTTCCCAGCGAATGATCTTTTTTACCATTGCATCAGTTTCTTTTCTATATTAAAAATATCAGAAACACTGCCTTGCATGGATAAATTCCAGATGTTGAGTTTTCCAAAAATATCACTTAAGTAAGCCAACTTCAAAAGCCAATCACAATCAGTAAGTACAGAAGACAGATGGAATTTGTGTTCGGTAAAAAAAATATGTAATTCTTTGTGGAGTTCAAATACACGGGACAAAACATTTCCCAGAGAAAGCCATCTAACCTCAGTATGTAGCAATAAGTTCTCATGGAGGCTCCCCATATCCTGCATAGAATTTTAAGTAACGAGATTTTAGGGGCCTAGTTTTTATGAAGTTCACAATTTTCACACTCTGATCAAGGACATCTTTAAGTTCATCAGGGAGGTGCTTAGCCACCAAAGCCTCTCGGTGAAGGACACAATGAGTGAACTTACACTCAGTTGAAACCGTTTTAATATGGCCTACCAGCCCTGTGATGGGACCGCTCATGGCCTTAGCACCATCCATACACACTGACACACAGTTTTTCCACTCGAGCTGGTTTTCGGAAAAAAAAGAATCTAACAAATTGAAAATATCTTCACCTTTTGTCGATGTTTTAAGTGTCTTATAAAATAAATATCTTCAAATATTTCATCTTGAAAAATGCCACATACAAAAACGATCAGTTGGGCTAGGCCAGCGACATCCGTGGTTTCATCGAGTTGTATACCAAGCAAGGACTAGCTCGAATTGCTCCAACAAGTTGTTCTTTTGTGTCATACGCCATATCACTAATTCTCCTTGAAACTGTATCATTTGATAATGGAATTGCTGTAATTCTTTTTGCCTCGTCTCCAAACATACAAGAAACAATTTCTGCTGCAGCAGGGAGGATTAGGTTTTCGCCAATAGTATGGTTTTTACCAGACTTCGCAATTAAATGACTAACTTTGTAAGAAGCTTTTAGAGCACTTTCATTTTGTTCTGCACCAGAAAAGTGTTTTTATGTGTTTTTCCTACTTTCAAATCTTCCAAAAGACGTTCAAAGTACCGTAACTCCTTTTTGACTAAGTTCTCATGTTTGCTTTCAAAATGGCGTTTTTAAGAGAGAAAGTTTCATAGAATTATTTGATAAAATTTCTGAACAAACAACGCATTGTGGATTAGGCTCGTCTGAGCTTCTAGTCCAAGTAAAACCTAATTTTAAGTACAACTCGTCATATTTTCTCTTTTTACTTTTATATTCATTTGCCAGTTTTTCGGGTTTTTTTTTATTTTTTCCTTGAGCTGCTCATTAGTAACAAGACGTTCAGGGTCTACTTTCATTTTGTGAAGTTGATGGCCCAGAATTTTTGATACAGATCTTCATGAGGCCTTTCTTTAGGAGCCATTTATCCATTGTTAATTTTTATTGTAAAATTCACTTACGTGGTACCTGACTCAGTTTTCAAACAGATGTCCGAAACGTGTTTCAACAGGATTGAGTGTCCGCAGAATAACACAACACACCACAAAAATAACACAATACTGAGAGCGAGCTTGTAATAACAGGCAATGCTACTGCAGTGCAGTGACAGAGTGATTGGCCGGCAACACAGCCCCACTCTGATGACCTAAGCCACAGTATGTATATGTATATAGGCAGTGAGTGTCAAGAGCGTCGCAAACCTTTGAAGTTTGTGAGTCTAATTTTTCTCGCGCACCCTGCCCAGCGCATGAAAGCGCATTCTTTACTTACGACTCGGGCCGAGCGGTGTCGATTAGTGTGCATTTCTTCGATAAATCATGGCGGCATTTAAGTTTAAATTTAAATAAGAGAATAAAGAACAATTAAAAATAATAGTGCATAAATAAACCGGATGCAACTAGAATGTATTTAAAAAAAAAACATGTAAAATTCAGAATCTACAATTATTTATACAATTAAAGAAAGGATAAAGAAGAAGTTGAAATCTAAATACCATTGACTTTTTTTTTCTGTAACATATGCAACTATTTAAAAATAACCGAGAACAGATTATAAAAATATAGTAGCTACTGATTAATATACACTTAGAAAAATAATTACTATTTTTTTTTAGGGTTACTTTTGAGTAGTTGAGGATAGTAGTTGTTCTTTTAAATAACTTCCATTTCAATACTTTATATGTAAGGAGAATTGTTAGCTTAGTTAAATTCAGAGGGGTGGGACTTCCATTATAATTCAATGAACATTATTTAGTCGCACCCTACAAGCGGTGATTTGTACTAATGTCGTCTATCTCGCTCATTCACTATTCTCGACTGTTCTCGACAATCGCGCTGCGTGGCGCTGCGATCACTCGTTTTTTTGCTTATTGACGCCATTTTGACAAAATTTGTTGGCGTCGTTTCACATCGCGGTTTTATGCATGTTTTTTGGTTATTTCGAACGTTTTGTAAGTGTGAAATGGATGTTATAATATTTAATATGCCAGGTAATGTATTGATCGAACGATTTGCAGTAAGCAGACATGTATAATTAAGATTTATTTAGGGTTATGCATAAGCCAGGTACACTTTCTAGAGAATTCTTCTGGAGACATTGCATTGCAATCTGCAGCAAGAAAATTGCTCCCGCATTATGTAAGTTATTATATTACAAATCAATTTGATTAGTACATAACATGAAAAAGTGATTTATTAAATCTAATTAAGCTATAATCGGCTATAATGGTAATATAAATTTATGTTTATTAGGTGCATCAGATCCATCGATAATATCAAGAAATGTTTCCCCATCTCACCTTGCATCATAAAAATGTACACGTAAGTTAAAAGTAAACATTCTAAGATATACCACCTTAATCAAAGATATTATTTTAGGTAAATACAGTGTTTTTAGTTAATGCAGCATGACAATGTCAATTAACTCCTTCGAAGGAAGACTAAGTCGTAGTTGAAACCATTATGATCAATGGATTGGGCTTGGGGCATAATATCGAGGGCATAGAGCGAGAACCCAAGAAATCAAAACCAAATCTGGAAGTGATTTAATGACAACGAATCAAAAATTTTAGTAAATAAATGCAAACAAAATAACCACAACCGATTTAGATAAGAAAAATGGTTTTGGGGGAAAAATTAAAAATTTATTATTTAGTGAGTTTCCTCTAGACGATTATAGGGGAAGGAAACTATAAATTAAATTTATTATGTTAATGGAAAAGCTCTTAACTAATTTTAACCAAATATTACTAGAAATATATTCTTTAATGCTAAATTAGTAATATAATTTCAAATATCAGGTAACCTAACTTTTAACTCGCAATAATCTTTTAATTTGTGGTTTTATTTTGCGACAAATATATTATGTTAATGATTTTACATAGGAGCATTTGTGTAAGATTCGTTTAACTGGTATTGTATTTATTTATATATGAGAAATATGGCTTATTGGTTACAATAAAACAAAAAAAATAATTCAGGACAGTAAGCTTTCAATGAACTTTGTGATTTTTCTCTTCAAATGCTTAAGAGTATCCTTATTCTTTTATTGATTCAAAGATTGAATGGATTTATAAATACATTGATAGCTTTTGTTGTAGAACGATTAAGGTAATTTGGAATAGAGAATAAGGAGGATTAGATAGTGTTCTCGAGTTTTAGATTAACGATTTAAGTTTATGTCACCAGTCTATAAACTTATTTTATGTATATATCGTTTTACCTGGTTAAAATTAATTAATTCTTTTCTAATAAAAGATTGTGGTTATTCATAATGATATTCCGGCTTATGTTTATGAATTCACATATTTCATCGACCTATTTCTAGAATTTTATTGCTTCAATTTTCAATTTGTCTCTAAAAATGCAATATTCAATGCATATGTTGTTTTCCTTTTTTGCTTTCATTAATTTTTGATTTAAAATAATAGTTTATGTATTTATATACTATTGTTATAGGAAATAGTACCATGTACATTTATTTATTGTATTTTTGCACAATTAATAAAGATATTGTACAAAAATCATGTTTTTTGCTCTATTTCAAATCATAAATATCAAAAAGCAATTGATAGTAAACATTTAAATTACCCGCCAATAAATTTTTGTACCAAGAATAGTCAGTTGGTGTCACTAAACGCAGTCCGAGTTGGCGTATGAGAGTTACCATTCTAGTCAGGTTATTCTATGGTTAAATTTTTATTTTGCCTGGTTCGTGGTAGAACTGATTGTCCATGACTTTCAAGTAGACTTAATTTTAATATTGCAAGCATACACACTTGTTCCTACGTAATCCTTCTACTGTGTTTCACATCGGACCAATGTTTAGTACATCCCCTATTCTTTAATGTGCAAGTATTTCAATAGAATCTAGAATCTCTGATGCTTGTGACATTCCATAATAGTTTAAATTACATTACAGAGTTTGCATATAATTACATTAGTCTTGCTCGTAAGAATTATTGTAATTATTTTATGTAATTTACACGTGTAATATGTATTGCAGATGTGCACATTGTATTTTCTTGTAATTGTGTTTTACCTCTCGCAAAATAAATCATTATTATTAATGGTAAATTGTAAAAATACGCAATGTTGCACAAAAAAATATTTATTTACAAGTGTCAACGAATCAAACACAGATATGCAATAAAATCCGTGCTGCAACAAAACAAAATGTTACAAATGAGGTTATCACAGCAATTTTACAGAATCCAGTCACTGTAAAGAGAAGTGGGCACAATAGAACTTTATTATCACAAATCAATGCAGACGTAACAAAAACCACGCTAGAACAAAATGTTATGTTAGAAATGAGGTTATCGCAGTGCTTGTAGAGAATTCACTTATTATAAAAGAGTCAGGCACTGGAAACAGGAGAATTTTTAGTGCAACCAGACACAGACGTAACAATAAGGAACGGTAAGCCTAAGAACACTACAACAAAAAGTAATTGTAAAATATTAAATTGTTTTATGACGATTTACTTACCCTAACAATTTCCAATGAAGGTAAATCAGATATGGAACAGGTTACAGTTAGAGCTGTATCTCCGTACAACAAACAGCAATTGTAATTGCCTTAGTATCAATAAATATAATAAAAATTAAATTATAGAAATATATTAACGCAGCACAAACACAAATAACGCCATATTGCCGCAGCGATTTACGGCGCATTCCATTATTGCCTGCTTGGCGCAGCTTTCAAAAACAGATACAAATATTCCCTTTCTTGACAACTACCAGAGATAATATATCACGAGATAGTAAACTTAATGTTAAGAAATTTTAAACGCTTTCATGTGGAGGGGGCAACGTTCAAGTTCTGTTCATAGAGGCGCGCTATACTACGCGCGCGTAATTTAAATATATACTTATATATAAATATATGATTTTGTTACTATTTCATAATTGAAAATACTTATATTATTGTAAACATAAATATTGTGCATTGTTTACAATAATACAAGTATTTTCAATTATGAAATAAATGTATTGTGGATTTCTATTACAATTATTCAAATAAACGCTCTTTTAAAGTAAATTCATTTATTTACACAAAACAGTTTATGTAATCAGAAAGAATGACAAATTGTTTCTATATCCTAACATATAGAAAACTAGTTGTTAAATCTTAATATACATCCTTGTTGGAGAACACTGTACCACTACAGTGGTATATGTGGTATTTCAACGAGGACTATGTGAATTAACTTCTCAAATTCTTGCATTACGGCAATCATAAAATTGCTATACATTGCTCATAACAAACAAAACAGTTCTGTTAAACAATGCAATAGAAATAACTGTCGACGTTGTAATGAACCAAATTATATTTTAAGTTCCGTTTACTCACCACCAAGTATGTATTTTAACAAATCTAGTCTCTTTCATTATATGTATTTGATTCGGCACCGTTAACACATTAAGACTATACATATACAATTTTAAATTCAAGTCTGTGTGTTAAATAAATATTGTATAAAACTTTACAGGTGTTCCCAATCACAAGTAATGCCTATATAAAAAAAAAAACTGAAATACTACATAATTATAGAATTAAACAATAGAATGCGAAGTTAATGCTCGATTCAAAATAACTTGTCTTTACCAATAGTGAAGTGAATATAAATTGTTTATAGCGTCGAAATAATACATACAAGTTACAATAGTTGTTTGATAAATATTGGATATAATCGCTCTTTATTCGATTATGGAAATTTCTACTTCACATTTCGATGACATGAAAGAAAGACGTCTAGGTTTTAGAGAAATTAGATAAAAACAGTAAGAATAAAGACAGAATAACGCACATTCTTGGCTCACACGTATTATCGATTTAAGTGGATGCGATACATTTTCTTACATCACATTTTTCTAAAAATTAGAAGAAATCAGGCTCTGATCAAAACAGACTACAGTGTGTAAACAACCAAGATATAGTTTGATGATTTCGAGATGCACAAATCATTAAACGCAAATTAAGGATTATTTACTTTTTTTGTTGTTGTATTTATTATATACATACTTATAGTGGACCATTTATTTTTGTTATTTGACGTTTCTTGTAATGTTTTTCTTACAATGAATAAACATATCAATCTATCTATTGCCGCACGGTAATGTTCTAATATCAGTAGGTAAACTATTAAAGGGTACTGTATAAATGTAGTTTATCTACAGTCCTCTAGTCTGCCTTTTACGATTTATGCATTTCCAAATCATCGGACAGTAGAAGAAATTAAAAATGCAGAAATAACATTTTAGAGCATGCATAAATTGCAGTGATGTGGATTGGTGTTACTCGCGCAGTATCCTCGAATTCTCCCAAACATGTTCTCAATAGCGTCCTGCGAGTTCTTAAATATTGCATCTCGGATGTATTTCTAATGTGATACCATAAGATTTATAGCGTGGATGTTAGATTGCCATCTTTTTTGAGCCGGAGACTTGACTCTTTTGAAACCGATAAACCGCTACTGATCTGGAAAAGCAAATTAACATAAAGTTTTCAAATAAAAAAAATGCATGAAAAGGGAAGATAATGTGTAGTATGTAGCAGAGTTGGCACAGTTAGAATTAAGTCAGCAAAGAATTTACCCTTGTTTATATTTTAAAGTATGGAAATTTGCTAATATTATTTTTATATATTACTAACGGATAAAGATAATACATACTTTTATTTACCCGCGGAATAATAGATGATAAATGGATTATCATATATACAAAAAATAGAATGACTAAGTAGGTCATAATCACAATCGCCGTTTATTGATATTAATTAGTAATAGCTACTAGTTTTGAGAATACCTCCCATCTTCAGGTTATTGGAAGCCAACGAAAGTTAATTAACTTAGTCTAATAATTTAATATAATATATAATTCAAAATTTAATCCTACATTTTAATTTTATATGTTCACATGTTAATAAAACATTTTTTCATTGGCTTCCAGCTAGCCTGAAGATGGGAGTTATTCCCGAAACCAGCCATTTGTATACCATGAACTAAGAACTAAATTATTTTTATGCGTGAGTTTATTTGAATAATATATGCCTCAAGCCGGTATATGTAGTATAAATTGAAAAACAAACAGTTCAAATGGTAACTATTATTTTCTATGTATGCAAACATAGGATTATAATTTGTACTTCATATCAATGAGGGAATAAGGCTAAAGTAGTTAAATAACATTTACTAAATGAAATACGCGAACGGATATTTGTCAGTAAAATACATACCTATCACTTTTCCATTTTAGTTCAAAATTCAAGAGGTGGCTAGGTGTCAGAGATTGTTACTTTCATATTTTCCTTATCCTGGAAATTTTTGTCCCTTTAAAACTATCGAAAAGTTCGTCAATATCTTTAATGAAAATTGAGGTGGTCAATGCGTTATTCCGTAGTGTACCTAAAGTAGAAGAAGTAATTATTTTTATATTAAAAGATAATGATGAAAATTTATCATTTTCAGTTGAAAATACCTTTGAAGCTGTATAAAAAAGTAGGGTTGCAACAGAATGACTTAACAGTTGAGTAGCAACGGAAACTTTCAGAAAAACTATTGGGATAAAGGTGTTCGTTTGTGATTTTGGGTGCTGTTCTGAATAAATTGCTTTCGAGTGATACAAAAAGATCGTAAACTTAGTAAAAGAAGTAGAAATGTATAGCTGAAGCACGAGTTGACCAATTTTTTAGATACATAACTTAAAAGTAGCTGACTTCTCAATTTTAGCGGCTTTTACTTACCTAACTGCTGCCCTACTTGTTGTTGCTTTTCTGTAACTGCAGTAGTAGATGAAGAACCCTAAACAACATCGTAACTGCTATTAACTATTTACATTTCAATATGACTATATTTATAGTACCTGATGCATATTTAAAGTTGTGAACTCCAGTTTTTGTCAGAAGGCATAAACAAGTTTCTGTACCCAACATTTGCTGCTCACCTATCTTCTGTTTGCTTCTCTTTTTCCGGAGCTATATGCTGCTCCATGAAGGACCTTCAACAAGAGTGAAAATGATTTTAACCATCATAATTTTAATAAGTACAATTAGCTGAATTTTCGAAGGTAGGAACTTCAGATGTTTCGCCAGAAAGACTTTTTGCAAGATTCTGCAAAGAATACGTACAATTACAATTAATTTCGGCAGGTATCATGGATCAGTTACTTTTCAAAAGTATTTCTAAACACGATAATTCACCAAAAGTACTTTAAGCTTTTTTGATTTGTTTATATTCTTTTTAAATGCTTCAAGTTCTCTTAAGCTTCTTGTGCTTCTAAGTTGTATTTTGAATAACATGTATATAACCGTTTATTTATCTATAACTAGCAAGTCATGAAGTTAACGACCGCATATATATACGGGTTTAAGATTTTATTATTACCCTTTTAGTAAAAAAATATTACGATCGAAACAAAAAAAAAAAACATAACAGCGAAAATCAGGCATTAGGAAACATATGGAAAGATACACCTCCTTTAATCTACCAGCGATTGCGCGTGTGCAGATTCTAAGAATTTTAATACTACATTATTCCAGGTAAACTATAAAGTAAAATTCTACGAATGTATAAATCTCTTATCGAAAGAATTGCGGCATGTTTATCGCATAACATTAAGCGGATTAGCTTTCGGAACGATTGTGGGCATATATATTTTTCTTTTGTTCTTTATTTTAGCCATCGATGATTCGGGGTGTTCAGATGATATAATTTACAAATACTTAAAATGTGTTAGTGTATAATTATTTGACGAAAAAAGATTACTGAAGCCATTACTTGGATTACAAAGGCTGTTTAAAAATCAGTTTTATAAGATTTTTTTTAATGTGGATGTATAAAATAAGTAATGAATTGACAATTTATATTAACAAAGTCTAAAAAATCATACACTTTGAAAAAATTGTTACCTTTTAAACAAAAAAGTTATTCTTTCTTAAAGGTTTAAATTTATTGCTTTTTATGACGGCAAAAATCGAATTACAGTTTTTAGAATTTCTGTATAAAAAAATATAGAGTAGATGTTTTGACTTCAAAACTTCCTTAATAATAATATAGAAAATATGAACAAGGAAAGACCTATTATGCATTAAATTGTATTGGTACACCTATTATTACAAAAAGTATTTATAATTATTTTGTTCTTCTAGGGATTTTCCATAGAAAATTTAATTAAAGTGGCAAACACTTTAATTAAATGAAAAATAAATAAGTAAATCATTTGTTTTTCAATATTCTTACTTTATGGGTATCGATATTTGTAAAGGTAGAAAAGATACATAAAGTGGATATTTATTTATTAATGTAACAATAAGTTATAACCGTCTTGGCAAAACTTAAATTTCCCACAATTATTTGTAGTAACGTAAAAACAAAAAGTAAACAGAAAGATATCAAAATAACTAGTAATCTAATACAAAACCATTAGTAATTTCGTGTTTCAATGTTGAAATTACTAAGAATAATTGTGGGAAATTTAAATTTTGCCAAGAGGGATACACCTGAATAACTGAAATAAAAACAATTTAAATCAAAACTATCTACAGAAATAAATTATTGTTTACAAAAATACTTATAATGATATAGGAAAAAAAATACGAACAGTTGATTAAAATAAAATTACGACGTGAACAATTATCGCAATTTTTTTATGCGTGCAATACAAGTAAAAATGCACCCATCCATTTGAAATCCACTAAATGCGCAAGTGCTATTTGTATTGCATGCAATTTTTTATTGCATGCAATAAAAAAAATGGGAACTGTAAAGTGGCCTTTAGAATTACGTGTCTGAATTCGTTTTAAGAACCTGTGGTCATAATTTTTTGAGGTAGTTGTACAAGTAAACAATTAACGTGTCACGAGTATTAAGTTCTATATAAGATTTTCATGCAGCTTATTTTCGACTATAAACAATCTGTATTCTTATTATTCTTTTCCCAATTATTTTTGCAACTTTAATGCAATGGAAATGTAGTTTGTTATCAAATAGCAGTAACAGTTAATAATAAAAACAACATATGACACAATTGATATAGAATTTGTTTGTGAACTTCAAAAACTATGTTAAAAGTAAATTGGTGCAAACATAAAGTTTACTGAAATATTAAAATATCTTCTTATCTCAAAACCGATTCTCTTTTATAACGGTGTTAGGAAATATAAATTTCCATCATGAATAAAAAACTGCAATAAAGCTAGCAGGATTCCAGAAAACTTTGCAAATCATTTCAAAGTTTTGGTAGCGATGATCTGATGAAGTAACTCACCACGTCTTAACATTAAAAAATAAATGCGAAGGCGAACCATTTAAGGGAGGATTTGTCATCAATGTATTACCTAAATATTTCTTGGTCTTAATTAATACTTACTTACCTTTCTTCATCTGTTAGAACCAAACAAAACGTGCAGACACTGCATCACACATTAAACATTAATTCATGGGCATTGCTAAATATACAACGTCGTTATCCAGGCCATTCGCGCAGCCCTGATTCTATTATTCGTTTCGTAAAAACACATTTTTTTCGGGACTTTTCAAAGCAAGTGATTATGCAACTTTTGAAACACTAGGCACTATTTTGATGATTCGAAGCACCTGCATTATATGTAACCCTTTTAACATATTATGAGATGTTCAAATATGTATTTCGGATAGGCAACATATTTTACAATTGCGACTCGTATAGCCCTCTCTGAACAGAGACTAGAACCAGCTACCCTTCGGAGTGGGGCGTTTACGTTTCGTAATAAGAGTTAACAGGGCCGACACTACTAGATAAACACTATACTGTGACTAAGCCCTTAGTGGCGCGCGCACGTCAACGTGTCCATACGTGTCCCGGTTGTTTTTTTTTATTGTTGGCCGGCCGCGTACCCCCTAAAAATTTTCGCGTACCCCCGAGGGGGCGTACCACAGTTTGAGAACCACTGCTCTAGAGTCTAGAATAAAACACAATAATAATAATAATAATATCTATTTATTGGGATCATACAAAAATACATTTTCATATTGCCCAAAAAGACCAAATCACCATAATAGTGCTCTTCCTTTGGCCTCGAGTCACGTCCAAATTTACTTGGTTTTAGCCAAAAGCATCACCTTTGATTTGACATATTATTTAATTTATACCTTCGCTTCCTTTGTTCGTCTTCAACCACGTCCTCTTTCTTGATATCTGTTTACTGAGGATAACCAGACTCATGTATATTTGAATTCTATTTTCTGTAAGTCGTTCAAAAATATTCATTTATTTCTGAGAAAAAGGAACAAATACGGTGAGATTCAAAAAGATTGTCAATTCCGCTCCTATAGATAGTAGCAGGGTGTAGGTATATGCCGCGTGTTTGTAATGAAGGTTTGAACTAAGTCAGTGTTACTATATTATTGTTGGTGATATTAAATGTAAATATAAACAGTTTGAAAAAAGTTATAAGATAAATAAACGAAGGAAAATTACAACACGAACACCAATGTCACTAAATGTGAAGAAAATTGATTTATTGTATGAAATTTGTATGTAGCTAATTTGACTCATTAAAATGGTAATAAGTATAGATAATTTTTTCCGGAAAACAGTTTTTTTATTATGACAATCATTTTAAATCTCACAGTATTAGGGTATTTTAAGTTAATTTTGCGTGCGTTCAGGGAGTTACGGCGCTGCCAGCGCTGAGCTCCGCTAGATCGAGCGGCGTCCTGAACGCGGCCGCTAGATCCAGCGCTGGAGCTAGCGGTCGCCATCTTTTCTAGCGAAAAATATTTTCCTAGGCAATATGGCGACCGCTAGATCATCCAGTGGAAAGTGGGGATGACCGGCAAACATTCAAATATGAATTTGTGAAGCGTGTGAACTAGATGAAATCGTTAAGTAATTGTGGTAATACTAACTTTTTATTGCTTTTTTATTAAAGTGATGATGAATAAAGTGAAATGGAAACAATATACGTCGCAGAGAGGTTAATATAAATATTATAAATGCAGAAACTACAATTTTTAGATGGATCACGGCAAATTATTTTATTATATGGACATTTTGTGAAATTATAATATCAATAGTTTACGAATACATATTAAAATTCACCATTAATGCTTTTTTTCCTCGATATTTATTTGAATATTTGCCGATGAGGTTATATTCATCTATAATTTGCGCTTAAATAGCAACGAAATCGCCTGGATTAATAAATACAGATATTATAAGAGCGAACGAGGATATTAGTGATACCTTTAAAATATGTTACTCTATAAAACTTATTTTAAAGTTTTAATTACGGTGGTTGTTTTTATTTTCTAGTTTTGTGATTAAAATAATTGTTGTGTACAATTTCTTATCCTTTTATATGTGTAACAAGATATTGTTTGCCTAAGATTAACCACGAACGTTTAGTTTTGTGATATAAATTAAAAGAAACGCTTGAGCAGCAACCTAACTTTCAACATAGTCCATTCTGTAAACGCCGCTATCAAACACACTAAATAAGTAAGCAAGGAGCATGCGCCAGCAAAAGCTACTCTTATGACCCGTTCAGGGAGTTCTAGCGCCGGTCACAGCGCTAGCCGGTTTATCGCTTCCAGCCCCCACCGTAACCCCTGACGCAGCCTGGCATAAACAGCAGTTTAGCTTTTTTAGCATTCTTTTTTCAAGATTATACCAAACTATGCTTTTCAAGTTATCAAAGAGAAAACAGGAGCTACCGGTAAGACGTTATTGAAACTGTGCGAAACTGCTTATCACGAAAAAATATTTCGATCCTTTCAGTTTCGTATTAAATGTTTTTCACTGTATTTATAGGATGTGGATGTATGGATACGATAAACATTAATAAATATTAAGTTGTGAAAACATTTACTAAATTACTGCAACATTTTGAAAATCGACGGGGCATCCCCACACTACTCTCAGCAAGTAACAATGTCCTGACGTATCGGAACAACCTTAACTGAACGTCTTCAACAACCCTCAACGTGACTATTAATCGATTTAGTCGATAATTGAACAGGGAACTGCATGCTAGAATTCATTGATGTGCGTCAACGAATACTCCATCACGGATGAGCAAAATAAGGAACGGAATCCAGTTCTGCAACGATTAGACATACTCGTGTTTACTCGCATCAGAGGCAGGGATTCGTGTTGCTTACCGATTTTCCAAGATCCAACAAAACATGAGTAATAAACGCGATTCATTCTTCCTAGCCCCCCTAGTCTCTACAGTGACAAAGCACAAGATGTATTCTACAAAATTCTCTTAATTTAATGTTTATTATAATTTATGTAATAATTAACATAAAAATACATGTTATAAACAAATACTTTACTGTATAAACTACATTCCTTCATGATTATCAAAATCAAATGTAAAATAAAATTCATGGTGCCAATCGTTTAAAAATGCAGAAACATATTTTTAAAACATTCATACAACTGATAAAACAATTACTTATACTTTATAAAAATATGACATAATTGGTTAAATGCTAATAGCACTTCCATATTAAAAAAATTGATTTGGTATTTAATTTACAATATAATACAAGTAAACAAAATCAGTTTAAATATTTTCCGCTTTAAATTTTTTTGTTTCTGAACATTCACTATTTTTATGTCTAATAATACGTTTTGCCTTAAGATATGAAAGAGTGTCTCTGTTTGTAGTTTTTTTCACTTCACTTAGATCTGGTTTTATTATTGTAATAGTTTGTTCATCAAATTGTTCATTGTGTGAGATACTTTCATGTGATGGCTTAATAAGATGTTCTTCACTTCCCCCAAGTCCTTCATTTTCACCAGTGTCTGAATCGCGCACTGTTTCTTCAGAAGTATCATAAGGTACTAAAACGACGTTTTCTTCCACATCAACGACCATTTCATCTTCTTCTTCTTCGTCCTCCTCCTCTTCTTCCTCTTCTTCTAATTCATCCTCTTCATCTTCATTGTCTATTCGCGGAAGTAATTTACCTAAAACTCCAACTTATACGAAATCCGTAAAATTTTCAACTCATACAAACCGTTTAGTGTTGGAAAAATTATATCTGGCAATATATTCGGATCTTTCTTATATTTCACCATTAATTGTTTAATTAATATTGAAATATCTTCACGCTTTCTTGTCACAGTTAATTCATCGAACCAATTCTTAAGTTGGTGAATTGGTAATCTATAATTTTGTATAGGATCCTGAAATAGAGGCATTCAAATAGTATTACTTTACAGTTACTTCAAATAATTACCGTAAAAAAACTCTCCACGTATTGCAATAAATATAAACCGCAATCTGTAAAATTTGTTTGTTGTGGTACTTTTGGACATGCGCATTTTATAGTGTCTTTATTAAATACTTTTTCATTTTTCATTTTTATCTTATATTCACAAGTTAAATAATCGCGCAATGTTGCAACTACTCTAGAACGGCTGGCTCCTGCTAACGAATCAAATATTAATATGCACGGCCTAAAAAGATAATGTTATGGTCCATGAAACTAGTCTGACACAAATATAAAACGCACTGTTTAATTGAAGTGTTGTTTGGTTGGATATCATCATCTTCCTCTGATTCCAATTCGCTGTCATCGCCTTCCGCTTCATCTTTATCACTAGCTTCTCCTTCGTTGCAAGGTAAAGTATCGGTTTTCTCAATTTTGATAGGGGTTATTGTAGTATTTGCTAAACTAGTTGTTTTTTCTGTAAAAGTGTAAAAAAAAATACTACGATTGATACAATGTACGCTCTGCGATTTACTTTTTCTTTGTTTTGTTTCCAATTTAATTGGTTTTCCATCAAATGTGAAGCAGCCATTCATACCGGGAAAGCAAATAATTGCCAAGAACCAATGGCAATTCTCATTAATTGGTACTATAATAAAGTCTTTCTCAAAGAGGTTCACATTCTTCGTCCAATTTTTTACTCTAGCATGCCTTTTCTGAGCTGGTGTTAATGACGTATCAGCTTCTGAAGGATGTACTTTTCTGTATAAGTGAACATGAAAGAAAATATTAGAGATTGTGACTGATATTCATTCAATATGTTATAATTCGCAAACATGCAGGACTAATCTCTGGTTTGCTCTGGAAGAAAACTGGAAGGGAACTGTATGTACTATATGTCCACCCTAACTCCTAAGTAAGTAATGTCAAACTTCTATGAAATGAATTGCTAATGTCAAATTATATCATCAATGGAAGGTACGTTTGTTAATATAAGCTATGCGGTTTGCCGAATTAATGGTTGTGTGGCGTAACTATTCGATCAATCGTACGATTTGTAGTCGTAAGTTTTCAATATATATCAAAGCTGTATTCGTTTTACACCTTTGATTGGTTCACTCTGGTTAAAGTGACCAAACCGAGACAGAGTTATTTGATCCAGTGCTGCCAGCTCTACCGATTTCAGACCTTTTCTACCGATTCGTATTGATTTTCTCACAATTTTTTAAATGTAATTTCAAGAACTACTAATTGCTTTAGAAAAGATGTAAAATATATATTCTCTCTGGTACTTATTACCAAATACAATGTAATAGTATATTATTTGTTATTACATAACATTAGTAGAGACATCTAATGGTAAATATATAAATCACAAAACTAAAAACTCTCCAAACTGGTTAAAAACTGGTTAATATAGGTATCTTCCATACCTCTAATAGTCAAATTTAAATTTTTCCGCCACTATTTTTAGTCACTTCAACGTAAAGGCATTAAAATAACTATTAAGGTAGTACAAAATAGTAGGTAATTTTATATTTCAACGTTGAAGTTACTAAGAATAATTGCGGGCAATTTAAACTTGGTTATATGGGACGTTACCTTCGTTGGTCTTATGTAGAACGCGTAACTGTTCCTAAGCGGTTTGGGAACTGTTGACAATTCGTTTCGTAGTGCTGCTATTCTTGCTTCATTATTTCTTATTGTTTTTTTTTTAATTATATTTGCTCCATTCAAATTTTTGTACATTTTTTTTTAAATGAGTGAGCGTGATAGTGATGGCCCTAGTATGAGTATATATACAGTGAGGTCGTAAATGCCCCCCCCGCTCTTCTTTGTGTTGAAATTTCGTACTTACAGTAAACATGTTATAAACATTCGCTAGGTTACATATCATCATGCCGTTTTCACTTGTTTTGTCATGTACTATATGCTTTCCTGCTACATTTTCTATAAATTGTTCCTTCCCTATTTTGGCGTTGAAATCTCCAAGGATTATGAGTAAATCATGCCTAGGTACCGAAGTCGCATACTTTTTCTAATGTTTCGTACACATTTATAAACGACAAATTTGCCTTTTTACTCTTTATTTGTAGGTATGATATTCTCCCATTCTCTACTTTGAATTGTTTCTTAATTCTTTGTCTATCATGAATGCATATCATTACTTCCTTTCTTTTTCTGTTTTATGAGACTTTAAGTAGTCCGTAAGTGCGTTATTAAATCAAGTTAATTTAAATATATCGCCTGTGTATTTTTCTAAGAGAGGTAGTAGTATTATATAGATGACGTCATAAATATAAATAAAATAAATATGTGCATAAAATTTATTCTTGTTGGTATATTTATGATATGGACGTATGTGGTACATAATAAAGTTTCCTTTCAATTATTCGTCCTTGTCGATTATTCGGCACAATCGGCACGTTAATGACCGATTATGATCACAGATAATCGAGGTTTTACTCTAGTTAAACTGTAGAACAGTTAGGAGTAGAACAAGAGCCCTCCAGGAGCGCAGAGCATGCGAATGGAAAGAACCTAAAGTATTACTTTTTTGAAACTGAAGAAGTTGAGATGGACACTGTACTAACTCCGATTTATAACAAAGATTAGTCGTTTGCAAAGTTACATCAAAAGTGAACTATGACAGAGTATTAGAAATATTTTGTAAACAAATCGCATACACATAGAACTTACCTAGATGCCTTTAAGGGTTTTGTAGTAAGCCTCTTGTAAAAGAACGTTGAGAAAACATGCACCTTTTCCTTTTTGTCTTCCGGAAGATTTAACACAAGATATTTTAAATAAAAGTCTATAATTACATCATTTAGAAATTGTTCTTGCGCTAGACATAGATAATCTTCTGTATTTATAGACAGTCCGCCAACTCCAGGTGGATAGATCAATAATTGTTTAATTTCTGTAAAACTAAAAACATACATCGAATTACTGGATATACAAGGATTAGTAAGCGTTTAGAAACGCAGGCTTTTTACAATAAGATAGTACAAACATGGCAAACTTAATTTTCTTACAAAGTAATTTCTACAACTGGAAGGAAAGCATGACCCTTTATGACAATATTTTCTTTTTAACTGAAAAAAAGGCAAACAATTCGATGTGTGATGAGCTGTAGATCTATTGGTACACGGAGTCATCTGATGAAGATACCTGCAGGTTGAGAGTGTCTTCCGAGCGCGTCTCCAAGTGATAGTAAATCGTCATTTTGCCAGAGCTGTAAGGGCAATAGGTTGGCCCTCTCTGCTCTTGCCTCTAAACAAAAACGACCACGATGTGGAGGACACATGCCAACTAATTTACTTTAGAGTAAAAGGTCAAGCAAGATGGGAGCATTCATCCTTCAACAAAGCTGTTACCTTAAAAAAGAGTGCGGTTATCTGCAAAGACTCAAAACCGGACAAGCTAAAAACAGTCGAATATCTTGATAATCTGTTTCATGAGATGAACGAATTGGGCAGACCATCTTCTTATGACCTGTGTACTAATCTAAATGGCTTAAGAACGTACTACTTGGTAATTATTGGAAGTCTTTTCCGCAAGAAAAGGACCTAGACATGTATAACCTTAGTAGCGGATGGGGAAGGGTAAAAATTACTAAAGGAAAAGACTCTCAGCCAAGTAGAGAGGACAGAGGTAGTCTGTGGATCTTCTCTACAGACAAGAAGTCAGAGGTTAAGAAGCAGGATATGTAACCAAACTTTGGTATAGGAAAACTGAAGTTCGAAACCAAAGACCACCCAGCATACAAGCGAGAGAACGGTCATTTGCTCTAAGACATCGATAGCGGTTCCCAAAGACGAGACCAGTAAGAGACGGTATAGACCTACGAAGCTTTCGCCCTCAGATGGATCGGTTCGGTGAAAGCGGAATAAGCCCACTCTATGCGGTTCATCACCAATCAGATAGCTGTTCCAATGGAATAGTACAAGAATGAGGAAAGAAGTTCAACGAAAAAGAAGTGAAAAGAATAATTAAAGTCCTGCTGGCGAACACCTAACATGTAAAAGCTGGAAAGACTTGTTAGGAGGTTCGACAGCAAACGCCTAGATATCACTATTATTGCAGAAATCCTGGGTATCCAAGGGAAAAATTGAAACATAACATCACAATAAGGTAAAATATGTAATCTAATGCCAGTAAGACCAAGAAGTAAGACGTACAGCGCACAGCAGGGTCACAATTCCGAATGTACATAAGCAACATTCGGAATAAATGCCTTACATCGATCACGTGGTGGCAGATATTCGTACAAGTAAAAAACTGTTAATTTATTCGGCGTACTCTCTCGGAGAGAACAATCAGTGTCCATCTTCGATTATAAGCGACGTAGTAGAATATGCAGACTACTAAGGTCTTCAAAAAATAAATTATGATTGAAGTGTTAAAATAAGAACTTCCAAATTAGTTCGCTAGCTCACTTTCGGTTTCGGCATATAATTAGCCTTTCTCAGATAGAAAGTAGGAATAATTAAAGGGAATAATCAAACTGAAGTGAATGATCGTATCTAGGCATAAGTGGTAATTATAAAGTTTAGTGCGGTGCCACAGGTGAACCTTCTCCGGAGAACCGCACTTATTAACATGTTCGTTAATAATTAATATTTACAAGGTTACACACTCAATGTGTCTAACCTTATTTGTTAATAAGTGCGGTTGTCCGGAGAAGGTTCGCCCGCACTACCGCACTAAATTTTATACTTATCACTCATTCATTTCAGTTTTTTTAATTAACTATTACGTTTAAATGTAGGGAAAAACCAAGAAAACAAGGTTCAAAAACAGTTTAAAATTAGTCAAGATTTAAAACAGTTTAAAATTAGTGAAGATTTAAACTGATTTTGAATTCTGACCTGAGGATACTTGGCTAGAGCGAAACCGGTCGTGTGATATATTAAAGAATTTTGTGAGGATCAAGACCGTGTTTTTCTTGCTTTTTTTCCTATATATACTACTCACACAGAGTCAATTATGGATTATTACTTTTAATTATTTCTGTTTTACCCAAGAAAGGCAAATTATGTGCGAAACCAGCAGTGAGATAGATAATTTGGATATGGTAAATAAATTACAATTTCGGACTAATTAGGATACACTAAAACAAAATAAGAAACTTTCTTCTTATTTTTCTTCAGATGGATTTTATTTTATACGTTTTGTTGAGTTTTTTGACATTGTCAACTTTTTCTTCTCCCTGCGATTTTCCATTTTTTTTTTAATTTACTATAATGTTGAAAAACAATACCGTAAAACGGGGTGAATCACGACATGACTGTGAAACAACAATGTTCTGGAAGAAGTTGTGTTTGTGTGTAGAGCTGGGAACATGAATATATGTAAATACGCTGGCGAGTATTAGTTGATACAATGTTGCCAACTCTACACACTAACACAACTTCTTCGAGAACATTGTGGTGTTTCACACTCATGTTGTGATTCACCCCGTTTTACGGTATGTACCTAGATATTTTCCTTCTTATCCTATTGCCATCTTTTCTTTACCAACTTCACGTAGTTATTAGTAGAGATGATGATTTTTGTTGGCACGCAATGGCGCAGACTGTACATGATCGGTCGACATTATGTATATATTTTACGTACTTATATGTACATAAATCGATTCACACGCTTTGCCTGGGGAGTATATACTTATATTATACATAAAGAGGATTTTTTGAATCAAAGAAACATTTCTTTGGTTTAAAGAATTCTTTTTCTTTGTGTGCGCTACTGCGTGTCAACAAAAATCACCATCTCTACTTATTAGGCATGCAATTGGTAAAACCCAAAATACATTTTTAATTTAATACATATTGTGTAAGTATTAATTAATATTTGTAAGCCGATCAATTTCACGACTTTGTATTAACTTTATACTAGATAACGGTAGATAATTACCAAGACGTAATTCCAATTGCCTTTGTTATTTCTTTCGGACACGTTTTAAGTAGAATGTTATTAGCTTCTTTGGAAGTTAATTCGTCCATAATATTAGTGGGTTTACCATATATCTGTTTAAAAATCACTTTTGTATCTTCACCAAAGTGTTCTGGTAATATGGTAATTCTTCTATAAGCTTCTTCTGAAGATATAGGATCGAAGAAATAGTCGGATCCCCCTGCCATGTTTAAAAGTTCCCGTATTTCCCTACTACATGAGGGTGTGACATAATAAAAAATCACAGGTAACATTTTTTGAAAGTTTGCCAATACTTTTGCAATTCTTGATTTTTCAATCGTAATAGTTCTTATTTCTTTGGGATCATCAGGGAGAGGTACTTTTATTACTACCTCACATGAGTTTACAACAATCTGTAAAAAAAAAATAATAAAACAAAAACAGTAGAAATTTGTAATAATGCATACTATTTTGTCTAACACATCTAAAAGCAGCATCAGCGTCGTACCGTATAACTACGCTATTTACTCAACAAGTGTATCGGACAAATTATGTGCCTACTGTCACTAATAATCATCAGCAAAGAAAAAAAAAACTGTAAAGATTAGCTCTATACTATAAACCATATAAAAATTATTACAAATAAATGATAATTTGTTTCTGTATGGTGTCCTAATTAGATTGCACAATTTCAGTAGCGCGCCATTTTCGTACCGTTCATTTGACAATTCATGGTTTTAGTTAGCTGTCATCTAGATACACTACGGTTAGTGAAAATTAATCTTTTTATTGTCGAACAACGCAGTGTCATCGTCAAAACTTAGTTCAAATAAGGTGGAAGTTCTTTAGAAATAACTCTAAAGTGCATACTATCTGGTGGGCTTCCAGGGTTTCTCTGACCGATGTTTCGTCCACACTCGCAAGGGACATCTACCGGCCTGCTGCTACTGCAGTTAACCTGAAACTGAAAGACTAATACACGGGTACGGATTTATAGAGGGCTAACGGTTATGGGTCAGTGAGTCGCGACGGTTACGGTTCACAGGAGTGACGGTTGTGCTGTATATTGGATAGTTATGAGTATGAACAGAACATCCTATCCTCACTCCAAGATGGGTACTACAGACTCGTAAAACATGATTCTACATCACGTTTTGGACATTCCACCACCAAATCCATAAAATCCTCATCAATTCCTTTTGAATTCTATAAATCCGTACTACCTAGCAATTCCAATGGTCCTAAACTACACTCAGCCCAAAATCCACAAACTCGATGTTCTTTACGTCCTACTGTTAGTACCATAAACAGTCCCACTTACAAGCTCTCCAAATACGTATCCAAAATCCTCAAACTTTACACTGACAATAGTGATTCCTTTATATAAAATTCCAGACGTTTCCTTCACAGACTGAGGGAATTGATAGTAAATCCTCAGGATTTACTATCAGTTTCCTCAGGATTTAGTTTCGATGTCGAATTCTTATTTACCAAAGTTTCTCTATCCGATATTATCCATTTAATCCGTAAAATTCTATCTTCCAATCTTTAACCGGGTGATTTAGCCGACTTGGTGAAAATCTGCATTACTTATATCATTGTTTAAATATATCTAGTTAGTCAACGTAATGCATTTTCGGAAAAATAAAGTATTGCTCAGGGAAGTGGTGCACTCTATCGGTAAATGTAAAGTGATTTGAAAACGTGATAAATATAACAGGTATCTCGGTCAAAGTGAGAGACAGAATTCTGTGTTTTATCCATCTGCGGAAACGATGGAATCCGTATCGGCGATTTACTGGCATTGGCGAATTGTGTGGGCTGGGGAAAAGGGAGGGTGGATGCATGTGACGCTGTGATGACGCACCTCGCGATAATTCTCTTTTTGTTTGCATTAGAAGATTAGAATTCTGAGGTATTCTGTTTTAAATATAAAGAAATTGAAAGTATATTGCAAGGCACGTTCTTGTTGACAAAACATTAATTGAACAATTTTCTAAATTGAGGTTTTTTTCTTTTAAGAATAAAATATTTAAATTTAAAACAAAAAACACTGAAAAGAGAAAAGTTAAATCTAAAAGGACGAAAATTTGCCGAGAAAAAAAAAAAAACAAATCTACTTCTCAATTTTTATTTTCTTTAAATTAATAAGTTGTTTTGTTAACTTAATTTACTTATATTTATGATTATGTAATAATCAGAAAATGTTTGTTTTATTAAGAAGAATAAGTATTTAGTTTGATAATATATAATCTGTAGTTCGATGGCCTCTTTATATTTAAAATTTTAATAAAACGCGGGTTTTTCGTTCGAAGGTATATACGAAAACCTTCTCCTCCTCCTCTCTCCTATTGCTATTTTTGCTTCTCCCGTGTATAGCGGTAGTGTCGCTAACTTCAACTGGTGTAAAGGCGGGAAATTTATATAGTTTTTCTTACATTTACAAAACATTTTTTACTTGATTTACTTATGTTTACTAATAATAGAAATTCGTTTTTTATATAATGATAAAAATATGTAGTTTGGTGGTACAAATCGCCATTTATTTTTACATATATGCACCACTTTACTTATTAAAAACACCATACATGATGACACATTCGCGCTCTTTCTCTTGAGCGGCTGAAAAGTTACGAGGTAACCTTGGGGGCAACATCCGTATATACAAGGTTACATCGTAACTTTTCAGCCAATCAAGAGAAAGAGCGCGAACGCGTCATCATGTATGCTGTTTTTAATAGCTTTGTTTGTTTGTGTGCTTGCAGCAGTATCTACTGACGTCATCAGAGTAACTTGAGAGCGTCTCAGAGTTGGATTTAATGATGGTACAAACAAACGCGCTGGATTGCAATATAACCTTAATTTTATTATTTACTTATTGTCACAGCTATTATGAATAGGAAAAGTAAAAGTAAGTTTTCAAACTAATGAATCTAGACTGCAATAAAAATGCATCATATACTAGTATTTATGTACCTACCAAGTGAAGTTTTTAAAATATAATGATCGTTCTTTACATCAATCACATTGGTATCATTATATTATCCATGTCGTGCATATTTGATGCAGGTATAAATCGGATTACATTTACAAACGACAGTTTACAACACGGTGTTAGCGCGATTAGGTTATGTTGCACAAATTGCTCGTAATTGCTCGGACGTCGGATCGCGAGCAGAAAGAGGAACCTCTTTGTGATCTGGATTTGCTTGCTCTAAACAAACAAACACGCACAAATGCTCTAAAATACAAACAAAATTCCATGGATCTGCTTAGATCAGACAAACAAACAAACCTAATAAGTAACGTGGTGCATATATGTAAATATAAATGGCGATTTGTACTCCCAAACTACATGTTTACTTTTATAATAAAAAACGAATTTCTACTATTATGCAATAGTAAACATAAGTAAATGAAATAAAAAATATTATATAAATATAACACAATACTTAGAACTACACACATATATAGAGCATAACATTAAATTAGAAACTAAAAAAAGTAAAATAAAATGGTAAAAAAATAACGATTATATATTATCAAACTAAATATTTATTCTTCCTAATAAAACAAACATTTCAATGTAAACACGAGAATTATCGCGTGGCGCGTCATCACAGCGTCATCGCCTATCCACCATCTCCTTTCCCCGGGCCTCACCTACAATCTGCCTACAACTTACGAGGTAACTATTGCAATTGAATAATATTTTACCGAGACATAAGAGAGCCATCTTGTATGTAGTAGTCTAACTATAAAGTTTATATTTAAATCGAGACGGACATCAACCGCTGCCATCTACCGCTTTTGTCTAAAATGTTCAAAAATCCGTTAACTATTTTGTCCATAAGGTTGACTAACTAGTATGTATATAAACAATGGTTATATTTATTGCCAGTTCCGTGCTGTTACTACGAACAAGTTTTGGGTGCAGCCATGGGTTTCCCTCTTTCTTCTGTTGTTGCCAACATGTTTATGGAGGCACTTGAGCAACAAATTCTAACCTTCTATTCCCAGAAACCGAATTGCTGTTTCAGATACGTTGACGACACGATGATTGCTTAAACAATTTGCTTACATTCCTTAACTCTTTCCTTAACTTCTCAACAACAATTAACTTCACGAGTAAGTCAACAAGTAAGACGGTACTCTTCTTTTCGTAGATGTCCCAGTGAATCGTCGTTCTAATGATTCTTTGAGACATTTCGTTTACCGCAAACCTACACATTCCGATCGTTATCTTAATCCGTTTTCACACCACCATTCTGCTTAGAAGAACGGTGTCATATATTCCTCAGTTCAAAGAGCCATTGACGTATCCGAACCTAATTCCTTATTCAGAGAGCTATTCCATGTCACCGATACTTTAATCAAGAATAACTACCTTATGGCCATTTGCACCGCATCATTTAAGCACGACTTAACCACAAAGCCGGACTTAAATCTGAAAATTTGTTTGCACCGTAGGTTAGGCATCCCTTAAATATCGTAAAGTGTAGTTTAACTTAATTGGTCTATTTTCTAGGTTTAGCGGCCCCTTAACACTAAAGAACGTTGTACAGTTATATGCAGTTGTTATACGCTTGCGCAATATATATTTTATCTTCGTACGTGTATGTTATTTACAATGGTTTTATATTTTGTGGTGTACATCTTGCATACGCGGTTTATTTAGAAATTTTGTATCCTATATTTTGTTTTTGCAAATATGCTTTATTTTGAGAAAGATGAAGATAATGTATTTGGTGATGAATATTTCAATCATTTGTAGAAGTTAATTAAAAAAAAACTATAAAACGCAAATATTCTAATTTCCAGAAAAATATAACATAGTAAACATGATTAGAATATAAATATTGTAATAGTAGGCAGCAGGACAATCTATTTTTTTTTCATCACAGTATGAACATAAATTTTATAAAATTTAAATCCAACTTCAATCGTAGCCACATTTTCCATATCATTATCGTGACCATGTAGGTCCAGGATCTCAGAGGAATCCATCTTCTTAATGAATGAGTTTTCACTTTATTTCTTATAAGTTTCCGATGTTCTGCAATATACATATATGGTCCTAGCTAGTCCCTGGTAATTGGTTACTATCAAATGGGTTTTTAAAACTATAAACCGTTTTCGTTTACTTATATATTTACTATATTAACAGTAAGTCATCATCTGATGTTTTTGTGTGTGATTTCTACCCTCCGGTTTGGTACATTTCCCTTCTCTCATCAGCAACCTTCTTCCTTATTTATTCCTTTTATTAGATTATCATAAAACTTTTTCAGTAAATCAACTGACCTTACAACAAAATTAGGTGATTGTCTACTACATTCTTGTGCAATGTTTCCCCAAGTTGTTGTTTTGTCATTATTGCTGGAATTATCGGTTTTTTAAATTTTCTATTATATGTTTATTTTTATTTATTGATGATACTATAACTTGCTTTTCTCTCGCTGTAAAATTTGCCGATCGCATTCCCACTTTATAATATGACAGGTTAGAGGTTAGATTGGCACCGACCCCACATCGGCACATTGGCACGATCGACACAAGCACTTTAGATCAAACATGTAGACATAAAGCGAGGTTGCCGATTATCATCTTGGTTAAACTAAACATGGCTAAATGCTCACCGGTGCAATGCATTTGAAATTAAACCAAGCTTAAAAATTAAGGAACCCTTAAGTTAAGAAAAGCTTTAGTCGAAAACGGTGCAAATGGCTATTAGACACCACATCCAACGTACATACCATAAACCGACACCTTCATCCTAGATCCAACATATCCATACCCCAACCTACCCCACATCTACTCACTGTTTATCTCCCCTACAGCCAAGGTGTTACCGCCCGCATATGAAAAATCAATCAACCAACCACAACATCAAAACTGTCTTTAAACTGAATTCCAAACTATCAGCCTCCTTTCCCGTCAAAAATTGTAATCCTGTCAAAGCTCCTGGTGTTTACCGAATTCCATGCTCGTGCGGCAGTGTTTATATTGGTGAAACAAAGCGTTCGGTCGGCACTCGTGTTGCAGAATATGAGCGTTCTATTACGGCTAGCTGGGTCTGCACTTGCTGAGCGTAGGCTGAAGACCGGCCATCAAATCCAATTTAATTCCAAATCCTATTTCGTAATCCTCACCACTACAGCCGTAAAGCCGAAAATCCACTAAAATCCATAACATCTCAATAACCTACACCGTAAAGATGGTTATTCATACACATTCACATAACACTTGGAAGCCCGTCCTCTTACGCAAACAACCCAATCACGCTGTCACGTTCCTCTGACCCTCACTAATACAAACCCGTCCTCGTGTGTTAGCCTTTCAGAGGAAGATCCAGGACACGGTTTCAGCCCGGAAACCCAGCACATAGTATGGGCAACGACCGCGGAAGTCTATTTGTTAGTTTACCTCTAAAATAGTTTAGTAGTTGACGTAAAGACACGGAGGCGGCATCGTACTGGCCAGTTCGTTTGCCAGAAATTATTGGTGTAGTAAGTGAAAAATGTTACCTAAAATCGCCGAACCTCGAGTCGCCATCGATCCCAGCAACTCAACATGTTGATAAGCACTATACAACTAACTCTGACAACAGATCGTCATTTTCACCATTACAAGGTTCAACTAATGGCGTAAATTTACTGATTAGATGTGGGAAGGCCTAAGTGCGGATGAGCACTTCATAAGGAATGTCATCTTTAATGAGAAGAGGCATTTTCCTCTGGACGGCTTTGTCAACAGGCATAACTGCTGGATATGGTAAGACTCTTCGCATAAAACTTCAACAGCAGATGCATTCACAACGAATAACTACATGGTATGGCTTTTGGGCGAGCTAATCGAATCCTACTTTTTCGAAAATGCCGCGGGTAATGCAGTGAGTGTAGATTGCCTCGAATTTTAAAGGATGAATCTCCAAAACAAGTGGTTCCAGCAAGACGACGCCATCTAATACTGCGCGCAAAACGCGTGCGTTGTTGCAAGAAAAAAATCCGTTGTGTATCATTTCACGGCAGCGAGATTAGAATTGACCACCAAGACCAAGCAACTGTGACTTCTTTCTCTGATTGCGTGAAATCACTTGCATGAGCGTAGCCAGAAATTTTGTTAGAGAGGGGCTCACAAAAAGTTAATTGCATGTAACTATCGAATAAGTATAAAAACTCGATACTAATCTGATGATTGTGTTTATTGCACGTGAAGATTTGTTACACTCTGAACAAAGTAAACTCAGTAGTAAGTAACAAACAGACGGGCCCGCCTGGTCTAGTGGATTGCGCACTCGATTACTAAAGGTAAAGTCTGGAGTTCAATGTTGCTGTCGTGTTCATTTTATTTTCCTTAATAGTATATGTATAAATAATAAGCAATAGATGAATTAATGAAGAAAATAGATAAAATGGAAAATACTTGATATTAACGTAATTTTTATAATATGAAAATTTTACATATTATTGCACCTTGATTGTAACTTTGTTTTTAATTGAATTTTAATTCATGTGCAATTCACGCGTCGCAACAATTTAAATTTAAATGTAAAAATTAATTTTTTTTATGTTATTAACAAAGAAGAAATGAATACAACAACTTCGAACTCGACTTTGCCTTTAGGAATCGAGCGCACTATCCACTAGAGCAGGCGGCCCGTCTGTTTGCTACTACAATTTATGAGTGCGGCCACGGGACTAAAAATCAACTCTTTCGTATGCTATTTATACCCTTTTTATTCTAACCTTTTCAATTGCGATTTTTGTTTTCCTGAATTTGCTGGATTTTGCAAGCACAAGTTCCTACATACTATCATTACCTATTCGCTTATCCGCAAATCACAAATCGCAAATACATGCATTTTGTAGCCGTAAGAGAACTAGTAGAACTAGTAGAAAGTTAAAAAAATATTGAACATTTAATATTCATTGATTTATTTAAAAAAATTGTCATAACATACCAAAACCGACATTTTCAATTATCACGTAAATAAAAATCACGATTTAAAATATCAATTTCCTTGGATTTTGAGCAAACTTGCCAATCACTTCCTTGTTTAGTTGCTCTATTTTTCCGCAATTATTTTTCTATGAAAACTCATTAGACATAAGTCGTTCAAGCGATATTCTGTCATGGTAGATCGTAACCAAGTTTGCACTCTACGTAAAGTATCGAATGGCGATCGTACTTGTTGAACAGGGTTGTGACAATGTTATGAGAACTACTCTTTCGTATTTGGGAAAAAGTGCTTATCTCTACACATTGAAACTTAATGATACCGGCAAATGGCAATAGCATTCTTTCCGTTTTTTTAAATCAATTTATTGTTTCATTTTTCTTCTATTGCGGTAAAATTTAGGCCCCCCTCGCCCATGGTCACTTGTCTATGTGAACATCCGAGGACAAAACCAAGATAAAGAAAGAAATTGAGCACATTATGGCGGACATCATTTCCGAAACGTGCAGAAGTGCCATTAGTAATTTTGTAAAAAAGTTTATCGACAGTTTTTAGCGGACATATGTCGGATATCTTTTCCAACCGTAACCGCTGAAGAATTGAAAATAAACATATTTCTTTCAAACGGCATGTATTAAATTGTGCATTCTTATTGGGACACACGATAGAAGTTAGAGTAGAAAAACAGGAAAGATTGTGAACTTGAGCATTAAATTCTTTCACGAGTTCTAATTCAGACATCGGCGGCTGATGCAAATGTCACCGGGGAGGCTACGAGATGGGATGATCGAAGTTCTTCCTAAGCTATCGTACGTATATACGTTATACGATAATAGTCGTAGCCTCCTCGCTGACGTAAATGTTATTTTATAAGGGTCGTACAAAAATTAATACAAAAGATCATGCAATGAACAAGTTCATGTTTATAGTAAAAAATATACTCTAGTAAACCAGTTTACCTAGAACCTTGAGTGTGACTTAAAATAATGATTTCATTTTAAATGTAGAGCGCTAATTTTATACGAATTTGCTAAATAATCATGAATTAATAAATGTATACTTAAGTAAATAAAGAACTTACATCTTCTGTTGGTACAAATCTATAAGATCCTATTCTAATCGTTCTGCAATTAATTGATGTTGTCAAATGTTGAGAAGTGTCATCTTTCAGAATATCTACAAGAATAAGAACAATATAAATTGCGATATTTATACAAATACAAGTAACGTTTATAATTACTTTTATCACAGGCGGATTCCTTATCACACTTTTGTATATCTGAAATCGATGGTTCTTTTTTAATGTCAGGGATGAATTGAGGCTCTATTATTTTCAAAGTAACATTCTGAAATATAACAATACAATTACTACGATATTCGCTTAGCACATTGAATGCGGCTTCAATAATAAAGTAACCATTAATTAGAGACGTGTGTTCATTTGATCATATTCATACTACAATGTATAATGATTATTTCACATCTTCACTTGAGTGCTAGTTCCTCATTTTTCCAGTAATTCAGACAGAGTTGGGCATTATTGGAATAAAATTGTTAAAGATGATTACTTAAATAACGAAAATATCTAGATAATTTATTCAAAGATAAAACTCTTTACGGATAAATATTGGAAAATTATTCATAGAAAATTTTAACTAAGATGATTTTAACTATAAATAATTTCAACTAGATAAGTTGAGGTATTGATAATGTTAACTATAACTGTGTTAATTATAATTAAAGATAATTTTATTCCAAATAGCGCATATCCCTCGCTTACTGATGAGTACGAGACTGGCACGAGCATTTAGGGCAGATGTTCAGGTGATCAGTGGTGTGTCGGTAGACGTTCTTTTTTTGTTACAAATTATGCTTGTCAGGTGTATTATGTATTGATATTTTACTTTATTTTCTTCATATTTACATAGCCATAAAATACATCGAGTAGATTTAATATGTAGACACATAAGAGAAAGCTTCCAACTTATACACTGATTATTAAATAACTGTGATAGAAAAATACGCTGCTCTCGGTTTACTGCCCGAAAGTAATTTTTTTTAACTTTTTTTAATGGAAACAAATATTAATTTATTGTAAAATTCATTGGTCACGGATAATTAAGTATAGATAGATTTATTTATGGCTAACGAATAAAGATGAAAGACAATTTTATTTATCGGTTACGGATGAAGGTGAAAGATACTTTTGTCTACGGCCTACAGATGAAGATATAAGATATTTTTATCTATGACCCACGGATAAAGATAAAAGATACTTTTATCTATAGTCTTCGGATAAAGATAATAGTTAAATTATTTATTATTTACCCGTTAGTTTATCCAAATAGCTTTTTGCCCAACTCTGTATCAGATATGCTTTAATTAAGTGCTAGAATCAACAGCTTAAATACAGGTTCCTTAAACACGACATTGTTGAAGGTGTTTACCAAAAAGAAAGCAGTCAGTAATACCAACATAAAATACCAATTTACATGTATTCTTATGTTTTGTAATTAAAAAAAAGTGGTGACCTAATATCGAACAGCGTTTTATTATAACGGATATAGGAATTAACTCGCAAGGGAGGGCGTACGTAATCTGTATCTTGCGCACATTTATATTTTAACACACGCTCACGAGGTATCAAATTGATAAAAGCTCACGCGTATGCAAATTTGTCGTGTGCGCAAAAGAAATAATAAAAGGACGTGTATGAATTGTGAGTTAACAACGATTTGTCAGTAGTTAATTCGTAAATATTAGTAGGAAAATATTTTTTTTGTTTTCTTTAAAATTCTATAAAATAAAATGCTGCATTGTCGCTAGATTGTTTCGAAGGGTAACCCCTTGACAACGCATCGGTATTTACCGGGAGAAGATCGTTGGCTTGCGAAGTGTATTCGAATTTATTGAAATCAGATGGGGAGGTAACTGATGATTTAATGATTTTTTTTTTAAACATCGGGTCATGGGGGATATGATTTTTTATTATAAAGCAAGTTGCCATTCTTGCTTTTTTATCCCACTTCGATATTGTTCCCCCACCCTATTGTTTAAGAAAAACTGGGGAAAGATAATATTAACATAGAGATAATAAAATATGGAGGAACAAAACTACAAGAAGGTATTTGTTCGTACAGTTCTGCAATCGTACAATCAAGTAAAATATAATTGCCGCAAAATTTAGATCTTTTTTCAATATTATTGTTTTATCTCTCACTTCATCACTGCGTTTTTAATCGTGAAAGTAATTGAAAATGAAACTCAAAATTAACCGAGTAATGTCAAACTTACACACTACATAAATTCAACGGTAGAATTTAAAAATGTGGTACTCAAAGTATATTCAGAATACCAATATGGCGCCCATGTGTTCGATTTTTTAAAGAAGTAGAGCTCATTTCGACATTAAAGAATACAGAATACACATTGTGACGAAAAATTAAAATCAGCTGTCACAAGTACCGTTATCAATTTTTGTTCATTGGGCGTGTAACCAAGGTGTAATTATCTAATAGGTATTTGTTAATACATAAATATCATCTAACTTTTTAATTTTTCTATTTATAAGAAAAATATTATCACATTTAACCCAAATCCTATTATAATAATACACATAAACTCAAAGTAATTTGATTGGTAACCACTTCATAATATTTAAAACAAAATTATAATTATTGATTTAATTTATTTCAGTTTCACATAATTTAATTTTTAATTTAAAGTATCTAATGAAAATACAGTTCTTTCATTTATTTGAAATGAGCCAACTTAATGTAATGATGCATCGCAAAAGATCATGTGTCAAAAAATTAGCTTTCTGAAAAACTGTCTGTTTTGACGACTGTTTATACGACCACGACATGCTGTAATAACAATTATAAATGTGTATTAAAAGGAATTTGTAGCTGTTACCTGCTATCACAATGATTGTCATTAAACTGGGTAGACAGCTGTCAACAGTTTTCCCTTTTATTTTAAATACCTTCCCGAATGTGTGGACGAGTGCACGAACTCCGTCGAGCCAAACGCAGGTCGGAAATAGGCGAACAGTTTGCCGACTAGTTCGTCGAACTTCGAACTGCTCATCCACACGACTAGAAACTAACAGACAAACTATCGTTCGGAGTTCGAGCGAACTCTGTTCGTGTGGACGCACCTTTAGTAAAACGAGCTCCACCTGTCACGTGATCGCAGTGAACCTCACGGCTGACTTGGTGTATACTCCTAAATCAGTATAACGAACACGCGAGATGATCTCACCTTTGCGGGTACCTCACGTGACAAGTAACTTCTCTAAATAATCTGCTCGGCTACTCTATTACTGCCTGTATCTTAACCGGTCACAAAGGGTTTTCTTTTTCTTAATAACCCCGAACATTATACTTAATCATTTAAGTGTCAATTTTAGTCAAATCAAAAACTGGGGAACTTCATTACGTTTGAAACGCAGAATTTATATAGAAAAGTGTTCTATGTATTAAAAAAATACCTGGTGTTTGTTGGTATCTTCATCCTCGTCTGAGCTTAAAGTTAGAACAATCGGTTCTTGTTCCATAGCTTTACTTTTCTTCCGTGATCCAACATTTGAATTTTTCTTGACTGCACCTATAACAAACAAAAAAATATAAATTATAAAACATTATTGAATCCAACAAAGGAAAATTTAATCTTGTATTGAATACCGCAAACGAATGTGGCAAAGTGCAACAGAAATATGATTAGAAGGTCCAGAAAAATATAGGTACTAAAATTACAATACATCAGATAAACGATAAAGTAATAGGAAGGTACATCATTGAAAATGTGAAGTAATGCGTATGATTTTTATAAATCCTTATCAAATTGTGTCATAATAGCTGTTGTTTTTTAGCCAAAAGGCCTTACTTCAATAATAAAGTATTCCTAATAGCCAAATTTAAATTTCTCGCCACTATTTTTAGTAGCTTCAACGTCAAAATAGTCGGTAATTTTATGTTTCAACATTGAAGTTACTAAGAATAATTACGGGCAATTTAAATTTGGCTAGATGGGATGGTGTTATTGGCATGTTATATATCATAAGATACGAGGTGAGAAATACACTCAACACATATTGTCTCCATTGTTTAACATATCCCGTTTTTTATTTGCAAATTGGCAATAGCTACCCTTCATATTTCAAAGGGTTTGGTATCATTGCAATTTCTATGGAAAAATAGAACATTTGTTAACTCGTACTGTCGTGTTTGTTGATTCGAGGAAGATTTTTAAAAATTCAAAGTTTTGGTAAGTAAGAAAATAAAAACTAGTACAAAAAATATATAAGATCAAAATTATATACACTACCGTTCACGGTAGTTTGGTCAAGAGAGAAAGTTTTACAAATATCTCAATATAATACGTTTTTATTGCCTTCAATTATGATAATCTTAATGTGAATTCGTCCTAATCACACCTGCAACTTAAATAAACAAAGTATTAGGCACAAAAAATAATTACGCACTTTGAGACCGAATACCATACCGCATCTGCACTGGATTATCTTAATATGTTTATTGGAGATGTCTTATCAACGGGACTAAGCAAGGAGATTTTATGGCATCCCTTCTCTCCCTTAGGGATTCATTCGTATCGTAAAGTGCTTTATTGAGATTTTAGCTTCTCTTTGAATTTTATTGTGGCAAGTCGTGCAATAAGTGAATATAAGTAGTCAAAATATCCCGTGGTTAATCGATAGGTGTTGCTAAACGGCTAGCATAATAATTTTACACGAAGAGGCTTATGCCAGTAGGCAAATTGCTGAAGGACTGAATCCACCGGCGCGGCGTCAGCAGTAAAATACACCATTCCGCCGATATCAAGAAGCTGGCGTCATGGAATCGTGACAGTCCAGTCATAACCATCATCCTCACATGATCATCTACAATTAATGACCAAACAAAATCGCAGAAAGACGGTACCAGAAAGAGCCAGTAAATTCAATCGCGGACGTCAGCATACCATATCAGTTACCATGGTCAAACGCAGGCTGGCAGAAGGCAATTTAAACGGACGCGTAGCAGTCTGCAAACCACTGCTACGTCGGGGTAACCGATTAAAAAGGCTGCAGCGGACTCGAAAACATCAGGATTGAACGGCGGAGCAGTGGCAAATGTGTTATGGACCGCTAAATCGGATTGTGAGATGTTCCGCTAATGAGAGATTGCTTCCTGAATGCGATGTACCTATCAACGATTAAACACAGTGGCGGTTCAGTGACGGTTTGGGATTGTTTTACGTACTCGGGAACAGGAACGTTATACCGAATCAAGAGATTCGTTTTCTTCTGGGCTACGACTAATTGGCGAGAATTTCATGTTTATGTATGACAACAATCTGAAGCACACAGCCCAAATATTCAAGTACTATTTGAGTGAACAAAATGACAAATTATTCTATTGCTACCGCAGAATACATCAACCCTATCAAGTTGCTGTGGGATGAACTTGACAGAAGAGTGCGAATTGTTGGTCCTACTTCAACAGAACAACCCTGAAACGTTTTGCAACAAGAGTGGACCAATATCCCAGCCGACAACCTAATAAAAATAATCGCACGGATGTCGCGAGAAAGCAGTGATCAATGCCAAGGATGGATAATTTGATGAGGTAATCTTAAAAAAAATAACATTTTTTTCTATATCTCGTTAGATTGTTTTTATCCTTCAGAGTAATAAATATTTTTTTTTAAATATTAGTTGCGTTAATTTTTTTTTTTTTTTGATTTCTTAAACATTTGTTACTTGGCCAAACTTCCGTGGACGGTAGCGTACATGGTTGTCCCTTCTAAATTTTTAAATAATATAACATTAATATAAGTTAAAAAGGAATTGCGAATTGGAGTAAATATTACATTTCTAATAGTTTCTTTTTTTTTGAGAGAGGAGGAGGGGGGACAATTTTCACATTAAAACCAAATAGTGCTTTGTAATAAATTGAATCGCTTTTAAGAATTTCTGTAAAAACAATTCGACTATCATCAATCAATTAACAATATAAAAATAAACTGAACCATTGCTACTCCAACTGGATATTATCAAGGAATTCCAACAATTACTCAATTGGCAACGTTGCATAGTAAATGATATAGCCCCCTAGAGGCAATAGGGCGCGCAACAATGTAACAACTATCTAATATAATTTAATGAAAAGAATTAACTGGAATAACTGGACATATTTGGTATAGCGCTCGAATGTGTTTACTTAGTATTAGTAAAATAAATCTAGTCCTGTTTGTAGCGGTATCTAGCAGTCAAAATATACGTAGATCCATCAGGTGACATAAAATATTTAATCTAAAACGACAAGCGAAAAATGAAAGCGTATTGTGTTTTTGCTATTTTCAAAACGTATAACAAACGGATATGAACACATGTCGTTGCAAACTGTCTTGTGATGTATTGCCTTCTGGAATTTTATCGTCTGTATGCTCTGGAAAGGAATGACCCAATGATAAAGTTTCTATATCGGAGAGCTTAGCAACAAATAGATGCTGAGGTTCAAGGCCCGAATGAATGACATGAAGGCCCGATGTTGAAGCAAGTGCAACTTGTACTGCGTTCGTCTATTAGTGTCTGAGCAAACTTAAACTAATTGCGCTTTCTCTCAATTTACTTTTCATCTGTATAACGACAATAAAATGTGAAGAGTAAAAATTGTTAACTCATACAGACTATTATCACCATCGCTACAACTTATCATACATTTTTATTTCATTTTCGTCACATAGTAAAAAAAAACTATTTAATCGGTTGTCAGCAGCCAAGGTATGGGCTATGACTGACATGTCTCGCCGATTAAACTCGAGAATTATTGGCTAATTCGCGGGCTAGATTTTGTGATACAATTGTTGTTTTGAAAACGTAATAGATTACAAGAATAAACAATAATAACAATAGATAATAATAATAATACATAATAATAGTGAGATGCAAATAAATACTTCGTTTTACTTGTGAATATGAATAAAGTGGCTTTTATTTTGTGCGATTTTAGCCCGTCAAAACAAAGTTTTAAATATTTACTATTCTTTGCATAGGTATGATTAAAATATTTATTTAGCGTATCGTAATGTTAATAAATGTTGAAATAAAATATTTTCTTTATATTATTTTTTTTGTCTATAATTTTACCTCTCGTAAATTAGCAAAATTTTGTTATTTTGGTAATATAACAAAATATCATACAAATCTCAATAATTTCGCTCCTGCTGCAATAATCTTTTGGCCGGCGGGGTAATGTTTCATTGAAATCGAATATACTTATTCTGCTATCACAGTACTGCCAATCCAATAATTATATTTTCCTAAGAAGGTTCGGTAAATGGTATCAGGGGGAAGCATGTGTAACTCATGATTCGATAGACCGTAAAAAGCAAACTGTCAAGTCATTAAACAGATCGTGCAAAAACATAAGATACGTATATATCGCGCACTAATAGGCATAGAAGTTGTTTTAATAAATCTAAATTAAAATGAAAACGCAACATTAGCTGATAGCATTCACTCTTAAGCTCTTAAACGGCAGAGGTATTGGTAATTAATTAATCGTAACGAAAATATACGACATAAACTTAGTTTACGTTGTTAGAGAAACTACTTATAAATAATAAAAAAAATAGAAGACTATCGTCATCCTTATATGGATATTTTTTAAGTGCATTCATGATACTATATTTAACCTAGCCTTCAAAACTAGCTCATATACGCTTGCAAACTCACCAGAAAGTTCGAAACGGTAGCTAAACGAACCAATTTTTAATTGGGAACCTTAATTTCTTAACAAAATTATAGGAGAGTTATAGCATAAAACCATGAACTTCCGGTGCTGGATATTATTTTTAACAGTTAATGCATGCAACAAGATGTCTCCTATTAGCGTAATTATGAAGATCCCATTATTATAGTTGAACATGACAAATAATTAAAAACTGTTAAATAAAAGTAACTATAAAAGGATTTACATATTTGAAAAAAGAAACTTATTAGGATATACCAATTTTAAAATTCCCCATTGGACTCTCTAAAAAAACACTGTAATTACCGTTTGTTTTAGAACCTAGTGTGGGAGAAGTGGCAGACTTTGGTTTGTCTTGTTGGGTCAATGTTTTACATTCATTCTTTTTCGTTATAGATTGATCGCCAGCTGCTATAGATTTTACATCGTCTGGCAATTTCCTTTTACATCTAAGGCATTTATTAAAATCTTCCGATAAATAACCACAGTGACTACAAACAGCCAGCATTCCCTGAACATATTTAGGTTGTTCTTTAGGAGGTTCTGGAGTAGGCGGTTTGGGTGGCTCAGGTATAGGAGAAGGTTGCCTTGGAGCAGAAGAAGTTGAACTTTGAAACGACGTATCTTCTACTGTGTCCGTTGGTTCCTCTATAGATTGCTCCCGTGGAAGATGGTGGGGCATCGTTACTGTTACTATGTAATTTATGCCATTTATATTAGTTTCATTGCATTCGATTTTTGTTTCCGACTCTATCTGCACTCCTACCTAAAATAAAATGCAAAATAAATTATTAAATGAATATACAGAGAAGGCTTCCACCAAATTAATATTTACATATTACATTTTATCGATCTTATGAACTTCTCATACAATTTGTGAAGTGTTCTCGTGAATATTCCCTTTCTCTAAACTCGACCGCTCATCATATATGTGATATTTTACCTTTCTGATATTTGCACTCTTTCCGATAGAAATAAATATTTCATAGGAGATTAAACATTAAGCTGGTCTACTAATGTAGATACAAGTACAAAGACGTAGATATTGAGTACTGCAGCAATCACTACTAAATTATTCATAAGCTATTCAATAACTTATCTCTGATATGAGTACCTTTAAACCGGAAAAACTTTTTTTTGTAAATAAAATGTGATTTTTGCATTACAGTATTGAATACAGCGCAAAATGCTATATCAAATAACAGGGTAATTGGGTTTGGTGTAACTATTGCTTTTGAAATAGTAACCCAGTGTTCATAAAACTGCCTGAAGTACATCAAAGTTTTTTGTTTTAAGTAAGCAAAGCTTACTGCCAGTGTGAATATCAAACTTCTATTAGAAATTTCAAGACTCTCTAACGAGCAAATTCGGTGAAACATATATAATTACTATTCATATTTTTTACATTTTCTAACACACGGAATAAACAGTATATTAAAGTACAATTAAAGTAACAATTATTTTTATACTGTTTTTCTATTTCGCATTAATTTACGTTTATTTATTACTTAAAATGGGATTTTTTATCCATGCAAGGAATTTCAATGTTTCCATGACACAATTCTTATGTCATGTACATACAATTCCATGCAAAAGCCTATATAAAAATGTCTGATGTGAAATGTCAAATCTTGAGTTGCACTACCAACCTCACATAAAATGTCATCACAAGCAGTGTCACAAAGGGTATATATACCGACAATCGTTCCGAAAGCTAATCCCCTTAATGTTATGCGACAAAAATGTCACGTTTTCGACCAGAGATTTACATATATTCACAAAATTTTACTTTACAGTTCCCGCCGATGAATTCATTAAAAAATCATTCTTAGAATGTGCACACGCGCAATCGCTGGTAGATTAAAGGAGATGTATCTTTTCTTATATTTCCTTATCGCTATTCCTATGTCTTTTTTTGAGTCGATCGTATTTAAATGTGGCCTTGCATTAGCCGAATGCTTTGCGAGGTGTCGCCTAGTCGCGAGGGATCGTAATGACGATTAGGAGGAAAATTTGGCTTTGCGGGGGCGCTTCACAAGCAATAAATTGCTTAGGCTTTATCGACCCCGAAAAAAGAACAATTACGATACAATTAACATACCTGTTCCAATATTTCTTGTATAGTACACTGTTCTTTAGGTAATGTAAAAGTAATAAGTCTCTGCTCTCCCGTTGATAGCAAAACTAACATTCTTATTGAATCGGTATATTCTTCTGTTAAAGGTGTACTCTCTGAAAAACAAAGTATACAAGAGTAACATTATAAGTAACAATGTATTTTGCTAATACCAATAATTTTTTTTATTTGATTTGATGGCACATATGAAGGCAGTGCAACCGGTTGTTGATGGCTAACTTGACTCTGTGGTTGAATAATGTACTGAGGATTCTGTAGTTGCTGCTGGGTCTGCATATTTAGCTGAGGCTGTGGTTGCGCCATTCTAGACGGCGGAGTACTTTGCTGACTAATGCTACTTCGATTAATTGGTCTGGGCGGTCTAGGAGTAGAGTTTCTAGGTTGTAACGGCGACTGAGTATTAGAAGCAACGTTATTGAAGACTTTCGTATTCTTGGCAGAACCCCTATTATTTGGTCGAGGAGTGGCGGTTCTATTCGATTTCTTTTTCTGAGGTCGATTCACTGGAGTTGACATTGCAGGTTCATATCTAATATTTAAAAATTTCCAAATATCAAATAAATGTGGATATTATCCTCTCATATAAATTTCATCTAAATACGCAATTCATACACGTTCATTACAATAATATAGTAATTTTTAACTCAGTCAGTGAGCTCTATAATAAGCATAAAGAAAAAGGCAAGTGAGCTACGTGAGACTAATGCCATCTTTGTTTTTAAAACAAGCAACTGAATTTTGGCAATTACTTACTCCATATTCGGTGAGTTGTTTGCTGCTTGAACCTGATTTGTATTAATTGATTTCTTCTCAGGTAAACCTTTATATCTTAACATATTTTTCTCGGTTTCATTCTGTAAATTACAGTTCATCATAAAAAAAAAACAGGTAAAACCCAGTATAGCTACTACAAACCCCTATCTCATCAGGCTGATTAGGTGGATAATGAAGTGCGGATGTTTCTGATATTGGTCTTCTCCCTTTTATAGGGGTTGATGCTCGTGTTGGGTTTTGGTTTATTCCGGATTTCTAAAAATGAAAGTAGTAAAAAACAATAATACTTAACAATAAAAAAACGATAGTACTTGAGCAAATACTGTCCTGTTTTGTGTTACAGCATTCTGTATTCTTGGGTGAGCTATAACTTGGCGTTGAGGAATCATGGTATGCTCCTAAAATGTGCAAAATAAAAAGTAGACTTTTATTATTCATTTCTTTTTTTTTTCTGTTAATGCTGCGGAACAAAATATCTTTACATATGTATCTCATCATAGAGATCTCCAAAAGGTGAGAAATAGGAAATTATTAAAATGATGGAAAATGTGCATAATACACACGCAGTTTTTACGGGATATTTTTACATAAAGTTTAAAATACATTTTTTGTTTTCGTAAAGCTACAAACTTTAAATAAATCAATAATAATAATAATAATTCATGCCTTAGCATCCCCCAACAGCTTTCGCCAATTACAGGGGCATCGGCGGCCATGAGTTATTATTATGTCTGCGCCCATGGAGCGACTTAAGATGTTCGTCTCTCAGCATTCGCCAAGGAGTGAAGAAAACCACGAAAACCTCACTCTGAGAGCAGTCCGTCGGGCTCGATCCGAGGACCGCGCGACTGATAGCCGAGCGCATAAGCCACTCGACCGTCAGCCGGGCTATATTTCGAACAACTGTAGTCTTATTACATGGTTTTAAAAGGTATTTTGATTTTACAGTTGAACTACGACTAGGAACTAAACTAAAGGCATGTTAATTATACAATAAATAACAATATCAATGGGTTTATTACTTTTATTCGTTTTATACGTATGCAAATAATAATGAAAGTATCAAAATGGATGGCATGAAAATGTTTTCAGGTATTCAGCTATACTGAAATCAGTAAAGCATATCTCCGTGATGAATGAAACACTGTTTTTCAGTATTACTGAACACATTAACTAAGTTGCGACAGGCGGCATGCAAGATAAACAATATTGTAGTTTCCCTGCAACTTTACCCAAATATGCTTACATTTTTTAATCTAATTGATGTCTGATGGTTTCATATCCATTTTTTAATTCACTCCGGCTTCCTTCTTTGACATTAAATAATGAAAGAGATGTAGCGAGAATGCATTCAAAACCACGAATTTTATATCAGATATTAGAACAAAAAGCTCTACACTCGTCAGATGTGGTATCTTTTTATTAATATTATAATAACAAAATAAAGTAATATTTCCATTATAAATTCCCTAGTCCCATTTTACCTCTAAAGTCTCACAATATTTTTTCAAAAGAAATACAAATTTTGAATTAGTTCTAAATCAAACAGCAATGATAGGTATAAATATAAAATGCCGGTTTAAATTAATAATTAATTAATATATATTCATTATGTTAATATCGAAAAAAAGGTGCCGGGACGAATTAAAAATAGATATAAAAGCAATCATTACAAATCAATTAGACTAAAAAACACAAACATATTTAGTAAAGCTGTAGGGATATGTAAAGAAAACATCTGTTCGTATACAATATTATATTTAAGGTAAGTAATTGAAAAACATCGCATTGTGCCAACCGAGGTAAGTCGGCAGGCATATGTATGCGCCTTGATGTATTTATTTCTCTCTATTTTATAAGTTCAATGTTTTTCTGTTTGCTAACTGCCTTCTTCCTTACATTTAAAGTAGATTTATTACAAAAAAAAAAAAAACACATCTGTGTTTATGTATTTCGAAGACAACAGTGAATGCATAAGCCGTCTACTATCCATGCTACACATATAGCCTATTTTATGCTATAGGTCGTACAATTAGAATGTGTTACTGGTGTTCACAAGATTAGATTGTTAATTTTAATTTTTCTCCGTGTACGTACCATTTTTTACTTACTAAAGTAGACGGGAACATTATCTCGTTTAATTACACTAATTATACAGACACGTTTAAAATATGTATTTACAAAACAAGGTCCCAAGATTTGCAATGGTATTTTAGGAAAGCTTAGAGATTTTTAACCGCTAAATCCGCACTTATTAACAACATATAATTAAGTTATACCACTTTTGGTAAATCTTTTCAAGCAAATTATCATCAGTTTGTTTGCGAAATTTTATTATAATAATATAGTAAATTACAACAAATTATCATCATTATACGCAATAAAATGTGGTTCGTAACTTCTCTATACTTTACCGCATTTTCATGTTCTTTTCTAAAATAATTTCCTCTTTAATATGTAATAAGAAGACATTACATCACCCATTTTATGCAAACCCTTTTTCACAAAAGCCAGGCAAGTGATTTACCAAACTTACGTTAAGAGTGCTTTAACAGTAGGTGGGGATCACTGTGGCGGGAATTTAAAAGATTCATATTCTGTTATATAATACACTTTCTGGAAACTTGCTGTAAATGGAGAACAGCAGATAATATACTCAAGAAGTAGAGTAGTGTAAAGGTCGATTGAGAAGACACGTAAAAAATACTAATAGCAAGAAAAAGAGAATAAAAGTTTGTCCACCATTTTATATATGTCAACACATACAATTTCTTGGGTTACCATGCAACAATTTTCGTTTGCCCTTTGTATAGACTATGTATGCCTACGATTCTAGGCTGTAGAAATAACTGGTATCACGCATGGAATTTTTGATGAAAAGTGGAACTGCCTGTTTGGGACGATAAGAAACAGATAAACACACTTGTTTGACTAATGAATATGGCCGCGAAAATACATCGCCACAGCAAATGCAATTATTTCTTTTGACAATGTTACTATAATGCTACCTAGTTATATCGGACTAAATAGTAATGCGCGCGGTTTTCCAAAGGAAATTCCGTTTTTTACAAAATATCCGAAAATTCGCTCCAAACCAGCGCTAGTTCCATTCGCAATAATTTGATCATATCACTTTCGAAATCAAATGAAGGCTTTCTTCTTCCGTTGTTGATACAAATATCAGAAAATTAAAAACGTTTGTGTAACGAATATCTGATGATAAAACATTAGAGTGGCCATTTACCATATACACCAAAGATTAAACTAAACTTAACGTTTGAATGGTTAGAATATTTGTGTTTTAGTGAGATGCATGCATCATATTAAAATTATAAAGCTATCTAATTTTGAAATTAATTTATTGTTTTTATAGAGAATAAATTTAAAGCAATTACTTTGCCATCATTTACCCCCATAAGGAAACCACAAAACAAAAAATGCATTAATATTAAGTAAAAAGATTTTCATTGGATTTTTTGGAATCAGCGTTTCTCAGATTCACAAAAGCGTTCAAGCGAGTGTGTTTATAATCATACAACCAGTGATGTCACAAGTCTATAAAAGAATTATTGCGCAGTGTTATCAAAAGATAATATTTCTTTTTTTAAAAACGAAATAAAAATGCAGACTACACAAATATTGACATTTTTGTAAAAGAAATAGATGTGTGTGTATATAAATACCTATAAAGTATTCGTAAAAAGTAAAACACAAAAAAAAATATTCATTTTCAAAATAAATATCAAAAACATAATGATTGATCATTTCTTGTGTAACATTGTAATTATGGCATTAACTATTTAAGCTATAGAAGGCTAATATAAGTTTACTGTACGATATGGGAATACTGATGTCTATCTAAGTGATATTTGAGTGGGGAAGAAAAACGAACATGTCATGAAATTGAGGAGCTTTATATTACTATTCATTCATTAGTTGAAGTTTCATTTTTTAATATATTCTTTATTTCATTCTAATCAGTGCAACCAGTGGAATACGCTATAAGAAGCATATTACGATTCGATAGTTATGCAATGATTGATAAAACCACCAGTACGATTATAACTTTATGAATGATATTTGTTTGTTTCTTGCTGTATTGTTATTTAATAATAATAGTAATAATGTCTTCATTACTAATCAAATTTCAGCCTTATACTAGTAACTAGTTACGTACTTCGCGAACTACAGGGCATCTGGTGCTAAAATAATGCACCACCGCTGTTGATCATTACCACATAAGGAAGGACGACTAGGTACCTGGCCCAAGACATTAAGTGGGAGGTACCCCGAGAACACCGGGCGCAACGGCGGATCGGCATAATATCTATATCTCTAAGCATCAGTATTCCTTGCGCACACCGCGCAGTACTCCGACACGCTACCTTCTCCCAGTCCTTGTAGAAGACATAGATATCTAATAGGTGTTGACATAAGACATAGTAGAAGCTCATGCTGGCGGGAAATATTGCGCAGGTCTCGCTGGCGGATGCCATCGCCATATTCTAACCCGGTAAATATTATCACCTGATCCCCACGCATGCCTTTTGTAAGTTTCCAATTAAAAACAATAAATCTAAATTAATTATTTGATCCCACAAATAAAGATATGTACTAATGATCTTCTTTCTTCGTACATGGCTGATCGCTACCATAGAGTGTGTGAGCTCGGATCAAGGCGGACATGTCATGTTCGATTGGTCCTTGGCGCCAAAAGGCGTACCACAAGGTTCCACTATTGGACCTTTGCTTTTCTCGCTGTACGTGAATGATCTGAGCAACACTCTCAACGAAGGGATACTGTATCAGTTTGTTGATGATACCATGCTTATTATGTCGGGCGACAGTATATCTAACGTCTCTTCTTCAGCCATCCGCGCGATGCAATGCATGACTGATTGGTGCACTCGTAACGAAATGATATTAAATCATACAAAAACAGAAATAATTCAATTCTCTCTTACTCGGCCGCGTTCTTCTGTGTTGGTAAGATCTGCCGATAAGTCTGTGCAGTTAAGTGCTGAATTTAAATTTCTGTGGGTATGGTTTCAATCTTCTTTGGAGTGGGAACACCATACAAACAGCGTTATCAAAAAATTGAACAAATAGTATTACAGCATTTATAGACTGAGAAATTCAGTTAATTTCGATACTTTGCGCACCTACTGTATGGCTTGCGTTCAATCAGTAGTCGCGTATGGTATAATCTTTTGGGGTAGCTCGGCTTTTGGGCAGAAAGTTTTTAAGGGCCAGAAACGCATCTTAAGATGTATGCTCCGTTTGACTTCTCGGTCATCATGTAGACAAAAATTCAAAAAACATAACATTCTTACACACCATTACTTTATATATACCGTCTGTTATCTTTTTACGCAGAAAATCGACAGAAGTTCTGCAATGACGATATCAATAAACTCACAAGAAATTCTAAACTGCTGAACGTCATGCAGCACAATACAACATGTTTTGAACAAGGTCCCGAATATATGAACGAGCGAGCATACAATGCACTTCCACCAGAAATCCGAAACATCAACAATGTAAAACGTTTCAAAAATGTAGTGAACATTTTTTTTAATCCAAAATGAATTCTATAGCCTTAACTGTTACCTTAATAGATAGTCATTGTTTTTTTTGTTTTGACAATACAATGTTGAAGTAAGTTAATTTATATCAAACGCAGTTCTTTTCATAACTTCCCTATCGTTTTTAATATCGATGCATCGCTTCTTTACTTTTTCTTGAATTCATTCCCATTTGGAACTATTTAGTCACGATTGAAATTATGTAGTAATCAACATAAAAAGGATTCTGACCCTTTCAAAACATATTTCACTAAAATGTTGTTAGAAATATTTATTATACTTAAATTTTTAATATAAAAAAAGACCATTACGCTAATATTAGTGAAGTGAAACTAAAATGGCAAAATCACATATGTTGCAACATTTATAGCGGTCACTGTATGTGTACTTTAAGCCGTATAAAACAAAAAGTCCTAAATTCTCATACAAGAGCAAATAAATCTTAAACAAGGTATTTATAAATTGGCCGGATATCTTTAACAACCTAATATTGATACAATTTTCGATTAATCATGAAGCTTTCATAAACTGTTAAAGCTGCTGGTATTTCTGTCCAAACGTTTAAATGAAGAAAAACTAATTTAACGGTTGATTTAGCCTAAGGTTATGCAATACCTTTTCAATAAGAAACAATAACTGTTCAATTTCAAACTAATAAGAAAGGGTCATATAGCGCTACAAATTTCCACGATGTTTCCAACCTCACCAACACTAAATATATTAAATGTCGAATATCAGGTTGGCAACACTGGTTGGCAACTACTGATCATCACAGCAAAGTTATTTAACTTCCAGAAATCCATCCTTTGCTATTTTTTTTACGATTTTTGCTTTTTTGGAATTTCAGTTGGTAACCCCAACCAGTTGTATATTTTTTATGAGTGATGCGCGATTTTAAATTTATCAGGACAATTCGTCTTTAAATATGTCTATGGCATTATGCTCACATATGTGTTGTTTTCAAAATTGACGCTATACAACTAAAATACTGTACAGGGCTTTCAAAAATACATTTAATCCATCTGACTAAACAATATTGGTTGCATAATACGTTGGCCACCAAATAACTATTCCTAGCTCCGAATGTACGCAGTAGATAAAAACATGAGTCATTTTGACGCAAATAAGTAACTTTTGTCAGTGGTCCTAGTGGCATAAGACAATGTTTTGCTAGAATCTATAATAATTTATACACGAAGTGATAAAAGTTAAGTGTTTTGAGATTAGTAAATTTACGTCGCACCAATGTGCAGTTGTCTCATTAACATTTCTTCTTTTATTGGTTATGTTTAATGTTAACAGCATGAACGACAAATGAAAAATAGAGGTGTATATAGGCCAATCCTGTAATAAACAAGAACTAGTTCATAACCGACCTAAGTCTCAGAACTTTATTAACTTGTGATCAGTGTTGCCAGAAATGGCACAATTGTACTAAATTTATTACTTTTCACTTATGTAAATGTAATGTCGGTTGCATACTTTCGGAAGCAATGCGGGTTGTTGGATATATTTCCGAGAGCATCGCACATCATCTTCCATAAGCACCGATCGCACTTAAAATACACACAATACAATATGGAGTATAAAGCGCAATTACAAATAGCATATAAAACAAAACATATCAACATGAATATAAAATATATGGAAATTTTGGGTAAGTAGTATTTCAATAATCTACCTACTATAAATGAAACTAAAACCAAATTTATGATATATACCAACAAGAGATGAAATCAATAGGCAAATATATAGCCGAAAAAGCATAAATTTAAAGATGTAAATGAAACATCCCATTAATCTTACACCACTCTGAGCGAACTTTCCCGAAGCTATTGCTACCTCTCTCATATCATATCGACAGAGCAAAAGTTGGCTACAACTTCGGGATGGATTGCCCCAATTAGCAACAGAATACCATGAAATGAGAGAGATATATACAGAAAATAATTAAAGAGAACGCAAAAAAATGCAACGTAAACAAAATTAAACATACCGTCCTTTTTATTGCAAAAAAAAACTTATTTCTACCAAAATACAGCGCCAACAAAACGAAATAGTACAACAAAAATAGTACATCATACAGAACTAAAGAACTATCCAAATAATGGTAACATAAACAACAACGCATAATAAATCTCCAATTAACACGCATCTTAAAATTGAAGCAGAAGAATATATGTACATAAAGAACAACACCCATAAAAAATATATTAAAAACGAAATAAAAAGATTCTGAAATATGAAAAGATGAAAAGAACTAACCTTAATTCTACAACAAAAGAAAGAAGCCCACAATATCATTATCCTAAGATAATAACTGCCTTAAATGAAGATAAGGGATGGGGAATACGGGGATAGCGAAAGTGGTGCTTCGTAGTTTAGTAGTAACATGTTGTTTGAAAATAAGCAAACAAGACAAATGTTTTAAAATTACTTATCCTTCTAGCCAATAATGGTCATAATTGTTCTCTTGAGGATATGCTTGCTACATTCACATCACTCGCTTCTGACATTGTCAACATAATGTTATTAAACATTATTTATGTTAACATTTTGCTTATTTACAAACAACATGTTACAGCATAAAAACTACAAATTTCCAATAGGTATGTACATATTACGCAGTACCACTTTCGCTATCCCTATGTTCTCCATCCTTTATCTTCAGCTAAGGTAATTCTATTCAATAACAGATCATCTAAATGCAAAATAATCAATTACTAGTTATTTTTGCGTACAACAAAGAAGAAAATTGTAATATATTTTTAAGAAATGAGAACTGATAAGATTGTATTTTTGATGGATATACATAATTATACCGAACCAGTAAATCATTTTTTCAAACTCTACTGCATAGACTTAGGTTTACATTGCCGCTGTAAATATATTTATGTATTACAAAAAAAAAATTATTGTAGAACGATATAAACATCCTTATTATTCCCCCATAAGAATTTCCAGTATATTTTATTGTGCTTCAACAATGTAACAAAAACAGAGAGAAGACAGAAGTTCTGAATACAAATATGTTAAGCTTAACTCAAAGTTTTTCTACATTTTATGATAAATTTGTCTGCTTAGATATAGTGCTCCATAGTGTATAATTATTCTAAGACTGCACTTGAAAATTAAGATTTTCAAATGTAGATGTGTCTTAATTGCAATGTATGTTGAATCAGTAAAGCATGCACCAAAGTGTATATCCAAGTAATCATGCATGCATCCGCTTAAAATAGAATATAAATTAAATCTTAACATTTTCATTATGAAATTTTTAGACATGCTTTTTTAAAATATTTCAATACATTCAATTCCTAAAATTCCTTTCCCTAAAAAGATAGATTTGCTTCCCCCGCAACGGATAAGTTAATTATTGTGAGTTATAGAATTTTAATTCAACTGTATGGCAAACGTTTACGATCTGTACAATGTGGTTAATTCAAACATAAATCTCATAATATTTAACCATAACTTTACTAATATAAAATAATAAAAGAAGCAATAACCTGTTTCAATGTCTGTGGCAATGGATTAATCTGGGTTTGTCTTTGCAAAGGCATGACAATTTTTGGAGCTGTATTAGTACTTATGGGCCCGAGCACTTGTGCTCCTGGTAATTGATGGTTAAGCACAATTGTCTGGGGAATTTGTTCAGCCTGCATATTTTCAACTTGCGAGTTTGTTTCATCCATATAATATATTCGTTGTTGATTTTGCTCTTCACGAAATTCTATATTACTATCTTGCAAAATGTACTGTTGGTTCTGGAAAGTTACTTGTGACTGATCTACAATTAGTTGTTGTGGTTGTGCATCCACGACCATCAGCTGATCAGAAGAAACTAATATCTAAATTATTGTATTATTTAATAAAAGGTTAACAACACAAAAATTTTGCTACTCACCGGTGACTCTTGAAAAGTTTGTTCATTAGGTCTTATAACATACTGAACTGATTGTGAGGAATTGTCAATAATACTTGGATAGTATTCTCTAAGTTCTTCTGTTGCTGGTTTTTCTGTTTGGCTCAATACCTGATAGTACTGAGCCATATTTTTTAAAACTTATACACCGCACATATCTAAAAATTTATATTTACAAACACGATTACTATTTAATATCTCGTAATACACGCAGGTAACGAAGGTTGAACGATTATACGGAAACAAATATATTTTATTATAAATCAATCACAATAACTTTATGATATCAATAAATACAATTGTTTTCTACATACCAATTGCAGAGGCGTATTGTTAAATGTGTTAAATTAACTTGAAAATTAAGTTTACGTGAAATTATTGCAATAATTTTAATCGAAAACATGTAACATGTATGCCGCACTGAACGTTAAAATGGCGAAGGAGTGATTACTCTTGCACGCATGATCGTTGTGACAACTTGAATTTCCTAGTATGATTAATTAAAAAATAGTTATTATTTTTAATTCATTATAATAAAGATATGTAAAAATGATATTTTTAAAAAGTAAGTCATCTTAAATTTATAAGCACACTTATAATTTTTCAGTGTTCTCAACAATATAAAATCATATGGAAACTGTGAATGTGTAGGAAGCGTCTTAAAGAAAGTGGTTGCCATACTGAGAATATAAACGTATTTTTTTACACAAGCATTTATAAAGAAACAAGGAAATTATATATTTGCCCACAATTACAGTGGATTTTTTGAACATAATCAAACGAATTCCAGAACACTTGATTTCTGATTAGTCAGCCATTCAAGATTAAGTAGTTATTTATAGTGTTGGTCATTCTAGCTTTGGTACTGTTAATCTACCATAATTATAAGAACATTTTCTTATGAATTTCTGGTACTATTTCAATTTGCAGGGTGTACATTTTTGACAATATTTTCGTTGAGGTTAAAGATAAGTTAATGCAATTTTATACCTACCCTACGAATATGGAAATTGTTATAGAATTACCGAAAGACATTGACAAATTATGTCGCACATGTATGAACATTGTGGATGATCATAAAAATCGTGTTAAAGGTACTGATAACTCCGAATTAAACAAAATGTTATTATACCTGATAGGAGCAACCATTTCTTCAGATGAGTGTTTACCGAAGTTTATGTGTAGTGAATGTGTTAAAAAACTAGAAATAGCATACATGTTTAAACAACAGTGCCAAAATACCTATTTAAACTTTCGAGATTTCATGGATTCTGCAGAAGACGCGAATTTTAAAACCAATAACCTAACCTTTATTTGCTCTACTTGCAACCAATGTTTTCCTACACAATATAAATTAAGTAAACATGAAATTGTACATTATAGGAATATTAACCTGTTTACTAGGTTTAGGAATGACATTGATTCAGATTTTAAAATTTACACAGAAAACTGTGGAGAAGAAATTTTATCATTGATAAGCGAACGTAAAAAACAAATTAATAAAGAAGTTGCGAAAAATGAGTCGAACATGAATATTTTAAATGAAATAAAACTTTTTAAAGAAAACAACATACTAGAAAAATGTGATTTATGTAATAGAAAATTTGATACAAGTTTGTTGCTGCATTTACATTTTGTAAATCATGCATTATTAGCCGAGGGAGACACAAGCCCAGATATATTCAATCAGTATTTCCTTTGCCGTGTATGTGGTGAAACTTTCAATAGTTCCGAGGATTTAGAAAACCATATAAGTTGTTGTTGTCTGGAAAATCACGAATTCCATTGTTCTACCTGTAATCAAACATTTAATAGTGAGTTGCTTCTCTTAAAGCATGAAAAGGAATTTATTCATTGTAACAACTATTTATGGGGAAATAGTCAGAATAAAAACGTTGGAATGGATTCATACTCTTGCCCAATTTGTAGTGACGGATTCACAACAAAATCAGAATTGCATTTGCATTCTGTGAGCCATATCATAAAACAAATTACATGTAGAATATGTAAAAAAACATTTAGTTGCCAGATTGCTCATAACAATCACTTAAAATCTCATCCTAACTACAAGCATATGTGTGATCAATGTGGTAGATGGTTAGCAAGCCGGCACGCTTTGAAGACACATATGATGGGTGTACATTCTACAAACAAGAATTTTATTTGTGCTGTGTGTTCAAAGGCTTTTAAAACACCTAGCAGATTATATGTTCATAAATTAACACATAAAGAAGAAAAAAAATTTAGTTGTTCAATATGCAATTATAAAACTAATAACGTAGGTGATTTTAAAATACACCACAGAACTCACACATCAGAGAGACCCTATAAGTGTAACTTTGTTAACTGCAAAAGACGATTTAAAACGTCCAGTCATCTAAATGAACATATACAGCGTCATTTACAAATTAAAAAATATCAATGCAATATGTGTTGTATGGTTTTTGGACATAACCATACCTTAAAAATGCACCTTCTCGTACATACCGGAGAAAAGCCATTTAGTTGTAATGTATGTAAAGTAAAGTTTCGTAGAAAACATCATTTAAAAAATCATATGAAACAACACGTTAACGTTGATAATGAAGTTCAAGGTGACAGACTTTAGTTGTTGTATATTATGTACTTAATGTAAGCTCATTATTTTATATTTATTTGGAAATGTTTTTTTTTCTATTGTACTGGTTTTTCTTCAATAAAAAGATATAATATACGCATAATACTTGTTTGAATTACCCGCCATTAAAAATAAGTTCCGCAATACGTCTGCGTATTTGTCACTAGAGCAAAGTCAAAAAGTCAATACCCGTGTGTCGTAAATTAGTGTTGGTGGTTGGTGACGGGAACATTTTCATCGTGTGAAATACAAGACGTACGTTACTAATTGCTGGAAAGACGTTTGTGTTTTCTATTTTCATAAATAAAAATGGATATGAGCATATATTTGACAGCTCCCCTTCAATTGGATAAGATTTGTAGAGCCTGTTTAACAGAAAAGGGCGATATGAGACCCTTATTTGGAGCTTGCCTAGATGAAATGTTGATATCTTTTGCTTCTTTGCAGGTAAATGTTGGGAAATAGACAATTCTGAAACTGTCTGTTACTTTCAGGTTTATGGTAAATACTTGTGTAGTAGAAAAAGATACCACTAGCGCGCGGTTATCGATTCTTTCAAAATTGTTTGTTCAATTTAAAAGTGTGTATATACCAATGGAATCATATTTGTATAGTTTGACTAACGTTTATGAAGATTTTGCTTTGAATAGTGACGGTGATAACTTAATTTCAAAAATATTCAAAATGTGTTTTTTTTTTGTTTTAGATACGAGAGGGAGATGGATTACCTAGTTTAATGTGTGTGCAATGTGTTCTGCAGTGTAGTAGAGCTTATACATTTAAGCAACAATGTGAGAAATCAGAAAATATATTACGACAATATATGACTCCAGAATTTCAGGTAAATATATACAAAAAATTTGTAAAAGCCATAAACTTGCCATGCCAATCGCATTATATCTGAAAAGATAATGGTGTAATAGGTCTCTGTAGCCACCCCAGTTCTAATCAAATTTTCCCCTAAAAATATGAAAGTATTAGCATTTTTAACTCTGGAAAGAAAGATTGCATTGGAAAATTCACTTTTTTCACAACCTGCTTAGTGACTTTGATAGTATGCTTTATATGACCTGTCGAATCATAAGTTGCCCCTATTCACCATTGACGCCAGTTACTGGGTTTTTTTTGGAAAGATGCTTACTTTTTGGTTGGCACAATTGTGATAGCAAAATGTCAATTTAAATTTGAATAAATGTCATGTTGAAAAGTACTGTCGAATGGGGCAATATGGGACAAAAATGCGTTTTTCGAAACTTGGCAGTTTCTCTTAATAAACAGTAATTATTTTACAGTAATCTGTAGTACTATTATGTACTTAGTTATTATGAGAAAACTGCCAAGTTTCAAAGGGTGTCTTTGACATTAACGTTAGATCAATCCTATCAACTCAATTGTATTCATTATTATCATCCATGACGTCATAATGCTGCTCAATTATGTTTGGTTTTACAATCGCAGCATATCTGTATGCTAAAAAATTAATAACCTGATTTATATTTTGGACATGGTATGACCTTCAATTGTTTTTAGAAACTTTTTTGTTAGTGGTGAGCATGATCGATCATTCATTCAGTATGGCAATATTTTTTTTAGGTCTCGACTAGAATTTTTTGTTGATAAGGTAAAGTCAGGTAAGTGTGTAGTAAAAATTGCATAGTGCGAAGAAAATGTAACACTGTTCACATAATAAGACATTTTGATAAATTTTACACATAGAAGTAAGTAATATATGCTCAGTTGAAAGCCTTCAATAGATACACCTTTTATAATTATCAACGGTTTACTAGAAAAAAAAAAGAAATTTTAAACAGTGTCAATACTACACACTTACCCAGCAAAATGGGGCAAGTGTGTAATCATTCCGCATTTTATATATTAGTAGCATTATCCTTTAGTTCGGCCAAGTGTGTAATACTATACTGATGCCTTTTTAATTAGGTATGATAAATTTACAAGATATTCAAATTATTACACGTTAGGAGATGCGAACTTTTGTTTGTAAAAACTAGTATAAAGTTTAGTACATTAGTGTTATAACAAGAGGACGTCCGTATTTCAATTTTAAAAGTAAATATAGCCAAACTACACACTTGCCCCGGTTACACACTTACCTGACTTTACCTTAATCTATTTCACATCTTCATTTTTTGTTTGGGGTAGATAGAGTCTAGGCAATTTGCTGCTTGCGGCAGCGTAAAAAAACCTGCTACCGTAGCTGACCAGAGTGAGATTCGAGCTCGCGGCCCCTGGCACTAGAAACCCCTCAAGGCATTCGGCTAATACATGCGCAATTTACTAATTATTTACCTATCGCTTACTGCAATGGAATATCATTTATTCGCGATCAATTATATATGATTAATAATCAATCAGAATCCAATTATCATTCATAATCTGAATGTCACAATCGAATTCTCGAGTGATGCCTTTTCTGTCATTTAATTATGCACATCACTATTTTTTGTATAGAGTATTCCATTGGATATGCCATGTACTAAGAACGCGGTAAAGTTTTCGGTTTTTTGGATCTCGTGCAAATCAGCACTCATTGTAATAAAGTTGCATTCCCAGTAGAATACATAATTATAGATACTTATGTTCATATTGAAGATGGCGACAAACAAAAATCTATAGGTCTGTTTTAAAATAAACCACTAATAACCTTCGATTATGTAGTCTCTGTAGAATGTGTATATGTATTAAAAACTATTTTAAGAAATTTATTATCATTCGGTTATAACCAATAGTTTTCGAATGTGTTTTTCTGAATTCTCACCTGGCTGAATCAATTTTAATGAGAGTTGGGACATGAATATTTATTAAACGTTTTCAAATATAACTTTTGTATTACTTTGCTTACTGTTTGTTTTGATTTTTTAGTAGCGTTTTAGAGTTATACTCCATTGTAAAAACATTCTTTTTAAATTGACAGGCAAAAAGTTCAAGCTGTTTGGAGAAATTATAATACCGTCCATCAGTATAAATGCAAATAAAAGACGCAAATATTTCTTTTGACTCTGTACCTTTTACATTACAATCGGATCGGTTATTCTTACTACCCGGTTCTTATCTACCATGTCGTGGTTCAAACGCGCATTGGTTAACTTTGGTTTAATTGTGTGTAATCGAAAACTTTGATGATGTATATCCGGTCTCTTTTCTAATGTCATGCCTTACGGAGCAGACATCAAAACTTTTCCTTCTGGGAGTGGCTTATACGTTGTTGCTTCTACTGATGTCGAGAATCTAAATATTTCCGTCCCTAAAATAACAAACCCTAAACACGGTTAAATTTATGACTTTCTTTTATAAATACTTTCTTGTATGGCACACTCTGATCAGTGAAGTTTTTAATTTTACATCTAAATGAAATATAGGCTACAACCCATACACACTTGACGATAGGTACTAGCAGGATTCTTTAAATATCTGTAGCGGGATGTTAAAGAGGGCGTTTGATAGTTTTAATGTTTGGCCCGCTATTCGGGACTACTTGAAGACATGTCGTTATCAGCGATCGCTTATAGAGAATGTAGAGCCGCTCTAACTTGTATACGTATCGAGTGCGTGTTCAATTGATACCTCTTTTCTTTAGGATTGTCATTGTTATATTAGCTATTTATTTATTATGCTATACTACTTGTGTATTTTGCTTTCCGTAACACACATAACTGGTATGTTATTTTGTTACCATAGGATATATAAAAAATATTAAATATATTAAAAAAATAATAAATTTTCAATTACCTAGAATGAATAATTTTAAACGGAAAGCGTGGTTTCTCAGCAACACTTTAAATTTAAATACCAAATTGACGAAACGTCGTGAGTAAATAAAAATATTTTGAGAAAAACGTATTTTTCTATACCATGACCGAAAATTTCCAGCTAAGACTGAAATAATAAAAATTTTAAGATTGAAGGCGAAATAAATAACATTTGGGTATATTAGAAACGTTTGAACTTCATGTAGTCTTTATTTGAGCCACGTTTTGGTTGATTTAATAAATTTGGTGGTTAATACTACGAATAATTCATCAGATGAAAACTTGTATAAAAAAAGAAAGCTGATAATATCCTGCATATTAAAGATGGTATGGCATCGCACATATATTATTTTCATGGAATGCATATAGATTTTAGTTAAATATAACATCCCTACCAACGTGTGAAGCAAGTTCCTATTTGTTTCTAAAATTCAAAAAACGGATTCGGTGAACAGGTTATGAAAAATAGACAAAGATTTTCCGGTTTAGTTAGTTAGGAGTTCTTATTTTCACCCAGAGTTTCATAAAAAATACATTATCTAACGTTATCGATGCGATTCGACTAAGTTGAATAAACAATAAAGTAACTATATAATACTCGGTAAATAAAAGACAAAGTACACAAAATATAGACGGACACATAATTAGAAAAAATCACACAATATTTTAAACTACTGCAAAGAGGATTGCGCAAGTGGATAGAACTACAGAGGAAATTATTATTAGTATAAATAAACAACTATAACGATCTCTAATGAAAAGTTTTTCCAAAGATCGTGTGTCAGGTTAACTTCGGGTTTTCTTTTTATTCAAAATAAACATTATGACAAACATATTTCCTATTCGGTTAATGAAGCGAGACAATCAACAATTTTTTCACTTTCTATGCAAAAACAATCCTTCAAATTCTAAACAATGGATAATTTACATTAGATATATTTTTAAATTAACTTAAACATTGTAGATATAGAAACTCGTAAAATCTATTATTTATAAAATATATCACCTCATTTGATATTGAAATAAGACAGCAATTAATTCTTTTATTTGAAGGAAATAACTCGTTGGTTATAATAAGAAAATACAACACTGAAAACAATTACGGTAGCTGTAAATATACAAAACATTCGGAAATAACACAATCAAGCAATTAATATCGTCAACATCTCTTACTGGATATAGTTCTCCTACATCCGATATGCTTCATACCTACATAACACTTTAGGCATATCGTCAGACATAACAAACAAACACCTTCCTTAATTTAACTGTTATGTAAGATAGCAGCGACCGTGAGCACGTTTGAAATTATGATGTTAATTTAGATTCAAATTCTACACATGAAAATGTGTGTTAGTACGTATGCGTGTAAGAAAGGTCTATCGGTGATCATTAAAAGCACTCCAGCATAGGAATTCAGAACTTTTGACGAATCGCGAATCGATTCGTGTCGAATCGATTCATTCGACATCGACAAAATATGAATCGACTGATTCAGAAGCTATGTCGAATACGAATATCTTATGCTGTTTATTAAATGACAAGCGTCAATTGGCGGTGTTTGAAACCGTCAAATTACTATAGTGAAATTAGGTGAACAGTATGTTTCCCTAGCACAAGGAATGCCTGTTAGCAAAAGATTTTTTTAAAATAATGGCGAATAGGAGGTGTTGTGGGTGTTACTTATTGCACGCACGTTGCAATACTCAAAAAACCATGGTCATAATTACATGAATAGAAAAAGGTTTTATTCTAAGAATGTGGAGCTAATACGTGATGCAAATCTTCGGATACTTAATGTTAATGCAAGACGTGCTGAGGGAACATTTTTATTTTGTATATTTACATCCACATATGTATGTCGAAATATACTACGCGTATAGTAATAATATTTGGTACTACCCGAACCGATTTAATCCGATAAATCACTGAGTACGTTTTCATGACGATGTATCTATTTCTCTATTTGCTGATTTTTTTTTTTTTTTAAAAAACTTATACTGAGACAACTGGCGTTTACACAGAGCCGGGCGAAAATTTGGCACATGGCGCAAAGCCTAGAAGAAATTACAATAATATTTTATTTATTTTACTCCATGTTGTAATAGCAATAATCATTTCTTCTACTTTTCAGGAACAGCTATCGCAACATTTAACAAATCAAACAAAAGCTGAGTTACAAGAGCAATTACAATTCTCCAGTAATATTGATCGAGTAATAGTAGATCAACTACCCGCAGAATTTGTTAGTGTAGAATATGGTGATCAAAATATTTCAATTGTAAGTAATTGTAAGTAAGCATAAAAAAAAAACATTGTCGGCTTTATGACTCCTTCTAACCGTCAGAATGGTTTCATGGTAGTAGATAAACTATGTCGGTGTCAGACTACTAGGTAGCCCCGACGTCAGCTTATGGTGGGAGGGACAGATCATGGCAATGGCGTCCACGGAGACAACATTCAGGGTAGCCGTTATGGCTATCGTGGATGTTGGGGAGAGCTTTGAGTTGCGGGGTGTGGAGGGCAAGCCACACGAACGACATCACGGTGGCTTGTGGAGAGTTTTATGTTGGGGAGTGAGGGGAGCCGAAAGCCACAGGAGCGACATTCCCGGCAGCATGGGAGAGCTTTTAACTGTGGTGTGGGACAGGTGTTGCTAAGTCTTTTGTGGATGGAAGTCATGGTATAGCCATAGATCGTTGCGCTTTCTGTCATCAAACTATCTATAGATTGCGGCCGAACGTACTACTATCATACAAGTCGGCGCAAAATAAATTCTCCTATGGGTAGCTGCTATAATTTTGTTTCCAGTTGACATACGGCAGAATTCCTTTATCAGTTGCAAAGTAGACAAGTGAGAAATTCATTATGAATCAGTATACACATCGAGAACGTGCAGAAATTGTAATAGTTTTTTTTTTTTATAAAAAACAATCGTCGATTATCTTAACGAGAATTTCGCAGATTTGGTAGACATCGTGTTCCATCAGTGAAGACATTTCGGCGTTTAGCTGCAAAATTTGTACAAACTGGTGCTACGGCTGGCAAATCACATTCTGGCAGACCTCGCACAATTCCTCATTCGGGAGAAAATATAGACCGTGTACGTAATGATGTGGTGGAAAGACCAAGAACTTCGACAAGAAAACGATCCAGGCAGTTGGGCATCTCCCGAGGTTCATTATAGCGAATGTTATAAAAGACTTGCGCTTGTTTCCTGACAAAAAAGTAACCTACGGGGTTCTGCCTGAAGGCCTCGAAAAATGAGTGCAGTATTGTAACGCTTTGGTAAACCTTGAAAACGGAATTCCTGATTTTTGGAATAAAATCATAATGAGCGACAAGGCCCATTTCTGCCCGAATAGAGTAGTGAATAAGCAAAACCACCCATTCTGGGGCAGTGGGAACCCATAAATTATTCAACAGCAACCGCTACGTGATCCAAAAGTGACAGTATGGTGTGACGTTAGTGATGAAAACATAGTTGGGCCTTATTTTTTTGAGGACGATCAAGGAAGAACGATTACCATAAATGGTGATTGTTAACAGAATGATGCTGCAACATTTCTTGGCTCCAAGAATGGAAGAACTTGAGCTGCAGAATATGTGATATCAACAGGATGGTGCCACGGCGCACACAATCCGAGAAACAATAGCTATTTTGAGAAGAATTTCCAAAAACAGCGACATTTCATATCCGCCAAAATCCCCTGACTTAACTGGGCCCGAGTTTTGGTTATGGGGTTATCTCAAAGATCGGGTTTTTATAAATCATCCCGAAACTCAGGAAGCATTAAAAGCCAATATTCGGGAAGAAATTGCGAGCATGAGATGTTGGAGAGAGCTCATTGCTGCATTAACGCTACAGGTGGTCATTTAGTATAATAAAATAAATTTTTAATATTCAAAAAATATATCTGGTTCACAATATGAGTTTTTATTAATTAACTTCACTTCTATACACAAAAAAATGGGATCTTAATTTTGCGCCACCTTGTATAAAGCCAATGGACTAGCTTTGGAGGTACCTCGTAAGATTTTCCACATGTTCTTCGGCAGATTCGTAGTGATAGCATTGCCTTGTGAGTAACTTGTTGGTATCTACTATTGTGGTTTTGCTTGAATTGATCTTCAGGCTCTCCTCTGCACTAGTTGCAAATGGCGTTAGTTACCTGTTGGAGGAATAAGGAAGTATTACGATATTATCCGCTTAGGCTTGCACCTCGGCTCCAAATGTCTTAATGATAGCGAACAGATCATTTACAGGTGCTGATCGAGACAGTAGTAGCACAATCCTTCCCAATATCTGCGACCACCCTCTGACCTGAACCTATAAGTCTCCCCGCTTAATGTCGTTACGATAAATCTATTCGTAAGCATAGCAACGATCCAATTCGGTGTGATCGGTTGTACGCCTACAATTTTAACGATCTTGCGTAAGGATGAAGTAGCATTATTGAATGCTCGTTCTATGTCCACAAATATCTGCACTGCTATTGCCTTGGATTTGCAAGAAATGCTGAAGAGTACATGGTTTAGTACAAAATCTATAGATTTGCCTGCTTGATGTGCATATTGGTGTACGTGAAGGTGCCTATTTAGATCATCCGATTCCGAAGCGGATTCTCGGAATCATCCAAATATTTCAATAATTGGAATCAACGAATATTTTAATTCGGATACTCACAACACTAACACAGCCTTGCTTGCCTACTAAAATTTCAAATTGGACATACTAACGATCAGACGCACGAATCCTTCGACGAGACTCTTCAGTTCTGAATTCTGGTGGTGTTACAGGTGAAGAGGGTTGGTTTAGAGCCAATGTTATTTATAATTAATCCTTCGCCTGAAATATTATAAACTGACTTACCTCTTAGGTTGATGTTGGAACTGCCCCAAACCGTGTAGTGGGAGTCACTTTTATATTCCACGATCTGATAAGGGTCGTTCCTTTTGCTGTCAGCGATTAGTTCTCGCACAACAGCAGAAGAGAGAAGTTCTCCTATTTCACCCTGCAAGTTGGCTGAGTAGACAATTATCTCCAGCTCTCCGTTATCCATCCTGATATTTGGTGATATAGCAGCACAGTAGTGAGTGTAAAAACCTGAAAGTATAAATAGGTTAGTGTCATACCTGATAATTATAGCGGCTGTGGGTTTGACATCCATTGCGAAGAACTTCACTCAGATCACTTATTCTGCATAAGTTGGATAAGTATGGTTCCCGTACGAAGGCCACAATAATTGATTTGCAAACATTTATTCTTGAGTTTTACATACTCCAATCACAATGGTTTCGGCTGTCCGCTTGATCCAGCCTCCGCGGAATGAGGTTTGAGCTACGACTTCCTCTTCGGCTATTGAACGATACGATAGGTGTGGTATTTATACTCCCCATTAATCTAGCCTGGATCACGGAAGGTGGTTTAATTTTTTCCTTAATGGAGGTTACTGGCTTGGCCTTCATAGCATGATCCGACGCTCCCTTGGGATGAGAAGCATTGGAGTCTCAATTACTAATCTCTGGCATTAAGAAAACCAGCCCAAATCCGAAATACAGAGGGAAAATTTCAAGACTTCCTACGAGGGTATAGGTTTGCTGCGACTTCGATCTTTTCTATGTAGCATCACCCATTCTCCGAAGTGAGTTGTCTATTCCTATCATTCTGTATGTGCATAGGTATGCGCGCCATGTCTTGCTCACGGACCGCCTCGATTTTTGCGCCTTCCCAAGGATTATCAACAAGACTTACTAATCATTCAGCTCCTTTTTTTTATTGGCGATGGTGATTAGAAGCCATCCTGGCCGAAAATCTTTGCCGTACCTGACAATTTTCAAATCCTATGTATGAAGATTCTGATCCACTGCGCCAGTTGTCGAACTTTAAAATAGGCACAGCTCTTCGCTGTTAAACTGATCCTCCGGAATGTCATGGTAAGGGCGCCTGATAAATCTCTGCCCTGACTAAATCACCCGATCTCGGAGATTCCCTTCTTCGATGATCGTCTCTTCCTCCGAGGATGACCGTAAAATATCAGCCTCCTCTTTGGTAGCTGTAAATTGGCCAGAGGAGGATATACCTCAGTTGTTTCTGATGGAAACGGTTCCTATTCCATTCATTGTCCTTGTTATCATAGCATTGAGGTTTGCACTTTCCTTGTTAGGGTTCAAAGCTTCTTTTCTCGGTTCAGCCATAACATATCGTACGAGAAAGGAAGAAATGTTCACCAGGGCAGTGCTTGCATACCCAGGAAAGCTTGTTTTGTAAGTGGAGGTACAGGGAGGTTTTTTCTTTTTTCATGGAGGTATGTCATCCTCTTCATTTGAGCGTTTAAGGCTAGCCACTTTTCCCTCCTCCTGCAATCAGATCAGACTGATGAGAAAGAAGGATGAGTGTTTGTCTTTAAATGTAAAATTTCGATTTACAAGTAGGTTTCGCTGGCTCATGAGGGAGTAATTACCCCATTACCCCCCCCCCCCTCCTGTATACGCGCGTGAATCAGATAAACCCAAAAGGACCAATTTGCGTTTAGTCTGTTGTCCCTCGCCACCATCGCCTATATGACTACAAGCATTTTATATTTGAATTTTACGTTTTAGACCATTAGGTACAATCACCTTAACTAGAAGCGTATTCATATGTAGTTTTCACGTTTTAACAAAACAATAAACGAGTGAAGCCGACAACGTACACAATAACTATTTCAAGTTTACTTTGTGCTCGTTACTACTGGTATATTACTTGAATGAAAAACAACAACACAAGGACCTTGAATCGATTTTTATGAATGCAGCGAGATCTATTTGTTTACTGAATACATTCTTTTTTAATCAAATTGTTCCGATCATGACTCAGAGAAAGATAAGTTCAGCAACTACACTTTCTATAAAATTAATTATTAAACACAATCGAGAATGCCGGTAGTCAAGCATTAAATGAAAATTGCAAGACTGATGACAAAAAAGACTGTGATAAATTCGCTAGATAGATGAAAATTTAAAGTAAAAAAAAGTTGATACCTATATAACGAAAGTGCTGTAAAGTTGAAAGTATTTTCCTTAAATAGATGATAATCGGTCGTGATTACTCCCAAAGTTTTAAAATCAAATTCCTGCCAGAAGTTCGAAAATATTTAATGAGCTCGTATCATTATAATCGTTAAGCGTGAATCGATTTTGTTTAAAATCGATTTTGCGCTCTGCAAAAATTGATTCGGATTCGTTTAGTTTCAACAAATGTTTACCTTACCATTTATTATTGTCGGTCGCGACCGAAACAGGCATTTTCAAGATTTATAAAAAACTAAGGCATCGATATTTTAACAATATTTTAATGAGTTCATATATCTAATATTAATACAGTAATAAAAAAACATCCATGCTAAAAATACAGATATCCGATATTCTCATCACTAACGCTAAACATTGACATAAAGTGTTGGTGTTTAGCGTGTGAATGTAAGGTGGAATAATATGCACATATGAAATAACAGAGGAATTTTGCACTATTTCCTCTTGAGACTGTACTCAAAGATATTTTACCTTATGCTGCAATGCTGCATTCCATTAAGTTTTATATTTTTTTCCCTGAAGTCAAAATTAGTTCTGTCTCTTGTCAAACATCCAACTTCGAAGAGTGAGGGCTAATTGAAGTTGGAAATTACACAAGTATTTTTAGTAAAATTACAGTATTGCATATTCTTTTCTTTAGGTTAAAAATGAATTTGTACTTATAAATAACGTAACAGGGGATATCGTGGCACAAGTAGACGATCAAGATGAAAATAGTAAGATGGTGGAAGAATCACCTAGCGAACCTCCACAAGAGGAGCAAAAACCGTTGAAGTATCCGTGTCCGAGGTGCAAAGAGTCTTTTGCCTTGAAGGTTGATTTAAAGGTATGCACATTGTCGTATGTATGAGGTCTGTTTTACAATATATGCTATTTAGATTCATATGATGACACATCCGAAAGAACTCGAACATGTGTGTAATATTTGTCAGAAAGCATTCCCAGAAGGCCGTATTCTAAAACGACATTTAAAGATACACCTGGATAAGAAACCTCATCAATGTGATCAATGTGATATGTCATTTGCAGAAAGCTCAAATCTTACGAAACACAAGAAGAAACACACCGGAGAATTAAGAAATGTTAAGGGCAAACCATATTTGTGCTCAGTTTGTGGTAGAGCATTCAAATGGCCATCCAGCCTTTCAAAACACATGAAATATCATACTGGGCATAAATTGCTTTCTTGCGAGTACTGTAGTAAACAATATGTAGAAGTGAGTATAAATGATATATATTAATTAAGATTGCTTTACGCCCTTTATATAAAAATTACTTAGGCAAGAAGTCTACGGATACATATTCGTTCCCACACTGGCGAGAGACCTCATGTTTGTGAAGTATGTCAAAAAAGTTTTACACAGCTGTGTAACCTAGAAAAACATGTACGAGTTCATACAGGAGAGAAACCATTCCTTTGTCCTATATGTGGAAAAGGGTAAGTTTTTAGATATTTTTTTTTTCTAAAATGTTTCGGTCACTCGATATTACATTATTTATAATCTGTATTACATCTAGTTAAAACTTTAAAATGTCAACACAACAGAAACTTTGACATTATTTACACAAAATATTATAGACAATTATTTAAATAACGTAATTTTTCAATAGCAAGTGTTATTTATTTTTCGTTGCACTGTTTCTATAATTGTGGCATATGTTGGGATATTAATTACATATACAGGTTTTTTTTCCACAAAACTGGCTATTTAGAAGCTTTCCGGTTTAATGAAACTTTTCAGTTTTAAAAATTTGGGGTTTGTAATAATTGGGTAGTTACTTTTTTCTAAAATATTTTTTGTATTTTTCCGGTTAACCGAAAACCGCAATAAACTCTAGTATTTTAAATGCAACGCCCTAAATATTATTACATTTTTACCATCAACATAACATTATGACGATTACGGCTTGGTATACCTATCTTCAACTGTTTCTAAGATATTATGTTTTTTTTTATACTATAATTATTTTCGAATACCCGAGGCTACCTGCTTAAGATCTCTTCTATAGATTAATTTTATTGGCTAGGATAAGTTGATAGCGAACTTTTTAATACACTTGGGGAAACAGTGTTAGTACTTGATTGTTTTAAAATGAGAGACCTGTGACACTTAGAGCAAGTGAAAATTAATGAATTACATATAACAGTGTAAACGTCAAAATTTTACACAAAAATCGTAATATGTTAGAAACAGTTGTATGTAGATATAGCAAACCCTAGTTGTAATCGTCATAGAATTTTATGTTGCATGCAAAAATATAATAATGTACAGAGTGTTCCATTTAGAGTCACAAAGTTCACAGTGACTACCGGTTAATTTAAGAAACTCGAAAATATCTTAAAAAGAAAGGACTTACTTTTTTCAAACTATTGCAAACTGCAAATTTTTAAAACTGAAAGTTTTGCTTACGACCGAAAAGCTCTAACTAACCACTTCTATGGAAAACCCTATATAGTTTATACATGATTTGGTCTTTTCGATTTGCTGCTTATTGCAGTCTCCTTTTATAAAAAGCTGGTGGACACTAACAAGAAATACTTTTAAAGTTTTTCTCACCCTAAATACAAATGTATTAATAAAAGATAGTTGCAGTTTACAAGGCATATTTTACAAGTTTAAATTGTGAAGAAATAATGGCACTTGAACTATTTTCTTGCCAAGTTGCCAAAGAAAAAATACGGCACCAACAGAACCACAAAAAATTGCTTGCTGCTGTTTTTTATGCATATTTTACTTTAAAACAAATTCAATATAAACAAAAACATGTTCGCAGTAAACGTCAATACAATGTCAAAATCTATGAAAACAACTGTTGATAAAGTTTTGTAACTTAGGTTGGTTGACCCGAGTACACTTGAAGAAAAAAAGTGTCCGAACGATGCGAACGGAAGCGAGTGAGACAGAAGATATCGGGTTCTGTCTATTACAAGCAGCCGATATTTTCTCTCTTGCTTGCTCAGGCTTGAATCGTTCGGTTATTATTTTCTTCAAGTCTACATATCCCGCCATTATTTAAAAACACTTTACTTTTACCAGAACTCGTTAGTGTATATGGACTTGTTAAGATAATTTTTTCTTGTTAGTGTCCTTCGGCCTTAACATTCTACAGGAAAAACCTAGTGACCTAATTGCTTTTGTTTCTCAGTGAACTCCATTATAGTCTCCAGAATTGTTTAACTTAATACATGATTTGTTAGAGTTTTCTGCTTAGCTATTATGTAATATTCTACATAATATCTTGTTAAGGCAGAAATTCGTATGTGATAGATTTTTCAGTTTTTACTGATTTCCGGTATATTTGTTTTATATTATATTGTTACAAAGAATTCAATTAGAAACAAGCACATTTTGAGTAGGACGTTGGAGCGAGACGCATGCTACATGCCCCTCTGGTATCTGTTGCGTACTAGATGGGAATTAGGCTGCGTTCCGAATCATGCATTTTATGCGATGCGTGCATTAAAAGACAAGAAAACTGTGAGCGTTCCGATTTATTTGTTGTGCATATACTACGCATAGGCTGCATTACCTTTTTTCCTATGCGTTGTATGTTCCATTCTAGCCTCTGTCAGGGTCTAAATTGATTTCGCGGCAAAACTTTTTATGCACGCATACATGTTAAATCGGAACGATGTATCGTTACATCAGACGCATACAATGCATTATGCGCGACTCGGAACGCAGCCTTAGAAGGGTTGCTTTACTATTAAATGGTAGGGATATTTAAATGTGGTTTGTTTACTTTCTTACGTGTCTTGCCATCTGATATCTGGAAGTAAAATTAATAATTAATAGATAAGAGAGAGGTAGCTAGAATGTAATGAAACAATTAATATATCATAATATTTATTGAAGTCAGAAAAATAAAGTAATTATATTAGGTTCTATTTATGTTTAAATATTCCCGGCATTGTGCAGTGGATAGCAGAGCAGTGTTTACATTACAAATTTGCCAGTTTTCCAACTTAATTTTTGAAATTTTAGGTTTACTCAATCAGGATACGTTGGCATACATATGAGAACGCATACCGGTGAAAGACCATACGTTTGCACGACATGCGGCAAAGCATTTGCCGGATCAAATACTCTTGCTATTCATCAGAGAATTCATACAGGGGAAAAGCCTTACCCTTGTACTCTATGCGGAAAATCATTTAGTCGTCATGAAACTCTTGTGATTCACACCCGATCACACACCGGCCACAAACCACACGTTTGTTCAGTTTGTAAAAAAGGTTTCACGTCATCCGGCCATTTATCTGGGCACATGCGAACCCACACAGGAGAGAAACCTCACGGTTGTACATTATGCGATAAACGGTAAGCTCTATTCAATATTAATTTTATTGCACAATTATCCCAGTTGTGTTATAGCAATTTTTGCCGTTTGCCTTAAAATAGTTGCACCTGCAAAGAAAACAATAATGCCACATTTCCATAGATATTTTGGAGATCTCCCAATTTGTTTAAAAAAATTAAAAAAAATACCAAGTTGCCATTTACAGTTATACGTAGGTAGAACAACAAAGCTCCACTTGAAGAATTATGTAAAAATATTTTGAACTTCCGGAAATGTTTCGTTATACCGGAAGTTGACAGCAAGTTTCTTATTTTAAAAATAAAATGATGTGTTTTTCTTACGTCAAGGAATTCTACCGATTATTTTCATACAATTTTTATTAAGGTTTTCAATGTCTAAATTCAACCGTTTTTTCAGGTATTTGCAACTTTGTCAAACTTTTGACATTTATATCGTCTTCGACAATATTGTGTATTTCACAACTCATAGAATATAATGGTGCGAAATTACTATGACATAAGAAACAAAGTAGTATATGCCAAATTTTGTCAAAAGAACTACTAAATTTTGTACAGAGTGTTCATGAATTCATCGTCCATGTAGAAACCTTTAACCTTAGGAAAATCATATTTTTCAAATGTAACGTCATATATCTAACTACGGCATTTGACGCAGCAATAAATTCTTCATTAATAAGTATTAAGAATTGGTAAGTTTATCCTAGTCGTTTTCAAGTTATTTATTGCTATTCTATTAGATATTTATATTATATCAGGTATGAAAATTTGATTATATTTCTTGTAGTGGGCTATGAAATTTTGACAATTGTCAAAATAATAGCGTAGTTATGTTATTTTCACGACCTGTTTGATGACTTGGGCAACTTTATACGACTTGTCGGATCATTGAGAAATGAGTGAATCAAAGAAGTGAAAAGCAACTTTAACGAACCTACGAAATACTTCGGGTTTTGACGAAACAAACGGATGAATTAATATAATTTTGAAAAATATTAACTTTAGCGCTTGTTAATATCACATTTACTCAAATTTAAATTGACATTTTGTTATGGTAATCTTGCGAACCCAAGGGTAAACATTTTTCCCAAAAAGGCCCGGTAACTGGCGCAAGTTGTGAACACGTGCAACTGATGGATTCGACAGGCCGTATGAAGCAAATTGTCAAAATCATCAAGCAATTTTTGGCTATTTTATATCGATCAAGAAGAGTTAGCGCATGTGTGCCGGTCTCACTAGATTTTTCACCATTATTCGTATTTTTCTATTATTCGTTGTTTTACTGTCGTATTGATCCAGTTATTTTATTTTTCGTCGTTCAAGTTCCATGATTTGTTGTCGTTCTAAACGAGAACCCAGATGTGGTTCCTGCATTTTTCTCTATGCAATACATACAAACTGACGGCAGAAATTTTGAATAATTTATTTTTACCTGTGTGACACATATCTTTGATAACGTTGCTGTGACCTATTTTTAATTGTTGCACCCATCAAAGCTTAATTTATGAAATGTAATGCTATTCTATCTGCTGCTTCTGAAGTATTGATTATCATTGCATATAAACAAATGATTTTTTTGTTATTTACGATATACTTATCGACTATTATAAATTATAACAACCAACCAGCAGTGAGGAAATTAGATTTCAATGATAAAGTCAGGTAACCTTCCTTTGATGGTTTTCATACTTATTTAGTAGGTACTTAACGGACCTACTAAATTTTTCATACCTGAATGTATGTATGTATGTAAATAGAAGGGTGGTGTTACACTGCGACCTAAAAGATCTATTGTGTCCCCTATTCTTGCTGCTTTACAGCTGGCCTTCCAATCCTATTCCGTTTAGAAAGTGTAGGATGTCAGAGGGCCCCAGTCTAGGTAAGTCTCCCTCTTCGATTTCACATGCATCCAGGTACAATGCCCTCGGGTTGCACAGTGCTACGCAGTTTGAGAGAAGGTGGATGGGTGTTTCATCCTGTTCCCCACAAAATCTGCATTCAGGATCTTTTCCAATCCAAGCTTACTCAGGTGTCCTTCCAGTCTACAATGGCCTGAAAGTATTCCTGTTAATATGCGAACATTGTTCATACTCAGGTTGATGCATTCTGTAAACCTCTTCTGGTTATAAGTTCCCAGAAGAATTTTACTTTGCCTCATTCCCTGGAGATTTTCCCAGTAACTGGATTTTCTCTGTTCCATTTCTATTTTTAGTTTCTTCAGTATTGTACTGCTACTTAACCCGCAAAAGGGTTCAACACAATCATTCTGTGATCAGAGAGAGAAGTTCATTTGATACCGTCCAGTCTTTTAACAGATCTTTTAGGCTCAGTGTACTGAGTGTAATATCTAACACTTCCTCCCTTACCCTTGTTACAAATGTGGCGGTATTCCCAATACTATGTACGAGTAGGTTATTACAAAGAATATACTCTAAAAGTTGCTCACCCCTCTGTTTGGTGTCCTTGCTTCCCCAAACAGTGTTGTGTGCGTTAGCATCGCATCCTATGAGTAGTGGTAGCCGCTTCTTCTGGCAGTACTCCACTAACCTCTGCAGCTCAGGTGGTGGTACAACCCCGTCTCCATCGAAGTAGCATAAAGCTATTGCGATTTCTTGACGTTTTTCCTTGAGTTCGAGGTATGCTCGGACCGCGGCAAGGTCTCTCGTCAGGAATTCTGGAGAACAAATATAATTGATGTTGTCTCTAATTAAGATACATGCTCTAGGTATACTGGTATTGTCGCATACTACTCTACTGCCTTTACAGGCGAGCCCTCTTACCTTCATACCTGAATAAATAATGATGAATATCTTAAACCCGACTAGGAATAGAGATAACAATCCTTAATACTTATTGATAAAGAATTTATTCCCACACCAAATGGCGTAACTAGGAATACAACGTTATGTTTGAAAAAAAAAATATTTTTTAAGGTTCGAGGTTTCAAATTGGACGATAACTTTATAAACACTTTGTATAAAATGTAGTGGTTCTTTCGACAGAATTAGGTATGTACGACTCTGTTTCTTATATTGTAGTAATTTGGCATCGTTATCTCTAATGGCTTGTGAAATGCAGAATATTACGGAAGAGGGTGTTATAAATGTCAAAATTTTGACCAAATTGCAAATATCTCGAAAACGGTTGAATTCAGAGATAGAGAAGTTTAATAAAAATTATATTAAAACAATAAATAAAACAAAAAATAATAATAAAATAACAACTAGATTAATGCGCCAGAAAGGAAATTATAACAAAACCCCACTCGAAGAATCTAAAAAAAAAAAAAATTAATATCTTCCAAGTATAACGAAACGTTTCTGGATATTAAAAATTTTTTAAGAAGATTGTTTAAGTCTGATTTTGTTGTACTTTTTTTTTTTGACACGTTATTGAAATAGATACCGAGGTAATGAGGCTGCATCGAACTCGTCTTTCAACACAATTTTTAAAACACCAAGTGCTGTACCATACCAGAACACATTAATGCGGGAAATAAATATGGTAGTTTATAGTTAACTATAATAAACATTGACTAAACTGGCAATTCTATGGCAATGCTGGATATACATACTTTTTATTTATGTAAATCGAATAATTTAATTAAAACTGTTTTCTTTATGTATTTCACGACCGAAAACTTCGTTTTTTATGTAAAATGCCTCAAAATAATAAATATGTAAAATATTTATTTAAAGATCTTCCTAATCATTATTGATAATCAAAATAGCAAATGTGATACTTTTATTTCATTTATATTAATATGAATACGTGCACTACAATTCAGTTGTTCAATATATTATTCATCTAATATCATACAGCTAATTATTAATTTTATTTACATATTTATTAAATTAAGTATTAACTGAATTAGTTTTGTGCATTGGTTTCATATATAGTTCATATTAGCTTTTATTTTTCATAAGAACAATTTAGATTATATTATATTATAAATACGTAAGGATAGGAATACAAGCCCCGCATGGATTAACAAAAAAGTGGACCTTTATTCCGCCAGCAAATAGTAAATCACTCTGTTTCCAAAATCAAACCTCAGGTATTATTGTTATCTTTATTTACCACATTACATTGAATGAACCATCAAGTGGTACCATCTATGGTATTACATATACTGGCTGGGAACGCGCACACCTTTCAACAGAGACATAAACTTATGCATAAAAACTCGCTGCACTCACTAATAGGCTCTGCCTTCCATTACTACATAGTGTAAATATTCTGATGATTTCAATAATCGGTATAACCGAATCGGAATAATATTTCACCAGATATACTCGTATAAGTTGCACGTATTCGGATGATTTCAAGTGGATTTCAATAAGCGCGGTGGAATACGGGATCATATTTCGTGTTTATTTTATGCGTAACTAAATCTCTGTTAAAGTTACTACAACAGAAATTTACTATTTTTTCTTAATAAAAAATTCTGCACATTACTAATATATTGAGTCAATGTGACTGTGTGATTTAAATGTGCACAACGTCTATGAGCAACAAACACCGCCCGTCAGCTCAGATAATAAATATCGGATGATCGAGTCAAAACGGAAAGTTGAGAATTTCCAAAATTTACACACAACAACTTATACGAATATACGTATATGGACATGTACCAAAAAGTTTCGGTAAATTCATTCCATATAAAATCGTACAAATTTTACAGATTTGGAATCATCCGATTCAGAGTCATCCGATTCGAAATTATCCTATTCAGAATCATCCGATTCCGAATCGGATTCTAAGAATCGGAATCATCCAAATATTTCAATAATCGGATTCATCCGAATATTTCAATAAACGGAATCAACGAATATTTTAATTCGGATACTCACAATACTACTATACAGGGTGTATCAAATGAAAAAGTAAAATTTGCTTGGGTGTTGACTACACGACATATAAAGCACAAACCTACCGAAACCGGATTTCATCATTAAAAAATAAAAAAAAGTAAAATTTAGAGCCAAAAATTCTTTAGACCGGGCCTGATGCAATGAAACGTCATATTAAGCACCCGCTAAACGTGGTATTATGTATAAATATGTACATTGCACTCATTTAGTATTATTCTTAATGGTATGCCGTAAGTTCATTTAACGTCATTCTGAATAAATAAAGGCCAATCGGCCAGTGTGCCCTTGTAAAAATAGCAAAACTGTGGCATTTTAAATTTCTTCTTTTTATAAAATAAACATTCCTTATTCGTTAAGAGCATTCTACGTAAGTCTACAAAGTATTATTTTTAATATCCTGATAAGACGTTCGAGTTTCACCGGATATGCGACTTCAGTAGTTATAAAAAACGTAAATATTTTTCTTTTGCTTTGTCGAATCGAGAGTTAGTTGTTAATAAACGGTACCACATGAATCTGAGTTATTTCTTTTGGATTTATTTAATCATATAACGCAAAATGAATTGAATCGAATTACACAGAAATAAATGTAGATACAGAAAATTTGCAAACACGCCTTTTTACTATGATGTCGCGCGAAAATGAATCTATTGTGTCATTTGTATTTCCTCCCGTTTCTCCGTAAATTAACACGAAAGCTGTCAATTCCTGCGTTGTGTAGCGCTGCATTTTTATACATGTGCACTCCAAGCGGCGATCCACACAAAACTAACAGCGGTAATGGCTGAATGATAGTGGTATGTGGGGTATACTCGGAATAGCATTTAGGTTGGGCACAGGTGCGGCTCTAGCCCACGACATTTATAAAATATTTTTTTTCTCGTTAATACTTACAGATAGACCCCTGTGCATTAAGACTTTTTGATTGTATATGATTACAGCTGCTACATATTATTATATTTACCTCTATATCTGATACACCCTGTATATGCAGTCGTTCCAGACAGGCAGGCGGTAATATTAACATTGCGTTTCTACCTAAAGATATGGACAGGGCCAAACCGGTATATGCCCCTTCAATTCACATTTAATTCTCAATATGGTGTACACAGTACTATCTGAGATTTGCCGTTCCTTCAGATAGTACTCTCAACACTGTATACACTAATAAATATCACTAGTTTTGAAGTATACATACGTTCTTAGAGAAATAAATTATTATCGTATGTACGGACGGCCGCAATAAAAATTTATCTTCTTTTTAACCTTTACCATCTTAATTACTAAAGCGTGCTACGTTTTACACATACCGACACAATCGAATCCCATCCTCAACGTAATCATTTCGAACTTTTCGCAGATCTGACAATCACAGAAAAGTTTAAATTTTTTAAATTAGCATTTATTTTTTACTTTATCAAATGGAGGCAACAGTTAAATTGTAACAAGTGGAATGGAACCCTCAAATACAACTTCAGAAATATATGTTACATATAGTCAATGTTTGTTTATTTTATAAGCCCTGGCCTCAATGCATCTAAATCAATATTATTTTTATAAAATTAAATTTGTAGGTTTGCAGGGTCGAGTAGTTTGAAAGCTCACATGCGAGGTCATTTGGGCGAAAAACCGTATAGCTGTAAACTGTGTAATAAGTCGTTTGCTCAAGCGACTACTCTACAACAGCACATGATAACACATACATCGGTAACAAAATCTCAAAAAGTGCCTAAAGTAGAAGCTGTACAAGTTGCCGAATTCACGTAAGTGAATCAAAGCATATAATTTTTCTATACAATTTTATTTAATTGTTATTCCAGGGTGCTCTCTTCAAACGATAACTTCTATGTTGCCACTAAAATAAAGTAAATGTTTATAATTCGTTTTGTAAAATATAATTGTAAAATACATTTTGTTGATTTGATTGCATTTTTCCCTTATTCCTATTCTTTTGGATACATCTTGTTCAAGGTATCAAGAGGTGAAACTATTCCGGATGTCGTTATCCCTACATTATTCGTAAAAAGTGGCCAAGTTGCATCGCCGGAAGACTATTATTAGGTAGCCTCATACGCATAGGAAACATATACTGGAAACTATGCCTGTGGCTAATTTCTCCCATCCTGGATTAGCTTAGTCCGACAATGTATGCATGTAGTTACCAACGAAGAGATAAGACAAGAAGGATCACCTAGCGTTTTTAGTGGATCTGTGCGTGCGCATTGACGACTTTCGCATCCTGATTGCTCCGTCAATTAACAGAGAGAACACCGTGGCAGTCAGTGGTCTGACGTTGATTCTGACGGTCATTGGGCATAACTGGGAATAAACATTATTTCTGCATTAATTCTAACCCGTTTTTAATTCAATTTATTGTTATTTGGTTTGTTTCTTGTTGTTTTGTTAATGAATAATAACTAACAATTTCTTTACTACCATTCATGTTCCACATATGTGAAAAGGGTCGTTAAAGTAAATTATCCCAGTTCATAAGCAATTTGTATTAAACTAAATATATAAAAAACAAAACAATAAAACTATTGTAACACTGTTGTATTTGAAAGTCTTAGTTAGTTATAGGTTCACTCGTTTTCGGTTTTTACCTCCGAGTTGTTTGCGTTTCTACTCGTCACTGACGTTGTCAGGCAACAACCCCTCCTTCTTTTGCTCGGAGGGTTCACAATTTTCTACAACATAAGCTGTACATGCCTACGTTTTACGCAGCAAATGACAGCAAACGATTAATAGCCGCCATTTTGAGTTGAGACTGCACTTTCTTCTTTAGCATACGTTCTTTATGATTGCCATTTTAATATAATTTAAAGAAAATAGCTGAAGTGTGGATGCTAAAATAATAAAGTAAGGTTAGCGATCATTTTTTTGGCGACACATCAAGGTCATCCACGCAAAGTGACCCCTCTTCTTTTGCCTCGTCGCTGTAGTTACTATTTTTTGCAATAACAACTTACGTATTTTATTATTTTCTTGGGAATAGTTTCGTGCAATTTTACAAAAAAATGTTGAATTTGTATGGCGTCAATTCTTTAGGTGGCTATACACATAGAGGTCGCCCAACATAGAATGGCCTCTAAGATGCGCATTCGAGGAAAGGGTGCAGGTAGCTGTGCGAAGTAGATAGTGCCTAGAGCTAAGTACATTCCGCGGCATAATTTTAGGAGTTTCAAATCAAATGAGCGCGCTTGTACTATCTACTATAGTTCTTGCAATCTGAAGTGGCCTCCCCCATTATCACCAGGTGGAAAGGAGGAAGGTGTAGTAGACATTCCATTGCTGCTGTAAGAGTAGTCCTGATTGCGTCTGTTATTCCTAAACACGCAGATCTCTATACCTTGCTAAGTTCAGTTATAGCAGTTTGTTACTGCATTTTTATGTCCAGTACAACATTTTTGGTCGTTTTTTGATGAGTCCTTATAGCTCACATAAGTGGTTCTCTGAAGCTCTTGATTCCAAGTGAGCTTAGAGTTAAGAATGACGCCAAGGTAAAAAATCAATAAATCCACAAAATCCCACCCTGCGGACATCCCGCTTCGACCATGCCACCAGTGTCTCCCATGATGGTTGTGTAGCAGCTTGTTTCGTCGATCCCTTTATTCCTCAAAGCTTTGGAAATTGAGCCAGCAGAAGTATTGCCAAATGCTCCCCCTACGTCCAGGAAACTACATAAAAGCATCTCATTAGTTCGCAGGGCATGCTCAGGTCTCTGTAGGATATCATGCAAGGCTCTGTAGATCTTCCTGCTTGATACCCATACTGGTGTTGGTGTAGTAGCCGATGCGGTAATACATCATCGCTTGTGTGTCTATCTAGCAGTTTCTCAAGAACCTTCTGTAGAAATGTCAGCACACTTATTGGTCCAGAGACTGCTTCATCCTGTCCAGCTTTTCCAGGTTTTGGAATGAAAGTAACTCTGATCAGCCATCAGGCAATTGGATTGTCATCAGACTTTCCCTAGGTAACATACTAAGCTTTTGCAATAAAAATTTGGGGCCCTTTTGTGGTATAAACCGATAAATGTCATCTGATCCTGACGATTTATATTGTTTGGAATAAGTTGATTGTCCACTTCACTTTTTCCAAATCCACCACTTTCTTTGCTACCTGCTAGTACTTCCTAGATCCCAGTGTCACAGTTTCCAGTTCTGCCTTATTGCAGTCTTGCAGTGATGAATGAGTAATTCTAGATTCGGGAAAGTGAACCCGAAGGTGTTCTCTTGTGGTCTCAATTTTTTTCTTAGTATAGCCTCCGCCTTCTATTTTAAGAGTATGTATTGAGTTGTGAAGTTTTTTTAGATACTATCCTAGTGAGTCCGGCACATTCCGGAGCTTGTTCAGGAGTCTTTCTTTGAATCCCTCAAAGCTTTGTTATAATCAGTAAATACTTCTCTATATTCATCACAGACCGATGTTTTCTTTGCTCTATTGAACTTTTTCCTGACTTTCCTTTTCATGTTTTCAAGGTTGCTGTTCTACCGGGGTACATTCCTGAAGACTCCCGTGTTCACAGTGGTGTTATTGAACGCTGATATAATGGCGTCTTAATTTTGCCCTATGAATTTCAGGTCAGGAAATTACGAGAAGAGTATGTCTAAAGTATTTGCCATAATAAATTGCAGTAATTTGCATCACAACCGATGATGAGTTGCGATCCACTACTTCTGCTGCTCATCACCAGGTTTTCCACTTTCCGAGTTGGTGGTAGGTCTGGGTCATCATGGCGAGATATGCCGATCCGATAATTAAATCCCCATATTCCTATCCCCCGACCTAATTTTGACGGCGACCGAGTCTCTGAAATAGAAGTTGGTTAAAGGCAGTACCTTTTCTTTACAAAAATGCGGGTTCTGAGAACCTCGGATGTTCTACTGTAAACCAATTCACAATCGATACCCCCCAGACCTCTTACTTTGTCCCTGTAAATCCAGCGTTCTTGTACGAGTGCGAGGACGAAGTTCTTGATCGCCACAGCAAATGTTGAAGATTCGCCTGGATCACCCTTATTTCCGCATCAAGACCTTTTAAGATCTTGTAGTTAATCCTCCCCAGCTTACAGAAAGCACGGTACTGGTTCTTGCCAAGGATTCCAAGCAATGCCTCGTTTTTACTAAACAGCAGCTAGCCTCTTACGCGGATACCTGGATTTTACTTTTCCAGACGTGTGCTGACCGCCGCTTCTGATCCCTCTTTGAAAGGTCTTTGGATTCAACTGCAGTTAAATTCGCGCCCTCGCAAAGATCCGCCATGAATGTAACGGCCTCTATGAGCCAGGTGGATTATCCATTCAAATAGAGGCTTCTGTAGAAAAGGCCCGTCTCTGTATAGTTTTATTTGCCCGATACACAGCAGCTGATAAAATAGTTCTATTCCTAATATCATATCGATATTTTTCGGTATATTGAATTCTGGATCCACTAGTCTCAGGTTTCTAGGAATTCTTATGTGCTCTCGCGGAATATGCACTATAGACAGCTTTTCGGATATTTTATCCAACACCAGGCAGTTAATTGTGCGTTGAAATCCATTGTGCTTAGATTTAATAGCAATACTGGATGAGGTATTTCGCTCTACAGTTGTGTTTGCGCCCTCTTACAACAAATTGCATGGATAGCAGCAGTAGAAAGCATCGTATGCAAATTTACACTGTTGTTGTTATGTGTTGAGACAGTTGTTGAAGTTTCCGGCTCCGGTGTTGGAAGCTTTTCTGGACAGTTCGGCTTGATGTGATTACCATTGCAGAAAGTACATTGTTTGATGCTTTGTACATTGAAACGTTAGCCGACGTTTCGCTAGTATATTTTGCGTCGGTTTCGCTAGTGCTTCGTGTTTGGCACTTTCGTGTTAAGAATCCGTCAATTTTAAGGAATTCAGGCATCTCAGTGCCTTGTATATTACTTCCCCCTTCTTTAAATGTTTGGGAGTCTAACTTTTTAGTTATAATGTATACCAATAAATCGCCCCACTGATCTATCGGTCGTTTTAGCGCTGCTAACGTTCTGTGTTTTTACAGTAAGTCTTACTGTAAAAAGCTTGCAACTTTGCATATTCGCCGTTAAGCTGGCCTTTCAAAACCTAATATCGACACATGTGCGAGTTGTCGCTCGAATCTACACTCCTCTCTAGCTTAATTGGTAGAGCGTTCGTCCGGTAAACGAAAGTTTGTAGGTTCAAATCCTGCGTGAGGAGAAAATTTTTCTTGGGAAAAATTCCTCTTAATTATTATAGTTATTAGCAGAAATACATTAATTTGTGAATGAAACTTATTCCCAGTCGGAATTTGACTGCTTTCACAGCATCCGACGAAGTTTCTATTACACCACTTGATTTGTTAGTACCACCTGTACTTAGAATTTTCCTAAAGCGAGCTTTAAGCTCGAAATATTTGTCTTCAAAAGTGTTTCGTTCATCACCCTCTAATTCTGATTCGTCTACCACCTCTATCCTGAATCCTGTTAAATTCATCATACAAGTATGTGAATTTCTCATAGCGTGACTTGCATTCCACAGTTGACACTTGACAGTGCGTTTCTATTTTTGTCTAAATAGGTTCCTGCGAGGCCTTCAGCTGCTTTCGATGCACTTTATAATCGGAAATTGTTTCTTGGTCTAAAACCCTTTTTCTCATACACTGTGTCTCCCAGAATCCCGCTCGAAGAACCAATGTTAGGGTACTACTAGTTTGTAGACTGATGCGCCGGGTGAGAGAGACACTGAAGACGCTAGTCAAACTTTTAGAAATCGTTTAAAAATTCGTCTAAAACTTAAATCTCTTCATATAACAATTCTTTTGTCTCAGTAGGGTTCATCGTTTGTGTACATTCAGATGAAAAATTTTCACCGTACACGCGCTGTGAAGTGTTGGACCTCGTTTATTCTACGTCGCGTCGGTTAGGTACGACCGTTGATAACAACGCTATGAAGGGCGCGCAACAGCCACCGGACATTATTCCAACATGTCTAGCCCTTTACATAAGCGCTCCTTTCCGGGAGTGCGTTTGGTGCGCTCTCTACGCCTGGCCTTGGCGGCAGCCACTCTTTGCTACTACCGGCTGATCCGCTCCTGGGCGCCCAACTATGCCTGGCGGCCGTCCATCGATCACTGGCGACGATCCATCACCTGCCGTTCGTCGAAGTATACTGCCGCGCACGCTCCGGGATAGTTTGAATAATTAAAAATAAAAATTACTCTAGAAATTGTCTTAACAACCCTGTGGAAACGTCTGCAGATGGTGGACGCGTGCGACAGCAACCTATTAGCTTATCGGCACCATGCAAGCAACCATTCCTGGACATAAACTGGTTTGGTCAGGCAATAGCGGCAAGTATTAGCTGTCGCCCATGCCAGACGAAGGCAGCGCACTAATGCCATGTAAACTAGCCAGTTTTGCATTGAAAAATAATGAGCTTAGTCGAGTTACAAACCCTCAGTAATGTATTAAACCTAGTGGTGGGCACTATCGATAGTCGGACCAACTATCGATAGTTGACCATCGATAACTATCGATAGTTTCGACAGTCAACTATTAATACTTACAACTGTCGATAGTCGTCAATGCCCACCACTCTACTCAACTAATATGTCATCAGAAACACATTTTGTTTTGTTTCTTGTTATTTATTATTTGTGTTTTTTTAGTCCAGACTAATAAGAACTCTGACACTAGTATTTCATGGTTTCATCTATACCTGCTACTATAGATATTACAAAAGAAAGAATTAATTCCACTCAATGAATAGTTAATGATTGATAATATAAACGTTTTTAACTAACAAGTCAATACATAAATAAACCTTTAAGCTACTCAGAAAGGGAAAATAAATAGCACTATACTTGTTGTGTTTACATTGAATTTGAGCATCTCTCTGCGTTATAAACTATATATACATATAATATAATACTGGTGGGCATTATCGATATTTTCAACTATCAACGATAGTTATCGATAGTCGACTATCGATAGTTATCGATAGTCCACTATCGATGGTTACCGGTAGTCAACTATCGATAGTCGACTAGTCGATAGTCGAAACTATCGATAGTCACTATCGATAGTGCCCACCACTAATCAAACCGCAACAAGCGTTATAATCGAGTAGTTAGTATTTTTATTTTTTAAAGGTTTTCGTAGCATTTTAGGTTTGCCATCCTTATCTCTACTCCTTATCTATTAGACTACGATGGCTGTGCAACAGCGTGCCAACTTGGTTATAACCCATTTAATTCCATGGAATTTATTGAAATAAGTCGGCAACGCTTAAAAATACTTTAGTTTCTGCTATAATAGAAAATAAACTACATGCCAAAAAAATTGCAGCACCTTGAAGGAACTGAGTCACAAAGCTAACATTTTGGCAAGTTTGAAGTAGTAAATCAAACATGAGTTCCTGCAAAGTATTTGCTGCTTGTGGTTAACGTCTTGTGTAGAGACGTAGTGTTACGTTGAACGTGGTTTCATTCGCTTGCATAGCTATGAGTAAATATTGCAGTGCGAAGCCACGTAACGAATGAAGCGAAGGCTGCTTTCACGATATGAACGGACATATTTCGTGAAAAGCAGGAGCAAGCAGCTCCGTTCACGGCATGGCTTTATAATAGATTACAATTTAGTTTTTGGGCAAATACCTTATCGATAATAACTTATTGATAAAATAAATAATAAATTGTTTACATACATGTTTATTTTCGTGAAAGCAATGTGAAAGATTTACTTCATGTACTAGCCCTTCGTTCACGCAATGAATGAAGTAAACTGCTTGAAGTCGTATTATTATTATTCCCAACAGTAGTAGCGATCCATCATATCTCATACATGCTCGATTGGGTTTAAATCTGGAGAGCGAGTAGCCCAGGGGAGAATTGCTACTTCCTCTTCGTGTATGTAGTTCTGACAGATGATTATCAACGATTTTTTGCGTGCAGCCACTTGTGTTGTCAATATTTCAGTTTTATGACTGACCTCCTTGGAGGTGTTGCAATTTTATTGGCACGTTGTTTAAGATCAATGTAATTAAATTTACATTGACGATTCGACGTGAATATTCGAGTTAAAGTGGATAACTGCCAAGCAAGAACATGCCATCGACTTGGAAGGATAAAGTGACAGCTCAAAACTGAAAAAGATTTTTGCTTTTAATGCTAAAACATCTTCGAAATGTGTATATAATTCTGTAGGAAATTGTTCTGCTTAGTTATTAATATTTGTAAGAGTTTTGTATACACATTTTGAGTATGTTTTAGCATTAAAAACAAAAATCTTCTTTCAAGCCAACAATAGCGTATTTTTTAATTCATCGATGGGTAAATCGATTATAGTGTTTATGTATTAATTAGAAATCGCTGAATAAAAGAATGCGCCTTACGTAACATGTTTTTGTTTGACAATAACATATGTCCTATCAATAATAAATAATTTAAGTAACTATAATTACAACTGTAATTTACAAATTAAATAAAATAAAATAAAAAATATAATAAAAATAAAAATTAATAAAATAACACCGTCCGTGGATACGAAATTATGTTTTCTAGTTACATAGTATTTCGTTCGGGTTCAATATTTATGTTTAAGTAATTTGTGGCATTAACCGTACTGCCGAGGTTGACTGCTAAATCAAGAGTCTGGGCGTACACGAACAATTGAAATAGTGTCCGGTAGTTGCGCGCTTATTGCGTTATTATCAATGGTCGCACTTACAATTAGCTGACGTGGGATACTAGGCGCAGCATACAGCACGTGTACGGTGATATTTAATTGATCTAAATGTACACATGCAAATTATACCCTATTGAAAGACATAACTGCGAAAGACCGAAAGAGAATTTTATTTTGCTTAGGTATATTATATATTTATGTATGTTTAGTGAAAAATAAAGGGTTTATAAACCCACTAGAGTTTTTTGTGTGTCTCACCGGAGCATCGGTCATTACACTAGTAGAACCCAAACAATATCTATTGCTGTACATGACGAAGGCCATCTGGAAGGATCATATTTGATCACATTCTAACATCGTTTCTAATAAGAAATTAATGTGTTTCTGCTTTTAACTGTAATAATTAGGAGGCATTTTTCCCAAGAAAAATTTTCTCGTCACGCAAGATTCAAACCTACATCCCCTCGTTTGGCGGACGAGCGCTTTACCAATTAAACTAGTACAGGACGATGGATTCGAGCGTTTTAACCGAACATACGTCGATATTAAATTTTGGAAAGGCCGGCAAATATGCAAAGATCTCTTTGCATCGTTTCTAATGTTTTCAAAAGGACATCGGACTAATTGGATAAAGAGAACTAGGAGAGCGTTCCGATTCTTCTATTTCTGGGTTTATATACACTACTCTCACGTCCATTTATCTTGTTGGTATATAATTCCAAGCAAGGCAGGCTCTAAAGAATCTAACCAAGCGCGGGACTAATATCGTGCTTTCCTTTTGTAAGTGTCGGAAATACTCGGTCTTTACCTAGTGTTTTGACAGATTTGAGCAATTTAATTACCCAGCTCAGTGCAATGGATCACCCTCCATTTGTCATTCATTCGATTAGGACGTTGGATACTGCGAGTTGTGGTGTCCTCTGTGACATCCTGGGAAGTGATTCTGTGTCAGAAATTCTAACGTTGCGCTCCCCGTAAATGTTGGCCGTAACTGTTAGATCCGTTCGCTTTAGTGAATTTAGTGTTTACACCGGATCTCTTGAGAGTACCCACTTCGTGGATCATTGTTATGTCAGGTGTAATTGACAATCTCCAATAGAACTTCCTCCACGATTCTTCCTTGGCTGTTTTTATCTCTTATGATACTTCGTTAGAGCTTAACACTATCGGTCCCAGTTGCCAGATGTTTTAGCCCGATTGAACAAACGGAGGCGGACATTGATATGATAATAGAGTAGGAGCCGGAATATATGGAATGAAGCCAGAAAGGACTTCTGAGTTAGCTTTACGACAGTGTTCCAGACTGAAGTGGTCGCAATTCATCAGTGTGTGAGAAGAGTAGAAAAATGGACCGAGTTAGGAAAAACATCGCTATTTTCTCTGGCAGCCAGAAGACACTTAAAGCAATTGGTTCTGCAAGTGTTGATTCTAAAGCTGGTTTGAAGCTGTGTAAGTTGGGTGCCAAAATAACGGGAGTAACATTGATCTGGATTCCCAGCGACACGGGCGTGAATGGTAATGAGGCGGTGGACAATTTGACTATACGAGCTTCGTCGATGTCTGAGCTGGTCCTTTTTTCGTCATTAGCAAATCGCAAGATAGAAAGTCCGTCAATGAGTGGATACATAAGTCCAAGGAGTAGTAGCAAAGATCACCAGAGCAAAGCAGTTCTTAGAAGACCAAAAACGCCTCAATTTATTAAAGATTTACTGAGTAAAGATAGAAAGACTGACAAAATGACAGTAAATTTGGTAACCGGTCATTCCCAAGTAGCACGAATATTCTGAGTATATTCCTACAAAGTGCAAATGGGATTACCATAAGATACTCTGTAAGAATATGCGGAATAATGAGAAGCATATTCCTATAACATCCTAATATTCCCATAACATTCTATTTAAACCTTCTAATAATATCCACAGAATATCCTTAGAATATTCTTTTATAATATTTGTGGAACATTTAAGTATTATTTCTCAGGTAACAATGAAGTTTAATAGACGTCAATATGATATCTATTACGTGATATTGACCTCTATTAAACGTCATTTCACGTTACCATCTTACCTGGGCTATAGTAAACATTTACTAACATGATTGTAACAGTAAATATTTTAATTAACGTATTGCTGTGAACTGATGGTCCAAGCATAAAAATAAAGAGAAGTTAAAAATGACAAAATTAATTTAGCTAGCTCAGCAAAAATGAATTCAAAAGGGCGCCAGAGATACTTAAATCTCAAGGTAAATTTATTAAAAATTAATAGTGGGCGGTTGCAAAAATGACTTTCATTAAAATTCCCAAAAATTGAAATGGCAGATTCAAAAATAAAAGAACTAGTGATTTTAAATGATATTACAATCATTAACTTTATTTTTAAAAAAAAAAGAAAAAAAAAACATTTGATACAATTAGCAGGATAATAAAAACCATAAATATAAGATTCTGGCATAAAACAAACCTGCATATGACTCTACAATAAAGAAAGGACAAAGCAAATCCTTTAGCAAACAAAATGGAAGATTTGTTCCAGAAGATAAATCTCAATCTTACAAAAAATATCCACGCGGTCACGAAATTTAAAACCAAACTAAATTTTTACACGTGGAGAAACAAATATAATTTAAATTGAAGTTTAATTTTTACAGCACTAAGCTTCACTTCACCTTAACCGTGGTGAATAACAATACAATACAAATCAGCAAAAAGAAAACGGAAAATTTAAACTTTTTAAACTAAAAACACGAAATCTTCTAGAACATTTTACAATAATTACTGATCTAATACTCAAAATGTGTACACAATTAAACAATACAGCAATAATTAAATATGTGAGTTCCTTGAAAGCTAAACAAACAAATAACCGAGCAACAATTTAAAATAAAAATGAATTTACCTCAACGGCAATAAAAAAAATAAAACAACATTACTTACGGGCAACTTTCAACGAACTGCTTGCCCTTTTGAAGGCCTCCCGCATATATTTGAAATTTACAATTCGTGCGTTGAACGCAGAGCGCAACTCTAAGAAAAAACTAGCAAATATACTAAACAATACGAGAGTACGCAAAATGTACAAATAAATGATTTTAAATATACAGAATCGTCCAAAAAGAATGAAACTAACAATTAATTCAAAATTCTTAATAAAACTTAGAACAGCGGAAACTCTATCATTGTTTTGACAAGGCTGATTAGGAATAAATAAAAATACACATTTAAATTTCCGAAACCCGGGGTGCCAAACCATAGCAGTATGTAATGACGTTTCCCAACACACTGTACTGGCTAATAAATCTTTGGTATAATATATAAAATTGGAATCCATATGCAATTAAATCTATAGCTAAAGGTAAGTGTAAAAAATGTAGTGGTTAACTATTAAAGCATTTTTAATTTGTTGCGTAAACCTACCACCACCACTTATAATTTGTTACTGTCACGACTACGGCATGACGGCGTCCGTAGTTCACTATTAGCTATTTACATAGTGTATAAAAATGCTATCGGTCTTTTGAGAATAGTAGCGAGTATTATAAATACAAAATTTAGCACAGTATTCGCTACATTAAACAAAGCAACGAGCGTCCCCGAGTATTAAAAAATATTCTTAATTCCCAACATTAATATTACACGCTAGTTTAGAAATCTACTTTCAGGTATACCTATGTACACATTTTTATTTTCTTTTAATTAGTAAAACATTTAGTCTTAAATAAATAAGAAGCAAATTATAAAGAAATTTCATAAATTTTCTTTATTGTAAATATCCATAAATGACTTTAAACCTTTATTATTTACTACTACTTACAGGTATTTGTAAATATTAGCAAAAGTATATAATATTAATAATAAACAATAATATTTCTATGCTTTATTTAGTTGATTCCCCAGTTTTGACAAACTAGTTCAAGTGCTATAAATATTGATCCTGTAGTAGTACCTTACACTTACTACTATTTACAGGTATTTGTAAATATTAGCAAAGTATATAATATTAATAATAAAACACAATAATATTTCTATTTTCGTATTTTCCTACCAGAAGTTTGGAATTTTTGTGTAAAATCCTTTAAATTTCAACACCCTCTCTCTCAAAACTCGACGTAGATTTAATTTAGACTGTCCCGAACACATTTGATTTAACATAAGCTACAAAAGCGGGAATTACCCATATATATAATACTACTATATTGCGTGTCTCGTATAAAACCAATGATAAAAATTTTCGCCGATGAAGGGAGATGGAAAATGAGTTTCTTTGTCTGACGTGGTTCTACGATTGTTTTGCGCGTGTGCGAACGAAGCAATTTGGTAGTGATGGGCATAATCGAATGATTTTAATAATGGAATGATCATTCGTTGGAAGAAGAGTACAAATTTTTCCTCATTTGTTAAGAGAATGACCTTTTTTTTATAGTGATATATGCAACGAAATTTAAACCTTTATGCCTCTATAAATAACGATAAGAGATGTACTAATTCTGTAAATACACAAAATGGATAGATGAATCGTAATAAATACTGGTAAATAATAATACAATTGATGTTCATATGAGAATATTATTTCAAACTATACCATAACAAATTCAATCAATTACATTGTTACAAAACACAATAGGTATTACACTGATAAAAAGGATTCTTTTTAAAGCTAGCAAAGTAGTTGGGAAAGTGAATAAAAAACCACTTTTACATTTATTGATTTTGGAAAAATACCAATAATTTTCCCTCATGATACAATCGAATAGATACATAGCATTCACTAATTAAATTTACATAATTGCATGCAATGATTATTAAAAAATCCCTTGACTCAAAATATATAAATTCAGTTCAGGGGTATTAAAATGAGTCGTTAACTGAGAAAATTATATCCATATAAATGCTTTTATAGAACATCTCCCAAGGTGTGAATATCCGTGTAACCATCGCTATCTTTTGCTATCACGGATGATGAGAGAAAAGCGGCGGCATATTCATGCAGGTCCACATGAAGTAGTGTACGACCTATGTAGTCGTTGTATGTTTGAAGTTTCAAGAAATCAAGTATTATCTGCATAATTCATGATCCATTGTTTCTACAGTAGGAACTGGGTACTTCTATCATCTATTACTAAAATTCTTCATGATTTGTAGCCGCTACAAAAAAATATACATTCAGTATATCGAAATAGAATGGATATATTAAAAAGAATATTTTACCTGTTCCTTTAACTATATGACATCAGTTTCTCGATGTAGATGTACTTTATCTGTTACTTAGGAATTAATGGTATGGCTGTGGATTTTAATAGAGACTTTTTTCGCCCAAGTATTTTTGCATTTGGTTCTATAAAATCCTCTGGAAAAAATGAGCCGAACAAATCAATAAAGTTGTTAAAAATCATTCATTTGACAATCCACAAACATTTTCCAGGCAGATCGTCTGTTGTCATCTTAGGAAATCTGAAGAAAAATGTAAGTTTATTGTTACTACAATATATTCATTATAACTATTTGTTTAGTCATGCGGTTAGAAGCCTCTTCACGCTTTTCGTTTTTGTTTGTATGGCCACACAAATAGCAATAACTTACCATCTTTATATTCCAAAAAAACTAAATATTTATGAGCAGACTTGCAATCATAATTCATGACAGTTAAATAATATATAAATAACCAACAGCAATGGATATAACCACAATATCACACAGAACAATGATCAAGCGTTAACATACGCACAGTGTCAACAAGAAAACGTGAAAATAACAACACACATGACAACACAACATGTGCGAGAAAGATACATGGTTATTTAAGGTTCGCGCAATGCGCATAATGCAGCCAGAACGGTTGGTGGTATATCCATTATAGCTGTCTCCCTTTGATTTTGGAATTTTTTGCGACACAATACCGCAATATAGTAGTATTATATATATGGAATTACCACGCGATTGATATTTGGAAGTGTTTAGTAAACGTATTGTTAAAGGAGGGCTAATCTTCGGCAAAAATAAATATTTCAAATCCTTATTCCGAAATGATTCATATTTTAGTCAAAAATCTAATAGAAGTTTGATATTGCTAAAACCAAGGTTTCTAGTATAAAAATCGCTCACGAATGAACATATGTACTTATACTATATACATAAGTAGCCTTTATACTTCCTGTCACCTACCTTTATATCAAAGGAAATATCTACAAATGCGCTTAAGGTTCAATATCGCTTGCAACGTGTCGCTTGCCAGTCGTCTAGGTTTAACTTTGTATCTTAGTACCTACCTACATTGAAATCAGAAAGCTTAAAATATAGACATATTGGAAAATACGTATTGCTGTGTACTGACGGAATTGAAAATGCAAAATAAATATTAAAAATGAAAAATTAAATTAGCTAGCTCAAAGGATAAAAACTTAAAAGGGCGCAAAAGAACAATTAACGTCAGAGTTACCCTCGCGAATTAAAACTTGAATCTAACCACGACAAGTAAATAGTGGGGGAAAGAAATCTGACTTTCTTAATTACCCCAAAAATTGATAAGGTTTAATTAAAAATAAAAGAACAGAATTTTGAATGACGTTAATAAACAACCAAGAATTTTATTATAAAAAAAAGAAAAAAAAAGAAAAAAAAACAAGTTAAATACAATTTGTGGAAAAAAAACCGTGAGCAGAGGGTTCTGGCTTAAATCAAAAACTGCATCTGATTCTAAATTACAATAGGACAATGCTAAATCCTATATCAAAGCAAAAGATTAATTAGTTTAATTTTTTTTTTCAAAACAATCCACGTGGATTCAAATTAAAATAAAATAAATTCGTGAAACACTAAAAATTTACAAAAATGAAAACTAAAAGCAAGCACAATGCTTCTATTTACCCAAACCGAGGTGATTAATAATTAAAATGGAACTGAAGAATGAAAAACAGAGAAATTAAATTAATTCTTTGAACTATAATAAAAAAACTAAACTGAAATATATCTTCCTGCACGTAAAATAACAAATGATCTTACAACTATGATGTGCACACATCAATATAATAACAAGTATTATTAAGCGAGTTCCTTGATGGACAGAATAAAATTCAATATAGTCGAAACAAATCGGTATATTTTGTGAAATTATTTCTGGGCTCTTATTTAATTACTTTGAATAATTATAATTATTATTGTTGTAGCAGCTGTCCGAAAAAGAAAAAAAAACATTTATATAGCATATTATAGTGAACTGGCTTCGCGAGTTAATAAAGTATTCTGTTTGCATTGAAAACTTTAATATTGACAATAGAAATGCTTTTTCAAATTTAAACGTATTTTATTTTCTAAGGCTCGTTTACACCGACACATTAATTTTAGATTAATTCTAATTGCCCCTCAAAATGCAACATTTCATTTTTAATACGTCACATTCAAATTTATTCAAGATCAACGTGCTGGTGCAAACAGCACTTAATTGCAATAAACAAACATTCTTATATATGTAATCTCGAACGTTTTACATCAGAGATTACCCACAGAGACGTTTTCTGGGTTGCAGACACCTAAAAAGTTTGTTTCGGTGACGTTTCTGAAACCAAAAAAAGTGTTTACTGGCAAGTCTCTTTGGATTTATTTACTTAACGTATTAGAGAGCTTTTAAATTGATCAATGAAGCCATCGATTATAGTGTATCTTTGCTTGCTACATTAATAGGTCAATGTAAATGTAATCAATGGATTCATCCATGAATTTAAAACTCCATATTGCTATATTTATCCCAGATAACACGTAAGCTTACGATAAGCTTGCCACTTGCTTAACTTTACCTTGTCCAGACAAACTTAACAGTAAAAGGTTAATGCTGGGGTTAATGCAAGGTTGCGGCAAAGTTATTATATCAAGGTACGGTGACTTCGTGTATTTCCGGAGTGATTCGGCGTCAATCGTTTATCGAGTATTGATTTTTTTTTGATTTAACCGCCATTCCGCTATTCTGTCATCGACCGCCATTATTTGTTGTGTCCAGTTGTGTTGTACGCGTTTGAGCTGTTTCAGTGTATAATAGTTTAAAACATCATTCATGCAAAAGTAAGTATTACCTAATTTTATATCTTTTACTAGATATGCGTTGTTGCTTCAAGAATATCAATAGTTTATAATTCTAACCGATGAATTGAACTGTGTCTGCCCCAATTGCCCCAACTATTGCATATAATTCTAACCTAATTTTCTACACCATAAGCGCATAAGCCAATGCACTTAGTTTAAAAAGTTATAGTTTATATTTGCTAACTAAATAGCTTGTAGTATAATTTGATTTTGTATAATTCAGAAATTATGAATAATTAAATGTTTGAGGTTTTTTTCAGTTTTAATGACAGTGTAATAGAATTTTTAAATAAATTCAAAAATACACATATAAATTTAGTGTTATAATTAATAAGAATATTATATATATGTATTTGTATCTCTTATTTCAAGAAATCATTCTAATGTTATCAAATATTTTTAGGAACCGATTACAGTAATGAGCGTCACCAAATTAAATTAAACCCAGGCGTAATGTGGAAGGTCTTAGAAGATTTTCTTTCATAGCAGAGTGTTTAGAAACTAAAATGAATACGGTTTAAGGTTTGGCCCAACAGACTGCAATACAACAGGCATTATATGGTAACTAATAAGGATTAAGAGGAGAATCAATTTCATAACTTATGAAATTCTTTTTCAGCGAATATAGAAGCTTCTATGACATTAGTAAACCATCAAATAGTTGAAAACTCTTCTTGGAGAAAAAAAAGTTGGTGAGTAATTGATATTATTTAAATTATTACCTGTTTTTTAAGTCCGAAACCATGTTCATTTATTGAATTAATTCCAACAAAAAATTTACAGATTCGATATTTGATATCAACCCATGGAAGGAACGTTAAGAGTTTGACATCAAACATCCTAAAAAAGCCACTAGAGGACAATATTGCGGCAAATCATTCTCTAACAGGGAAAAGCTTAAAAAACCCTTTCCAGAAGACTGAAATGCTTAAAATTATTTTTGGTGAGTATTTTATTTAATAACCACTAAGTATAGTAAAAATAAGATAGTTTGTATTTTGTAGTAACGAGGGAAACAGTTACTTTTCATAATATCCACGACGACTTGTCGACTCTTGGAAAACTGATAGCCGTTTCCCTTGTCTTCCCATCTCTGGTATTGTTTAATTTTTTAATAGTTGTCGTTTTTTTATTACAGAGAATCGCGGCAACACGATGGCAACGGAAAATAGATTATATAGTGTTGTTTCTATATAAATATAAAAACGCAATCTAAATATGTATATATAAATATGTAGAAGTTTTTTTTTTTATTATTAAATACTGAAATTCTAATTTTATTTAAATGAATTTTACTTGATGCAAACAGATGTGATTTTGAAAACAATAAAATATTTTAGGAGACGATGGACGGCATCCGAAAATAATAAAAAGAACGCAAATTATATCTAATTTACTAAAATTCTCTCTAAGTTTTGTTTAGCAATAATTTTGTAAAAAACATTTTTGGAACACTTGGAAGTTACATAAAGTTTATTTGTACGAAATTTATTTTGGTTTCAGCTTGCTGGTTATATCTTTCCTTAAAATATTTTAGTAATTTTCAAAGTCACATGAAGAAGAGGTCATATACCAACTCCTTCCTTGACTATAGCCAAGCTTTAGAGAAAGCTTATACAAACCTTGATAAAAGCTTACAACAATCAAAACAAAATAGGAATTGGGTATTAATTTCTTCATTTTCTTGGTTTTTAGGTCAAAAATATGGAAATGTACATTAATAAGGACGTTTCACTTTGATTTCAAAAGCTTTTTCAAGTATACATATAAAAATATAAATTGTAAATGGTGTAACTTATAAGTAAATTGTTTAATAAATGATAAAATCATAATTCAAAATTCATAGTAAACAATGTTTTGTTTATTAAATAAAAAAAATGTATACCATTTATAATTTATATTTTTACATATATCTTGAAAAAGCTCTTGAAATTAAAACGAAACGTCCTTAATGTACATTTCTATATTTTTATGACCTAGAAACCAAGAAAAAGAAGAAATTAATATCCAATTCCTATTTTGTTTTGATTGTTACAAACTTTTATCAAGGTTTGTACAGGCTTTCTCTAAAGCTTGGCTCAACATTATCATTCCAACCTTGTCATATCGTTTTACAGACAAGCTTATGGAACTTGCCATGGTAACCTTATCACATGCTTTTACAGACAAGCTTAACCTGTAACCTTACTTGGAAAACCTTGTCCTGTGTCAACTAGCAAGCTTGTCATAACCTTGCAGTAAGCTTACACCCTTGCCATAACAAGCTTGCTGACAACCTTTTTCCCTTGTCGGAATAACGTTTAAAAAGGCTTGTATTAACCTTAAATTGTTATCTGGGATTTATATATGATTTCCTGGTACTATGAAATAAATGTGGTTCAACTACAGTAGTCGCCGCTTAATGTAATCACGGATAATGTTATCATTTGCTTATTGTTATCACTTTTAGCAAGTCCCGGCCCTTTATATGTATACCTTATAGAAGGATTATCGCTTATTATAATCAAATTTCGGTTAGTGTTATCGCTGTTTCACAATATACGTATTATACGTAATGTACATTACATACATATGTCTCTATGTACATCTCCTAAACACCGCGTTTATTTCGATTCTTAGAAGTTTTGAAACGTTACATTGTATGCATTCGATTCTTAGAAAATTTTAGACGTTAGTTTTTAAAATCGATTCTTAGAAACTATTGTACGTTACATTGCTATCCCTCCTACATTAGTGCATCCCAGATAACAATTTAAGGTTAATACAAGCCTTTTTAAACGTTATTCCGACAAGGGAAAAAGGTTGTCAGCAAGCTTGTTATGGCAAGGGTGTAAGCTTACTGCAAGGTTATGACAAGCTTGCTAGTTGACACAGGACAAGGTTTTTCCCAAGTAAGGTTACAGGTTAAGCTTGTCTGTAAAAGCATGTGATAAGGTTACCATGGCAAGGTTCCCATAAGCTTGTCTGTAAAACGATATGACAAGTTGGAATATAATGTTGAGCCAAGCTTTAGAGAAAGCCTGTACAAACCTTGATAAAAGTTTGTAACAATCAAAACAAAATAGGAATTGGATATTAATTTCTTCTTTTTCTTGGTTTCTAGGTCATAAAAATATAGAAATGTACATTAAGGACGTTTCGTTTTAATTTCAAGAGCTTTTTCAAGATATATGTAAAATATAAATTATAAATGGTATACATTTTTTTATTTAATAAACAAAACATTGTTTACTATGAATTTTGAATTATGATTTTATCATTTATTAAACAATTTACTTATAAGTTACACCATTTACAATTTATATTTTTATATGTATACTTGAAAAAGCTTTTGAAATCAAAGTGAAACGTCCTTATTAATGTACATTTCCATATTTTTGACCTAAAAACCAAGAAAATGAAGAAATTAATACCCAATTCCTATTTTGTTTTGATTGTTGTAAGCTTTTATCAAGTTTGTATAAGCTTTCTCTAAAGCTTGGCTATAGTCAAGGAAAGGAGTTGGGTATATGACCTCTTCTTCATGTGACTTTGAAAATTACTAAAATATTTTAAGGAAAGAATAACCAGCAAGCTGAAACCAAAATAAATTTCGTACAAATAAACTTTATGTAACTTCCAAGTGTTCCAAAAATGTTTTTACAAAATTATTGCTAAACAAACTTAGAGAGAATTTTAGTAAATTAGATATAATTTGCGTTCTTTTTATTATTTTCGGATGCCGTCCATCGTCTCCTAAAATATTTTATTGTTTTCAAAATCACATCTGTTTGCATCAAGTAAAATTCATTTAAATAAAATTAGAATTTCAGTATTAATAATAAAAAAAAAAAACTTCTACATATTTATATATACATATTTAGATTGCGTTTTATATTTATATAGAAACAACACTATATAATCTATTTTCCGTTGCCATCGTGTTGCCGCGATTCTCTGTAATAAAAAAACGACAACTATTAAAAAATTAAACAATACCAGAGATGGGAAGACAAGGGAAACGGCTATCAGTTTTCCAAGAGTCGACAAGTCGTCGTGGATATTATGAAAAGTAACTGTTTCCCTCGTTACTACAAAATACAAACTATCTTATTTTTACTATACTTAGTGTTATTAATAAAATACTCACCAAAAATAATTTAAGCATTTCAGTCTTCTGGAAAGGGTTTTTTTAAGCTTTTCCCTGTTAGAGAATGATTTGCCGCAATATTGTCCTCTAGTGGCTTTTTTAGGATGTTTGATGTCAAACTCTTAACGTTCCTTCCATGGGTTGATATCAAATATCGAATCTGTAAATTTTTTGTTGGAATTAATTCAATAAATGAACATGGTTTCGGACTTAAAAAAACAGTAATAATTTAAAAATATCAATTACTCACCAACTTTTTTTTCTCCAAGAAGAGTTTTCAACTATTTGATGTTTACTAATGTCATAGAGCTTCTATATTCGCTGAAAAAGAATTTCATAAGTTATGAAATTGATTCTCCTCTTAATCCTTATTAGTTACCATATAATGCCTGTTGTATTGTGGCAGTCTGTTGGGCCAAACCTTAAACCGTATTCATTTTAGTTCTAAACACTCTGCTATGAAAGAAAAATCTTCTAAGACCTTCCACATTACGCCTGGGTTTAATTTAATTTGGTGACGCTCATTACTGTAATCGGTTCCTAAAAAATATTTGATAACATTAGAATGATTTCTTGAAATAAGAGTACAAAATATATATAATATTCTTATTAATTATAACACTAAATTTATATGTGTATTTTTGAATTTATTTAAAAATTCTATTACACTGTCATTTAAAACTGAAAAAACCTCAAACATTTAATTATTCATAATTTCTGAATTATACAAAATCAAATTATACTACAAGCTATTTAGTTAGCAAATATAAACTATAACTTTTTAAACTAAGTGCATTGGCTTATGCGCTTATGGTGTAGAAAATTAGGTTAGAATTATATGCAATAGTTGGGCCAATTGGGGCAGACACAGTTCAATTCATCGGTTAGAATTATAAACTATTGATATTCTTGAAGCAACAACGCATATCTAGTAAAAGATATAAATTAGGTAATACTTACTTTGCATGAATGATGTTTAAACTATTTACACTGAAACAGCTCAAACGGTACAACACAACTGGACACAACAAATAATGGCGGTCGATGACAGAATAGCGAATGGCGTTAAATCAAAAAAAAATCAATACTCGATAAACGATGACGCCGAATCACTCCGGAAATACACGAAGTCACCGTACCTTGATATAATAACTTTGCCGCAACCTTGCATTAACCCCAGCATTAACCTTTTACTGTTAAGTTTGTCTGGACAAGGTAAAAGTTAAGCAAGTGGCAAGCTTATCGTAAGCTTACGTGTTATCTGGTTTGTTTTGCAGATGGCGTATCAGTGAGTTTGAATTCGCTCGGTGAAAGGAACACTAAGCGATTGATTAATTGAAATAACGTTTTTGTTTTACATAGTGCTGATAATGTCAGAAAAAAAAGAAAGGATTTGTCACTAAAAGAAAATGTGTTATTCTGGAAAGATATGAAAAATTACCAAAAATGAGTCAGCGCGATGCAGCAGGGCAATTAAAAATTTCACAACCACTTCTCTGTAAAATTCTAAAAAATCGTGATGCTATAGTGAATGCTAGAAGCCAAAATGAAAATGTAAATTCTAAACGAAAACGCAGCGGAAAAGACAATCAAGTGGAGTCAGCACTGAAGTTATGTTTTCCAATGTACGGACCAAGATGCTCGTTTAGATGGTCCCTTAATGCGACAGAAGGCAGAAGAGCTTGCCAAGAAAATGGGAAAAGCTGACTTTGTAGCAACTGAAGGATGGTTCCATCGGTGGAAGAAACGCGAAAACATAGTGTACAAACGTACACACGGAGAGGTAAAGGATGCTGATTTTGGAGCTGCTGACAATTGGCTTAAAAATGAATGGCCCAAAATTATCTCCAAATTTTCTCCACAAGATGTGTACAATGCGGATGAAACAGGTTTATATTATCGTGCTTTACCAGAACACACTTACATTTTGAAAAACCAAAGCGCACACGGATGTAAAATTTCAAAAGAGCGCATAACAGTGTATGTTGTACTAGTATGGCTGGTTGCAAGAGAAACTTTTGTAATCGGCAAAAATAAAAATCCCCGATGTTTTAAAACGTTAATGCATTACCCGTTGATTACTATTCGAATTCCAATGCATGGATGACAAGTGTAATCTTCAACGAATGGCTGATGAAGTGGGATTCTAAACTGCAACGTAAAATTGTTTTGCTCGTCGATAACTGTCCTGCACATAACGTAAATTTATCGCTTAAGCACATTCAAGTTGTTTTCTTGCCTGCTAATACTACTGCAATTTTACAACCATGTGACCAGGGAATAATTCGAACACTAAAAGCATACTACCGTCGAGAGATGCGTAGTAGAATTTTGGAAAACATGGAGGACATAAGTGAAAAACAAATGCCAAAAGTAACTGCAAATGATTCTGGCGAAGAAACCAGTCTTTTGGACGCTTTGCATCTTTTAACAATGTCCTGGAACCATGTATCCAAAAGTACTGTCCAGAATTGTTTTAGACGTGGGGGATTCCTGAATGAACCCATAGAAAACGAAGAACCATTCGATGTTCAGTTGCAGCCGAATGGCCTGACAGAAATAGAATTTACAGAATGGGTAGCAATTGATGAAGCAATTGAAGTGGCTGAGAAGTAACCGATGAAGACGGTTGTAGAATGACTACTTCCGAATTACTAATAGAAGAACCAGATGAAGGTGCAAGTGAAAATAGTATGGAAATGGACAAACCACCATCAAATGAAGAAATGAGGCGAGCATTGGACATTTTACGAAGGGGAGTGCAGAGCAGATCAGGAGAATTTGAAAAGCAGTATGAATATGAACATTTTATTAATAATCTTATCCGACAAAATCTAAGGCAAACAACTATAGCCGAATTTATGTAGTTTGTACGTAGCTATGTAGTGTATTTATAATTAAAAGCTATTTTGTAATTTATTGAAATAGAGGAAATGTATTTATTAAAGTACACAGTACATGCATATGTATGTCAATAAAAATGTATACATATACGTCTCACTTTTTTTTAATTCGCATATTGTTATCAGTCGGTTATTGTTATCAAAACAGTTCGGTCCCAAACTGATCACATTAAGCGGCGTCCACTGTATATGAAGTCCTTCAAATGTGATATTCTTATTTTAGTAACTTTTCCTATTTTCTTACAACCAGCTTTTCAAATGTACTTTTATTTATTTTTACTATGCATTTTGATAAATTATATTTTTAAGCGCTTATAGTCGCTATATGTCAATGTTGTTGTTGTTGAATTTGTATAACTCCATAATCCTGCACTAATCAGTAGTAATGTGTATATTTTCCTCTATTATTGTGGGTTGAAGGCTGTTGTTATTTTCGTAGGAGTTATCTTTAAATAAATAGTCACAGATTTATACGTTATATTCACGCGTTTTGCGCGTGTTCATGTGGCGTTTAGCGATAAATTCAAACTGTTGCCGGATTTTTATACATTCACACGTATGTATAGTGAATTCGTAAGTTCGTGATTCACAATACGTATACGTACACGTATTACATGCATGCACAGCATGCAGACGTTTATATAGATGTAAACATAATATGAATGCTACGATATTTAAAAATACGTGTTTGTGGTGGAGTCATTTGTGCGAGACATTGTTGCAGAAAATAGTTACATGTAGTTTTTGCATTGTGTATTTACACTGTAAAATCTCTGGTTATCAGATTTTTTTAAATCTTAATAGTAATATATTTTTTTTTTTATTGTCATTATATTGATCCTTTCCAGTTGCCCAAAAAAGGTAAGGATCAACATTGCGCTCGTTTGTGTTGATTACACTAATGTAATGCACTTAAATGTAAAAAAGAAATGTAAAAATTATATACTTATTGTCAGGACATGCTAAAGCTTAGCCACACTTGGTCTGAGTTTAATTCTGGTTGCGCTCTTGAAAGTTACGTAGCTCGTGTGGTGCCTGAAGGGCGCCCGTTATTTTGTTTTAACTCTCTACTCTAATCACATTATTTAAATACAATTTAAATATTTTTTCAGAAATTTTTCAAAATTAAAATTTATGACAACCATCGGCGCTTTTAATGCCCGGTTTCTAAACCTGTAAAATCAATGACAGATGTGATCATACACTTCGTAATTTCTCGGTTTTCACTGTTTGTGTAAGATGATTGAAAGCGATTTTTTATTATTAATAGCAGCCCTGCTAAGTATTAAGGAAAAAAAAAACAAAGCAATTTAAACGTAATAAATAATGGCTTTTGTTATGTCACACTTTGGCAATACTGTATTGTAAATATACATATAATTAAGAATGTTTAGTAGAAAAACGTTTTTTCTTTACTTTTGAACTGGTAGGCTTTGAATATAGAAAATTATCAAAAAACAAAGTAAACCAATAGTGATGTTTTATGGTTATTAAAAGTTTCAATCCAAATTAAAATTTATTAATGATATTTGTTACGTATTATATTATATTAGTTCATTCATTTATAACTTTGGCGCCCTCTGGCGAGAGTTTAGATATTTACATGTTAAGGAGGGGGTTATGATGCGCAGAAAGAAAAAAAAACAAGCATGTAAGAGACAAGTGTCGCGAGATGTCTATCATGTCTAAGCATATGTAAAAGTAAACCGAATAAAGTGCATTTACAAACAAAATACAGTCCACTTATAAAATTCATACAATATTAACGATATTATCACTTTATTGTAGTATAGGTAACAATAATTTAAAATATTTGAAAATGAAAATTTTCTATGACAGATGTCTGAACGGGATAAGTATTAATTAAAAATTGCTGTGGATTTAAGCGTGACAGCCAAAAGATTAATTAAATAATATCCAAATCAAGCGCGTATACAACTTGAGTTTATAGAGGGGCAGTGGAGATGGTACTTTATTTTAACTAAAAAAAAAGTTACCACGGAGCGGACTAGCGAAGGCCCCGCAGTAGATGCGTCGATGTAGTAACACATTCATAGTGTACATAGAAATCACGCGGCATCGGTATCAATACCGACTTGTTCTACTCAAGCGTATATAAAACTCAACATAGCAGTAAGGCACAGAACTTTCTTTATAAAGAATTTGGAAAACAATAATTTACATATGTATGTAGGTACTACACAAGATCAATATTACTTAATATTTAATACCTGGTCACGGCAAAACTTAAGCAAGTTCAAAATAATTCTTTATTTACGTTAATAACCAGAACTTTATCTAAATTATCTGCGCTCGAGAAGGTTCTTTCCGCATCACAACTAATAAGCGGTATACAATAAAAATGAGGTGTAATGTTGTAATATTTTTTACTTACACACATGTTCCAAATTATTATTGAAAATATTTTTTGGTATATTCAAACCTGCATTGCGGTTAAAGACTGCGTCCACTTTATTACTTAATCGATTGCCAAACTCATTTCATTCAAGTTATTTAAGGTAGTATTTAATATGTTTAGCCCGTCTTCTAAACCAAGGACTATTCATTCATTCATTCATTCATTCAAGTTAGGGTGGGCACTTGATGTCCGGGCACTTGAGCTTGGTGCTCATTGTACCGTCCCTATTGATTCTCTTATTTCCACTCGAGCAGCTTGGTGTGCTCTATAAAGCCCAGTATGTTGCCCAGTGGAAACTTGAGAACTTTCGAGGGCTCCAATAGATCTCTCCCGAAATATTTCTGCCGCAGTAAGAAAGAAGTTAAAACCATTACTGGGTTGGTAACTGGACACTGTCCTCTGAGAAAGCATCTATACAACACAGGCCGTGTAAGCGAACCGTGGTGTAGAAGATGCGAACTACAGGAGGAAACGAGTTTACATGTAATCTGCACATGTGAGGAACTAAAGGTACTCATAGTTCCTCACATGTGCAGATTACATGTAAACTCGTTTCCTCCTGTAGTTCGCATCTTCTACACCACGTTCGCTTACACGGCCTGTGTGTATAGATGCTTTCTCAGAGGACAGTGTCCAGTTACCAACCCAGTAATGGTTTTAACTTCTTTCTTACTGCGCTTGAGTAGGTTATCAGAGAAACTACCATCCCCATCCCCTATCAGCGTTTTGGTATGGAGTTGACCTTCAGTCGACCTCCATTCTTTATACTTTCTTTATCTAACCAGGTCCAGATCTCCCTTCTTGCGGAATCTTTAGTAATCCCACATACGGGCTCTGGACCCATGAAGTGTCTCTTAGAGCCCTCCTTGGCTAGTTCATCGGCTATTACGTTGCCCTTTATATCCTCATGTCCGGCACCCAAATCAGAGACACCGTGTTGTCTCGTGCCAGTGCATTGAGGGATTGTTTGCAGTCCCTAACTAGTTTTGACCTAGTTAAAGGGTTTGAGACTGCCTTAATGACAGCCTGGCTGTCAGTCATTATATTAATTTTCCTCCTCATGTAGCCCCCTTTGCAATCATTTCTGCACAGGCTGCAAGGGCGAATACTCTGCCTGGAAGACCGTTGTATGTTTCCCCAGGCTTATGAATATCCTTTGATTAGGACTGGGCCCACAAATACCGGCTCCTGTCCCTTGACTGGATTTGGATCCATCCGTGTACCAGTTTTCGTTAGCAGTGATTTCACTACGTGCCTGGTCTCTGTTCGGTATGGAGATTTTCACCTTTTCAGTGAAGATAATTTCGGTACCATGCTGTCCGTGGGCATTTGTAGCAATGCCCGTCCAGCAACGTGCCCGTAGTATAAGTGTGTCCTCCCACCCTGAAGTTGGGATGCCACAGGTTGTTGGATTTCAGTCTAAGGATCGCATTCATTGCCTCCGCTCTCACATAGGTTCCAGCGGGGGAGGCCCACAATGGTCTCCAAAGAGGCGGTCCCTGTACTGTTAGTTGCGCCAGTGATACCCAGCAATGCCTGTCTCTGGACAGCGGTCAGCAGCCTCGCTGCGGAGGACACTTCTGTCCTCCTCCACCAGACTACCGCCCCGTATGTTATCGCTGGTCTTATCACGGCAGTATATAGCCAATGGATCACCTTCGGCTTTAATCCCCAGGTTTTGCCAGCAACTCTCCTGCAGCGCCAGAACAGTGCGTGGCCCTGGTCGTTGTTTTAACTAAGTGATTTTTCCAGCTCAGTTTCGCATCAAGGGTAACACCCAGATACTTTACTTCCTTGGTTAATTGTAACTCCTGCCCAAACAGTCTAATGCCGCCTAGGTCATTGAGTTTTCTCATGTTGGTAAAAGGCAACCAACTTTGTTTTTTGTGGATTAACTGAGAGTCCTTGTGAAAGGCACCATTCCTCCACCATTCGCAGTGCATTACGCATGATGCCCGCCACCACGCCTGGGAACTTCCCCCTAGCTACGATGACAATGTCATCAGCGTACCCCTGCGTCCATATTCCTTTGTCGTTTAATGATCTGACGAGATCATCCACGACCAAGCTCCACAGCAGTGGTGACAGTACTCCCCCTTGAGGACACCCTCTAGTGGTCCTCATGGCGATATTTTTATCTAGCATATTGGCATGGACTACTCTGCCTCTTAGCATGCAGTCAACCCATCTGCTAGTCGTGTGGTCAATGTTCCGTTCCATTAGTGATCGGTTGATCGAGGGCGTTGATGTGTTATCAAAGGCGCCCTCGATGTCTAAAAATACTGCAAGGGCAACTTCCTTTTGATGTAGGCTCCTTTCGAGTCCTTCCACCAAACTATGCAGGGCAGCCTCTCCTGATTTTCCCCTTTGGTATGCCCATTGCAGAGGATGCAGAGGATATCTCGCAAGTGCTCCTTCTGTAATGTTTAGGTGTATAATTTTTTCCATAGTCTTCAGCATAAAAGATGAGAGACTAATTGGTCTGAATGATTTCGGATGATAGTATGTGTTCTTCCCAGGTTTCGGAATGAACACAACCCTAGTATCTCTCCAAGCCTTGGGAATGTAGCCCAACGCATGGCTAGCTCTAAATATCTCCAAGAGGGGCCCCATGATGTCTCCAATTGCCTCCTGTAGCAATCTTGGAAACACGCCATCTGGTCCCGGTGATTTGTACGGTTCAAACGACTCAACTGCCCAACGAACAAGATGAGGTTTGAAAATATCGTTTGATTTTCTCCAATCTTCCATAGGACGCCCTCCTCACTGCGTCTGATTGGTCTGTTTTACCGAAGTCCACCCTATCCGAGCCGGGAAAGTGCACGCTGAGAAGGTACTCAAGAGTCGCCTCCGCAGTGGTTGTGAACCTCCCGTCCGGCAGCTGAATGGACCTCAGCGTGTTAGAAGAGTCCTTCTTCAGAATCCTGTGAATTCTGACCATGTCAGGGACACCTTCTATGTCCTCACAGAAATTCCTCCAGGCCTTCTTCTTCGATTCTTTAATTCTTTTGTTATAGGTACCTAGTTTAGCCTTATAAGCTTCCCAGTTTCCCGTTTTTTTTCGCCCTGTTAAATAACTGGCGTGTTTCTCTTCTGAGAGTGTTCAACTCTTTACTCCACCAGCAGCCTGTCTTGCGAGCGACGCTCCCTTGGTGGACAGTTATTTCATAGCACGAGAGAATGTCCCTTGCAACCATACAAGGCCAACTCTAGTTCCTCACTATTCCTGATCCTTACAGGATAGTTACGGGCTGCTGCAGAGAGATCTCCCCTGTAGGACTCCCAATTAGTCCTTCTGGGATCCCTGTACGTTTTTGGCTCCGTTGCATAATTAGAAATTTCATAGGATATGTACGCATGATCAGACAGAGATGGATCGTCCGATACGTGCCAGTTCCTGATGTTTTCCCGCACCGTTAGAGTGCAGAGAGTTATATCAATCAGTGACTCCCCCCTCGATGTTCTAAACGTCGGTTTGTCGCCACGGTTCAGACAGTCGAGTTCAGTACTACACAAATAGTCAAATAGAGACTTACCTCTTGAATTATTGTCCCTGCTACCCCATGTCACATGATGAGCATTGGTATCAGCTCCAACACTTAGCTCCAGCTTATTCTTGCTGGTAAACGCCACTAGGGTCTCCATATTAGATCCTGGTAGTCCTTCTGGTGAGTCGATGGGTAGGTACAGAGACGCAACAATCGTCTCTAGTACCTCTCCATCTATTGTCACTTTAAGTCTGGCTGCCGTCATGTCCCCGGTACACAGTTCCATGATTGGCATCACGTCCAGATCAGATCTGAAACAGATACAAGTTCGGATTTTAGTGTTAGGTGCACCCACTATCAGCTCCCTTCCCCTAATCTGCAATCCTCCCACTTTACCTTTGGTAATCCATGTTCCTGGATTAGTAGGATGTCAACGTCTTCAGCCAGCACCCTTTGACAGAGTGCCGCCGTGGCTGTCTTCTTGTGCTGAAGATTAATTTGCAAAATCTTCAGCGCCATTTTAATTCCCAGATGTCGACGTCTGAGGTTCCCCTGAGGTTTCCTCTTCCTGCGTGCTGGGTTTATTTTTCTCAAGGGTCACAAAACTGGCCCTCTGATCACGGTAATACGGTCTCCAACCAGCCCGTACCAACGCTTCCTCAGAATCCTTGTCAATCCGAAGACTCACGTGCAGTCCTTTGTCGGAAGACTTGGAGCCGAGGGTTGCCCAACGGTCGACCCTGAGCCCCGGATTCTGTCTTTCGAGCCGCTTCAAACCTACTGTCAGATCCTCCTTCGTAGTCTCTGGTAGGAATGCCAGCACTCGTTGTTGCTTTGGAAGCTCATCACTTCTGATCAGCTTCCAATTTGTTTCTTGTGCGAGAAAGTCTCTCGTTGTGTTGAACGAGTCCTCCTCCCACATTACCCCATAGTAGTCGTCCATAAGGCGGGAGGATTCAAACCTCGCGCCCTGTCCCCCTATCTATGATGCCATCAGTGCCTCTCTGATGGCTCCACGGATTCCCCAGTCACCACGCTGGCCGGGTAGTCCTTTGGGATAATGGCTGCTTTAATCCCCTTGAGGGCAGCCTTGTAATTCGCGACCCCGGGCGCAAGTTTCGTCCGTTTGGTCGCCTTTTCCTCAGGAGTACTCCTGGTCGACACGGTTCGCTTAACGGCCCCTGTCGATACAGGCGTACTCTTTGGTTTTGCCTGTGGAAGGGAGAGCCTTATATTGCTGGTATCAATACCTTGCTCCCTCATCTTCCTCAGTTTCTTCCGTTGCGCCCCCGAGAGAACTCTTCTCTCCTGGGGTGCCTGGTCCTTTTTCTCAGCAGTCTCACTGTCAGGCCGCTGTGCAGGTTCTGTTGTAGTTTCTGGAGTCTCTTCAGTCTCCATGCGTTGTGGATTCTCTTCAGACTCCAGTGTTGAGGGTTTTGTTGCTCTAGGTTCCATAATTAGTCCCACGAGTACGGAAGAAGTATTTCGTCGATGCCTACAGAGCTTCCATTATAGGCACAAGGCGTGTATACAAGGGGGTGCCGCCTGTTGCCCCCAGGTGGGTACCAATATTAACTGATCATCTATTCAGCCACGCATCCCTTCGGCTTGGCTCCCTCCACCTTAGGATTTAGGTTTTTCTTGAGGTTCTCCTCTTGTCCAGGCGGTGAAGCCAGAACCCCCCACCCCGTCCGCCTGTGAGACATGTCCACAAACAGCAGAAGGAGCATGGTTTAACAGCAACCGTTCACTCAGTGGAACAGAAGCTGGCATCGTAAAACCCCGGTGCAAGCCCTAAGCTACGACACTACAGCTGGGCCGGGAGGCTGGTCCGCGGACCGGCTTTCACCTAGGCCATATTGCGGGTTTAGTCGCTCAGGCACATCCAGTCACTCTCCACCATATTGCGGGGTTTAGACCGCTCAGGTCTCTGGGTCATGGTGTCTGCTAGGCTTATAACCGCTCAACCCAGGGCATCTGTTCAGGATTAAAGAATCAAGCCAGGTGCGCTGGGCCTCCCTATCCGCCACCTGGGAACGCGCCCGATAGGAGCCACCCCACGGGCTAATTCTATTGATGTCTACTAGACCCGAAATGATATAAGTAGTTTACTTAATCCTAAATAAAGAAATCACAAACTAATTCGTAGCAAAATATTGATTAGAAGATGAGAAAATATTCGTAAACAACCAAATGAAAAACACAGGTGCACACCTTCTCGCTGAATCATAGCGAGTGATAAATCGGATAAATGAGAATCACCGCTACTATAGATACGTGTTTGTTTCCGACCACTATCGCTAGCGAACGACACTATCTAGGCATCTGATTGTATCGGGACGGGCCCGCATAAATCCGCTCCCTGGTAATTACACAAAAAAAGAAAAAAAGAAGGATGACTGTTTGTCTTTAAATGTAGTATTTATTAAATGGTGATAGTAATCTATACCCGACACTACTAACTCCTTAAGCAATTATTCTGTATATATACGGGCCAACTGCAATAGACTATTGGTAGAAATCCCGTAAATTTAGAAAACCAAAACGTGAAATTGTCAAACTCAACAGTTGTTTGATAATTACTTAATTTGTTTTAAATACATTTAAAATAATTATCAAACAACTGTTGAGTATATACCAATTGAAAAAAAATGTTTTTATACATCGAAACGTTTTTGGTTAAATAAAGTAAAATAATTGTGCGCCCCAAGAAATTTTTGATTTATGAAAAATATAAATATATATGATATATCCAGGTAAAAAGTTTCGGGTTCAAGAGGACTTTAATTGTAGGCGTAGCTACGCACCGAAGCCGCTGAACAGATTATTAACGTTCGGCGAATTGTTATAGTTCATCCGAATTAAATTGAGCTTGATATTCTTTTTCTCGCTTTATTTATGAAGTTTGTAAAAATAATATTAAATCGAACATTTATCTGTATTAGTGAAAATGGAAATAATAAGATAATAATTATACGATAACTAAAATTTATTCATGCTTCTTTTCTATTCATACTTATTTTTATATCGAAGCATCAGATAATGTAAAGTATAAATTTCAGTGACCGAGTTCATAAACAACATCAAAGGAAAAAAAAAGAATGAAAATTAGTTTTAAAAGTCAATAATCAAATAAAATAACAAACATAGATTCTAAAAAAAACGTAACAATTGTAAATAAAGTAGGTATGTACCTATTCGTCGGTAAATAGGCGAATAAATTTCTTCTTTTTATAATTAAATTTTCAAGTTTCAACGAATATGTAACAATTTTATTTGGTTGTATAGAATGATAATTTGAGTTGAAAAAAATTGTGCGACATTATGGTTGTTAATACTATTATAAACAATCACAATGTCGTACAAATTTAAAGAAAAATTTTACGTAAAATGTTCATTAATTTTAAATTTCTTCTTTTTATACTTAATTTTCAAGTTTCAACGAATATGCAACAATTGTATTTGGTTATATAGAATTATAATTTGAGTAATAGCCGAAACGTCTTAATAAACATTTAAAATTTAAACGATTTGTAATTCATTCCGTCCGCTACCACCAAGAATACCACCACAATTAATTACTTAAACAGACAAGAAATTTACCACGTTAAATTAGATTAAACTTTATATTCCTTAAAAGTACATAATGTTTCAGATCTGGAAAAGTTAAGATATTACCAGAAATACCTTTATAGGCAGCGGCGGCTGATGCATACATAAGTCACCAAGTAGACTTACCGAATTTACACGAAGAAATTCGATCATTGTAAGAGGCCTCTTCAAACGTAAGCACCAGCCGCCGCTGGTTGAAGGTAAAATCGCCAAGGTACTTGTAATAATTAGTTTAACAAAGAATGAAGTAAAAATTACAATTTATCATTGGATAATAGAATAACAATAAAAAATATGGTTTGCCATTTCAAATAAAGATAAGGGAGTTATCCATTTATCTACCTGTATTACACCATTCTGAATAAATTTTGCGCCATCCTGGTATATATAACATACACTTCTCTTCTTAATGGGGGTGATTTCTGGTCTCTACAACATGCATACATACAAACATACAGTGAAAGATTGTGTATATACAGATGTAAATTTTCTAGTTTTGGTAAAAACTAAACTTCTAACGGAAAACAATTCGTATAATTTTGATCTTTGCTATAATTTTTGCTTAACAAACACAAGTTTCGATTCTATCGTAGTTTCATATTCAAAAAACTGCAGACGCAATGGGAAATAAACACAACAAAATTCTACATACAGTGTTATCGGCTTGTTGATCATATAGTAGGCACATCAAACAGTAGCGGTTAAGCAGTTTTATTTTTCATTTCGCATTGAATAAAGCACTATTGTGTTCCGCTTAGTTTATGTTATTCTGCTTGGCTAAACAATTGAACTGAACAATGCCATCTAGAAAGGAGATTTTAATTGATATCAGGAAGTTAATAGTTAAACATAAAAATGAAAACAGATCATATGATGAAATTTCACAAATTCTGGATCGATTCCTATATAAAAATATGTTGGAAGAAAATTTAAAGCCTTCTGTGGAAAGTTTGAGTCTTGGGGACCGTTGGATATTCCTACAAGATAACGACCCTAAACACACTGTGCAGATTGTGAAAGAGTGGTGCACTCAGACAGCTCAACCCATACAGCATACTTCGCCCGACAGATATTTAATGGATGTCCCAATCACTAAAACATGATTACCATTGCAAATGTTGGATATACAGGGTGAGTTTTTTATCTTGAGACAACGGAATATCTTTAAAACACTGCATCAAATCCAAAAAAAAGATCTTAATAAGATTTGTTATAATGTAGGGGGCTCACTGAATGGTGCCGAACTCGATCCTCATCCTCCCCTATCCCCATCCTATATTTACAAAAACACCTAATGTGTTAACAAGTCTTATACAGTTTTATTCAATTTTACAATTCAATTTTTATTATTTTATTACGTGACTTATTTTTAAGCTATTATTAATTCTGACCTGAAGATGTCCCTTAGTGGATGAAACCCGTTATCGTCATTAAAGAATTTGTGAGAAATTGGACTATTTACTTTCATTTACCTTACTTATAACTTTGTTCAATCAATGCCGCGACCCTTGCAAGCAGTTATTGACGTTAAAGGAGAACCCACTAAATATTGAAAATTTGCCAAGCGACGAGAATTTTATTTTAATAATTAATTTTTCCTTAGAAAATGCACTGTATGTCATGCAAAATATTTATAGTTTTACGAATATTTCGTTACGTGGCCTTTGAAATCGCTTTTGTTTTACTTTTCTTTAAATCAACCCAAGTAGCACAAAAATATTAAATAAATATAAAAATTAAATATTTGTTTTATATCATAAACGACAGTTTTTTAAATATTTTATGCATATTACTTTGTAATATGGGTGTAATATGATATTCTAATATTTCTTTTATATGTATTTTTTAATATTTATTTTATATAATTTTCTAATATTTCTGTTAAGGTAAAGTCAGGTAAGTGTGTAGTAAAAATTGCATAGTGCGAAGAAAATGTAACACTGTTCACATAATATGATATTTTGATAAATTTTACACATAGAAGTACGTAATATATGCTCAGTTGAAAGCCTTCAATAGATACACCTTTTATAATTATCAACGGTTTACTAGAAAAAAAGAAATTTTAAACACTGTCAATACTACACACTTACCCAGCAAAATGGGGCAAGTGTGTAATCGTTCCGCATTTTATATATTAATAGCATTATCCTTTAGTTCGGCCAAGAGTTGTAATACTAACTGATCCTGTTTAATAAGGTATGATATATTCACAAGTTATTCAAGTTATTACACGTTAGGAAATGCGAACTTTTGTTTGTAAAACTAGTATGAAGTTTAGTACATTAGTATTATAATAAGAGGACGTCCGTATTTCAATTTTAAAAATAAATATAGCCAAACTACATACTTGCCCCGGTTACACACTTACCTGACTTTACCTTATATGTTTTTCAAATATTTGTTATATTAGTATAGTATATTTCAAACCGAGGGAGGATAGTGATCTATTGCAGGCCGCGGGCAAATATTTGGTTACAAAGGTTTGTAATTGCCCAAGGCTTGTATAGCACTTTCTTGGTTCTTATATGTAATATTTAAAAAAAAACATTGTAATATTAGTTTTATATTAGGCGAATATTGGTTAAATATTATGTATGTGCTACTTGGGAAGATATGCAGGTAATGGACTGAATCATTTATTTCTTATTTGTATCATTCAAATATATAAAATCTTATAATTTTACGCTGTATGTAGACTTATATAAGTCCCTCACTGTATAGTCACGTATTTTATTTTTTAAGTCTAATATTCTGCAACGTCTATGACAAAATCCCACAGTTAATATCAAGAAATAGTTTGCAAAAGATTTAACCTTGTGTTGAAGATGTAAATAAAACGCAATAAAGTAAGCAACAACACATAATAAATTTTAAACTGATTGTACAGGTAGTAGTTTTCCTTTTACAAGTTAGAATCCCAAATATCATGAATTAAAGCGTATTATATGATATGAGCTATCACATACATTTTGACGATCCTCGATTCACGTTCGCAGCAAGGCGCAACCGCTTATCGACTTCAAACTTGTAAAAGGAACACGACTAATTTATGTAATACCAATAATACAAACCGCGTTTGAGACTGTTGGGAATATTTGGAGGCGTCGCCCGGTCGATCCCAGCTTGTACGTCACCGTTAGTTCGAAGTCCGTTCATTCAGCACGCGTGGTCGGCGTGTCCTCCTGACGTCAGCCAGATTGCCCGCAATGTGTGTGTATGTTTATTTGTAGACAAGGCTGTGCGGCTTGGCAATAAAAAAGGATGGTCATGTATTGTGTACTTTCTTGAATTATGTGCGCAACTTGTGTCATGTAAACTGTGCATGCCGAAAGAAGGTGTGAAATCACGTAAAAGATAGCTTAAAATAAACTTCGCATTAGTGAGAATGCAAAACGAAATATTTAGATCGATTATTTTATATACCATAAAATATTTAATCATTCTATAAATAATTACGCCCAATAAATCATGTAAAAATATTATATAGTGAAAGCTTTTGTACAGTGGTGTAGATAAAATATTTGGGCCCTCTCCCTAAACTTTAAGGGGATAATTTAGGTATGGTGGGGAATCTTGAGACATTATTTGTAAGTGCATATATTGGAAAATATTTGTATCGATATTTATTTAAATGCTGCGTACCTACGCATTGCTCATATACATTTACAACAATTCTTTTTTTCAATTATCCGTATACATATACCCCGTACAGGGTGGACCAATTGGATGTACACAATAAGTAAATATACTTTGCAACGGAGATACGAAAAAAATTAGCTAGGCAACCCAGAGCTATTTTTTTCGAAATAAAAACATTGGTGAAATCAAATTTTATATTTATCTAACCGTTTTCAAGATATTTTTAAAAAAAGATTTTTCTTTAGTTTAGATTATGTGATAGAAGCTTCTTAATTATTTAAAATTTTAAAAAGTTGTTTGCAGTTTTCAACCAGCTTTTTATTTTATTTTTCAATAATCCTTCATTTTTTTAGTTATAACATCATATTATTTTTTCTTAAATGGAAACCGTTAGCAAGCTACGTTATAAGTAGCTAACATATTTTGCGAGCTTTACAAAAACATAATACTTTATGTTTATTCTAAATATTCAGCAAGATATTGCGTTTTTAAATTTCTAATAGATTTATAGCGTGCCATGGATACGACAGATCTATGGAAAAAATCAACAGAGTGCCATGACAGCCAAACAAAATAATTGATATTTTCCCTGAGAGATAGTAAGGGTCAGCTTACTTTTTTTAAGGGGAATATTTTGAATGTTGATAGAGATATTACACTTTCTATGCTTCCCTAATAAAATAGTAGTGGGTCATCACTGTTTAGAATTATGTCATATGGTGTCATAATCGTCATAAAGTTAGTTGTGTACTAAAGCCAATTATAGCGCGTTTTCAATAAAAATAATTTAATATGCTAAAAAATACAAAACGCTAGGAATCAAACAAAACAAATTAAATGTAATTAAAAAGTAAAACTTTATTTATTCAAATTGTCATCCGGCATTTACAATACATTTTTGACATTTTTTCTATAGCATTTATGCTATTTATTGTATAAAGCGGTGTTAATTTTTGAAAAGCGTCAGCCGCATTTTCACGCAGTTGTTTAGCAGTGTTGCAAGTATGTTTGCAAATCTCATTAAAAAAAACCCATAGGAAAAAATCCAATGGCGTTAAATATAGAGATCTTACTGGCCATTATATGGATCCTAAACGCAATCGTTATTGCGAATGGGTCTACTTATATGGGGATTTGTGATACTCCCATAGTGGTTATTTTTCCTATTAAATATGCCATTATTATTATAGGTTTTCATTGACACATTCGTATATATACCACCGACAAAAATTAATCCTTCGTTTACAACGGCACCTCGATTTCGTTGGAAGAAGTGATTGGAAAGGCATAGGAAATACACATAGGAATCCCGAAACAGATATTTTCTCTTGCCTTTTATTAGCCTTCATATATTTTTTGGATAGAATTTCTCTTAATGAACCATGACTAGTTAAATTATTCTCCAGCCTTTTGAAAATACGAGCATTTGGTAAATTTCTTTCGGGATGTGGGAAAATGTGGGAATTTTCAAGCAATTTTAATTCTTCAATGTTTGTTCTTGTTATGTATAATAATGGGGTATAAAATTATATGAGTAATGCAACCTATTCAATAAAGCTACTTTTCTACGACCTTAATATTTCGTCATTTATTAATAATTTCTTCAGGAGGTAATCTACATTATACAACATTGTTACAAGATATGAAACAATAATAATGAAAATATATCAATAATACTTACAATTTGAATATAATAATATAAATTAAATTGTTTTAATTTAGAAATGTTGAATAGTAAAAAAAAACTTTTTTGGTCAACATTATCGTAATATTTTATTGTGATATTTATCTAGTAACTTTACCTTATTGATAAAAAAGTTTTTAACTATTCAACATTTCTAAATTGAAATAATTTAATTTATGTTGTTATATTCAAATGGTAAATATTATTGATATATTATAATTATTATTGTTTCATATCCTGTTATAATGTTGTAGATTACCTTCTCATAAAGTCATTAATAAATGATGAAATATTGAGGTCATAAAAAAGTAGTTTTATTAAATAGACGGCATTACCTATATAATTTGTCCAAACGTAATCCAATGTACCTGCAAATCAAATTAAACTAAACTAAAACACTATAAAAACTGAAATATATTACTTATTTATGTAAGAAACAACAAAGAGTTATGTCAGGATGCCTTGCCAATTCCGTGCCTGCAACTATGTAACTAGTATTAACACTAGCCATTTCCGCACTAATTGTTTAAGTGTCCCATTTCAGCGGCTTACGCGCATACGGGTGGGTGTGCACTCTGTATATTTTTTTAGATTTTTATCAATCAGAACAAGAAAAGGCGTAATTGTGGTAAGTGAAGAAAATTATCCCCAATAGAAGAGCTTAGGTTACGTTGTCATAACAATTAATTTACAAATTTAGTGTTACTAATAATGTTTTTGTATATTTCCAAATTTATTATTATCGCGTATAGCCTATAGAAAAATTTATTGATTAAAAAATCAACAAATATTTTTTTTAATTAAAAAAAAAACAAGTGCAAAAAATAAAATAAATAAAAAAATAAAAGACATGAATAGGGTACTGTACTATTATATCTGTATCAGTTTTAGGACGCAATACATAATACATGTTATTCAAGCTAAATGTTAAAACTGAAGTAATTCTATGTTGGTGTGGAATTTCCAACAATACCCTACGAAAACACGTTGTGCCCATAGTTTAGTTTAAATAAGTGTAATAATGGAAATTGTTTTCTTGGTAGTAGCGGATGTGTAATAAAACTCTTTCTTGATTTACATAGTTTAATTGTGAAATTTAAAATTTGGACGTTTCGGCTATATGCATGTAGCCTTTTTCAACTAAAATGCAAGACGATAATAATTAATATGTGGTAAAGTTATGTTTAAGAATAGAAAAAACAAAAAATTAAAAATTAAAATTTTGAATTACAATGGCGAGATCAGAATGGATTTATTTAAATAAAGAAATGGTTACCTTAATTTTTTTTCCTTCTAAATCAAATATAAAGTAACATTTGTAATATAATAAATGTTATTTTATATTGTTAATTTTAATTTTTTGTTTTTTTCTATTCTTAAACATAACTTTACCACATATTAATTATTATCGTCTTGCATTTTAGTTGAAAAAGGCTATATGGATATAGCCGAAACGTCCAAATTTTAAATTTCACAATTAAACTATGTAAATCAAGAAAGAGTTTTATTACACATCCGCTACTACCAAGAAAACAATTTCCATTATAATAAGAAACGGATAAAAATATAGCTGCAAAAATAAGTGTAATTATCAACTATTTAGTCAATTCATTTAATGGTATCAGGGTTATTCAAAGGATATGCATAAAAATTTAACTTCACCCACAAAATAATGACACCTACAAACTAAGCTTGAATTACTGATAAAGAGGGTTAATATTTAGGCGATCAGCACGTTCTCGATAAATATGAAAGGTAACCGTCACATTTCTTGCGTTCTTGCATCGGAGGCGTTTATATAATGGTACATACATATCAATAAATATTAAATATATAAGTACATCGTGACACATAGGTTTTATTAATTACACGTACGTATTAATATAGGGTATGTGACGGAAATGAAAAAAACTCCTAAAAAAACGGTATATTGGTAGATGATTTTCAAAATTGGCAGAACTATCGATAAATCGGTAAGATGGACAACGCTGTTTGCAAAGCTTTTTCAACACCGTTAATGATTTGCTTGCTCTTAATGAAATCCTACTGCAGCGCCCTTAACGTGATGCGCTTCCCTGCGAGGCTTACCTAGCTTACCGCCTAGCGCCGTCACTGTGTATAGGGAATAGTTTTCATACATTTATCAATCATTAGCACACTGCTATTTTATTAGCAAAGCATAGAAAGGATATTATCTCTGTCATTAGCTATTATTATTTTGTTTGGCTGTCATGGCACTCTGTTCATTTTTCCACAGATCTGTCGTATCCATGGCACGCTAGAAATCTATTACAAAATTAAAAATGCAATATCTTGCGCAATATATAGAATAAACATAGAGTGTTTGAAGTTGTTGTGAAGACTGCAAAACTTGTTATTTGATTACAACATAGGCTACCATGGCTTCCATTTAATAAAAATAGGAGATAGCTAATAAAATTTTGAAGGATTATTAAAACGTAGATTTGATATCCAAATCCCAAATAAAGAACTCTATGAAAAATATCTAAACTATTTTTTGAAATTTTAAATAATATCGTATAATATAAATTGAAGAAAAATCATATTTTTGAATATCTTGGAAACGGTACTGAATGTAACAGTCTTGTATAAATATAATCCTCAAAAGATTTTATTTTTTATTTTCAAAAGAGAAATACCAAAACGGCATCTGTCTATCTATAGGTACATTCTTTTACAATCTTTCTCAAAAAATTTTAGAAAAGCATGGGAAGTGTAAGAATATGAAATATTTCTTCTTATTAAGATTATTCAAGTATAAATATCATTATACATATTCATATATACGTTACGTATGGTTACAAGTTCATAAGTGAACATCGAATTAGCAACTTTCCTCAAACTTACAAACGAATACTTGCCGCTATAATCTCCTTCATTAAACACACATTTCCAGGAAATTAAGTGAAATTTTAAATCTTAAAGAACAAATATGTGGGGTCCTAAGTAGCACCAAATATTTATGAAATATGTATCATATATTTTTATGTTGGTAAAATGTTAAACCCACGTTGTATAAATATTTGGTGCTACTGGGGGTGTATTAGCAAAATTTGTCAGCTGAGAGTAGTAAGGAAGTATGCGTCCTGCAGGTGATGCTAATTGTTCTGAATCTATCTTGGTCAAAGCTATAGGTATGAAAAACTGCTAATTATAATCATGAGTATTTTGTGCCGTTACCAGTTTGCTTGATAATTTAGTGTTGTGTAATAATAACCTTTTTTATAACCATTTGTAGGTACCTTTTTAGTACAGAAGGGTGGAGTATAGAAAACAAACCGCTAAATTATAATTGTTAACACATTACCTTAATCTTTAAGATCAAATAAAAAGCTTTAATAACAAAAAAACTAGAAAAGAAATTCGTGGATCATTTTGTAATATATTCGTTTATTTATTCACTTTTGTAACATTTTCTTAATTGAAATCAATTGAAAATTGCTACACAGTTAAATAGTGAACATAATATTCTTTCTAATGTTCTTGTTGTTACCTTATTCGATCGTTTTCTGTACTAGTATTCTTCATGAATATTTATTTGTTATTTTACGTTTAAATCAAGTTTTTATAAAATATATCATATACAACAAAATATGGGTCTTTTAGATTTTATAATCAAGTTACACAACAGCTTAACGCATCCTTAAATGTAAAAAAAAATCCAGTTTGAAGAAATTGTGAAATTTATTTCAATCCAGAAAGTTTTTGATTTAATAATGATTTTATTTAAATGAAAGAGAACTTTATTTAAAGCAATAACCGAAATGAAAAATCTTTAGTTAAAAATACGTGTTTTTTGAGTGCTGCGAAATAAAGCAATACATTTAAAAAATATTTATTTGGTATAAAGAATCGTTTTTATAAGTGTTTAGTGTAATGGTACGCTCGTATTTCTGCGTATGCCCATAATAGACGGATTTACCAGAAACGTTATCATTTCAATGTTCATTTGGCACTACTCCACCGAAAACACTATTAGAGCGAGGCAGACCAAAACTTATTTTAGTATACGGAAAATCACAAACAAGTCGGGAATCTCGGAATATTACCTAAACTCAAAGGTCTTTTGGCATTCAGTAGTCATCTGCGCTTTACAAACTCTTTCGTTTCCAATCTATTACTGTTAGTAATGAGAGTAGCTACGCATTGAGAAAAAAAGAATCCTTAAATCAAATAAATATTTCTTTAAAAATATTATTAATAAATATGTAAAGTAAAATATATAGATTGGATATTGGATTGGAACATACCTATTTATTCATATTATTTTTAATTCACAACCAATTTTTGGACAACATATTTAATATAGGTATGTTGTTCAAAGTTTGGTTCTTTTCTGGTGGGTATTTAAAAGAACGATTTCTTCCAGTTATTTTTTTTTTCGTTGAAATATTATTTTGAGTATTAAGTAATATATATATTTTAAGTAAAAGAAATAACGACAAAGAAATATTTCTTTGCTTGATTGGCTATACAAAGATAGGAAAAATTGCTATAATAATATTCAGATTGGGGTACAAGTTAGAAAAATGGAGAATATTAGATTTGGGAAACTATAATGTATAAAACATTATAAATGCAATGAATTAATTGCAATGTTGTTAGCCTAATCCTAATGTTACAATAATAATCACTTCGTTAATTGAACAGTAATTGTTTAAGCGAATTTATTGGGTTTGCTAAATGAATGAAATAGAGGTAATAAAATAATATGATTGTCTTAACTACGTTTTTCTTCTCTCTCATTTTTTGTCTGGGTGTCCCTACGCTATTAACATATGTATATCCTTTACACAGTTAGTCATTGCAATCGCGCAGTTACACAATTTTCATAAAAATGGTAAAAATTGTGTCACCACATGTTATTCCATATGACCCCAAGCAAAAAATAACGGAAACAAGATTTATAGATTCTGCGCATAACTGTAGCGTCTGTAGAGTTATATGTGAATCTGTACGCATTCATCATTAATTTCTGATTGATTATTTCAAGGCTATGAAACTTGGATAGTATACATTTGGCGGTAAATTACCTGAAGCAAAATCCATCGTGATCAAAGCCGGTCATTTAAATAATACAATTTGGACACAAAACTAGAATTCGTTTATCTGTAACTGTACTGACTTGATATGAAAGAAATAGATGTCTTTGATCAATTTACATTGGATATATACAGGGTGTATCAGATATAGAGGTAAATATAATAATATGTAGCAGCTGTAATCATATACAATCAAAAAGTCTTAATGCACAGGGGGTCTATCTGTAAGCATTAACGAGAAAAAAATATTTTGTAAATGCCGTGGGCTAGAGCCGCACCTGTGCCCAACCTAAATGCTGTCCCGAGTATACCTCCACATACCACTATCATTCAGCCATTACCGCTGTTAGTTTTGTGTGGATCGCCGCTTGGAGTGCAAGCCACTTCGAACATTTTATTTAAATTCTTCCCGTCTCGAAAAAACGATCCTTTTCAGGACCATCATGATTTCATATAAAGAAAATCGAAGTTTGATGCATCGGCAAAAGCGCGGGAATGTATAGATTCATTTTCGCGCGATATCATAGTAAAAAGGCGTGTTTGCAAATTTTCTGTATCTACATTTATTTCTGTGTGATTCGATTCAATTCATTTTGCGTTATATGATTAAATAAATCCAAAAAGAAATAACTCAGATTCATGTGGTACCGTTTATTAACAACTAACTCTCGATTCGCAAAGCAAAAGAAAAATATTTACGTTTTTTGTAACTACTGAAGTCGCATGTCCGGTGAAACTCGGAACGTCTTATCGGGATATTAAAAATAATACTTTGTAGACTTACGTAGAATGCTCTTAATAAAAAAATATTTTGATCCCTTCAAAGAAAAAGTAACATCAATTTTAATACAAATACTTAAAGTTTTTTATCTGAAATAATTTTTTTTCAGGGGTCTATTTCTTTGCAAAAAACAAATATCTTTTTCTCAGTGTATGCACACGTAACAAAAAAAATAACAAATAGATTTTAGAAACTATTTCAGAACTGAAAATAATGTGTAATTCTTTTAACTGTGCAAATAGATGCAATTAAAATTATTGGTTTATCGTGCTAGTTCTAATCCTTCTTCTTTTTTTTTGAAATACTAAGTAGTTGAAAATTTAAGTATTCAAAGGTCTAAACCCAAGTATGATGGAATGTATAGACATTCCATCATACCGTAATTGTCCTGTATTGGTTTCAATAAAGCGCATTGTCTCAACGACCTAAAGGTCTTTTTCCTAGGCTAGGTGGCTAATGGCAGCAGAGAATTAAATCTTGCCGCACAATGCAGAGTCCATTTTCTAGGTAGCTGCCTCAATCTGGCTTGCACATCGTAGAGCCTTAATATGTATCTCGAAGACGGAAAAAGCACAGATCTTTTTTTATGTACAACACAAATCAAAATCAGCACAAACCCAACAGGAAACCGTTGCATAGACAAATTTTGAAAATTCAACAGTGTAATAGTTAACTTAACGAATATGTATGTTTAGAAACTTATCTCGGGAATATAAAAAGATGATTTTTACGTAAAATAAAGCGTTATATCTAATCTATGACCTCTCTAGTAGAAGTTTGAAGTCAGTCACGTAACTGATTGCTGTACATAAACAAATATTTAATGTTATTGCTTTCCAAAACCCAGATTAACTAAGGACAAAATTAGGTACTTTCCATTTAGAGTAATACGCAAAAAATCTCAATCAAAATTTCAGTTTTGCCGCTACTAAACATTTATATTACTTATTGGTCAAATGTATGTTACTTCCGTCATAATATGTAATAATGTTTTCAGAAAGTTGTCACAAACAAATATAAATTAACACTTAGATTTTGATACTTTTGGGTTAATAAAAAGGTTATAAAATTAATAAATTTGTGCAGCTATAATTTTAGATGCATATAATTGTGCTAAATTGGTTTACATTGTTTACCAAGAAAATATTTTCTAATTTAATTTTAGAGTATTACGTATTGGAGTTACCTAGATCTATTTTGAGATAAGTATAATTGTGCTAATCTATTTTTGTATTGTGTATTGAGATGTCCGCAAATCCAACTCCAAACATTTTGTTATAATGAAGCAATTCTGATACTTCTCAAATCCGATATGTGAATTATATTAAGCATTACTTATATCTTATGAGTGGTTCAAGGAACATGAATAATAACAACAAAAGTATACAAAACGATTTAATTAAATAACTTCATTTTCGCTTTATCATAAAACGTACATCTCTCACGCGGGCTATACATATTTACATTCACAAAATAAATAATACACGTTTAAAATCACAGATACAGAAATGGACTTAAGAGCTAACTATAACTAAATCAGATGAAAACCGGAATGATTGGTCAGTCGTATTTTAATGGTATGTGAATAAATATCTGATAGTCTAGGTCTAGGAGCTAGCACTCCATTGGTGCTGGTTGTAATGTCCTCAATACCGGTAAGAATCCCAAGCGATGTTGGGTTACAGGTCTGGTTTTGTTATGTCTTTTAACGTGTTTCGCCAAGTGATCTGACCTCATAAATCGCCTACCGCAATGTTCGCAATGGAACTTTTTTTCACCTGTATGAGTTCTTTTATGTCTAGATAGTTCATCTGACCGAGAAAATCTGCGACCGCACTGTTCCCACTGGCAAACGAAAGGTTTTTCCCCAGTGTGAGTTCTGTTGTGAGCTTTTAAATGTGAAGACTTGAAGTAGTTCTTTCCGCAACCTTCGTACGTGCATTCGTAAACTCGTCTCCGGACTGGCTGGGGAGGTTGTGGTGGTGGACTCAATAGAACAAACTGAGCAGGGATTATTTTACCGTCAGGCGAGAGAAATACTGTCCTATGCTGCTGCGGCGTTTGGATAATTTTCGGTGCTATGATAGGTAGACTATTCACTTTTGGTGGAGGCGCGGGCATTTTATCCGTATCGGTACACTTTTTGTGATTGTCTAATTTAAATTTTATACTTTTAACAATGTTCTTTTCTCGAAATTCATCTACTCGCGTACAAGAGCCATCTTTGTTGGCCTTCATAATAACCGAGAAATTCCTAGCGGGCACCGTCAAATTTAAAGCTTGAGCCGATTTGTCTTCAACAGGTGGTCTGTATTCCGATGATAAATTAAGGATGTACAAGTTCCCGTCATTTTCTACTTCTGGTGGAGGTGTTATGGGCTTTGGTATATTCATACTTTCCATCGGTGGGCAAACAGACGGCAACTTGAAGCTGTTATCAGGCGGCGGCGTATCGGCCAGGAACCTATCCAAAGCGGCATCATTCTTGCATATGCGTTTCTTGAAGGGATATTCGTGAAATTCTTCAGTCTCCGAGTCCGAGGGCTGCGGCGTTAACGGCGCAGGAAAAGGTGACGGTCCTCTTTTACGCGAAGAATGGTTCAATTCATCATTTTCGAAACACTGGAAAGAAAAAAATAAATTCCATTAATCGAACTCGCAAAAAAAAAAAAAAAAAAATAAGATTCAAATTAATGGTACTTCGAACTTACATTGCGGTGTGGTGGTGTTGACGGTGGAGAAAGTAAATTATTTGTCTCTTCAAACATTGTGTCTTGTGTTCTTCTGCTGGAAGCGACTATTTAGAATCGAGTTCGAACTAAAAATGAAAACGTCTCGCAGTTGAACGGCGAATGTTATTGCTACAGCATGGGGTGTGTTGACACTTCTCAAACGTAGCGCCAATAGTGTGCGGGGGCTCGTCTCTCCGAACCAACCGTGTTCGAGCAGTCAGTCGGTGACCGCGTGATCCACGGCGTGCTGTTCACGTGCACAGAGAATGATTTCGGTGTCCTCGTCCGTGATGCTGACGTCACAGTAGCGTGAATTTGTGCGCTACGTCATCGCTACTACAGTCATACGGCGTGCGAGAGAAATAATTAATTCCTTGTAGGTGTGTTTTGTTTCGTTACCGTGACCTGTACTTTCTTTGTTTCGCGTTTTGAGGCGTATTTTTAGAAGTAAATGTTATTGTGCTAGAGTAGTAGGTAGATTTCTTACAAAATAAAATGTAAAATTGCGTATTTACATTTGATACGTTATTTTGCATTAGACGATAGCCTTTTTGTTTCGCAGTATCCTAATATGCAAAAATGAACTTCTACAAGGAATGCAAAAAATCCGTTATCGTAGTTTATAACAATGTTTATTGACCAATGCAGTAACTTCTCCATATTATAGCAATACAGGTTGTGCAATTTTTTTTAAACGATGTTTTATACCAATACATACGTACATTATTTCAATCATTAAATTATCTATTATCTCTTTTTGCAAAAGCAGGGCAATTCCTCCATACCGATGTTCAAAAAAAATAATTTAACAATTTTTAACGCCCCCACTTTCTCCAGTATAGTGAAAAGAAAATCATTTAGCCATTTAAAGTAAAATTTTATCTCTTTTCTCCACCCTACTACAAAAAAAATAATGGTTTATAGGAATTCTACAGTCTGTTGAGATATACTGTTATATTTTGTATTTAATATATTGTATATTCCAGTATATTCTGCAATGCATAGACTTGTACTTAATGTACTTTCTAAAATTGAGCATTCATATTTATATAAGAAAATATTAACATCATTATATTTATACCTGTTAGATCGGGACCGGATGGGATTTCCCGGTAAATTCCGATAACTTCTAATATAAAAAACAAATGTCTAAACAATAATAATGTGGATATTGTGGCTTTTGGCCTTTTATTGATTTAATCTAGTAAAATACACATATTTTTCATGTGCCAATGGGTTCATTAAACGTTTCAACTATTTAAATAGTTTTCTTCAGTAAAAAAAAAAAATGATGTTATATAAGCCAACATACTGTTTTGTACAGACAATATAAATGTGAATAATTAATAATATACATAATTGTTTAAATGTAAATGTAATTTAAAATCTGACTTGTGGTATATATCTATGAATTTTCTGGATTTTGCTTATTCAAATTACTGGCTATAAAGTTATACACATTTTCTAAACAATGTTCTTATACATAGATATCATATTAATTATAGGATTCTACATTTCGCAAAATGAAAATATATGTACCAACTATATTTTTTACGTCACTTGCCTATTACGTATTCAAATATTTATAATTAACACATGCATCAAAGAATTAAAGATATTTATTATCAAAAAAAGTTTATCTCTTTCTCTTTCCATCCTTTCCTACTTAAAACAAAAGTTTCATTTAAAACATTTTAATGCAATCTCTCCTACGATATTTTGAAAGAAAATTATCATTTAAAAAATCATCCCTCTCCCTTTTCGTCTCTCTCAACGTGAGAAAAAAGGTTTAAAACATTTTTAATATATCCTCTGTTCCGATGTTGACAAAAGGAAAAAAATTATCATTTAAAAAGAATTATCCCTCTCCCCTTCCAATGTTAAAAAAATATGATTTGAAACATTTTTAACGCGTCCTTTCTCCCGATTTAAAAAAAAAGAAAAAATATTTAAAAAATCATTCCCCTCTCCCTCTCACCCCTTCCAATATTAAAAAAAAATATGGTTTAAAACGTTTTTAATGCGTTCTCTCTCTGGATGCTTTGGAAAAAAATATTTAAAAAAATCATCACCGTCTCCCTCTCACCCTTCCAGTATTAAAAATATATGATTGAAAACATTTTTAATGTGTCTTCTTGTTCGATGTTTTGAGAGAAAGAAATATCATTTAAAAAAGGACCATCCTCCTACCCCTCTCACCCTTTCTAATGCTAATGAAATATGATTAAAACAAATTTAAAGCGTCATGCGCGATGTCAAAAAAATCATCATTTACAATATTTTTAATGAATCTTCTGCCTCGATTTGACAAAAAAATAATTTTATCACTCCCTCGCTCTTGCAATGTTAAGAAAAATATCAATTCAAGCATTGTTAATCCCTGTTGATGTTCAAAAATTAGGAAAATCTTAACATTGTATGTTCAGAGTTACAAAAAGCTCAATACCTGTACATTTACGATTCAAGCTCTCGGGATTATCGGGAATCTCGATTTACCGAGTTCCCGATAAGCATCGATACGGGAAATCTTGTCCAGAAACATAGTCCAATCAAGCGGGATTTCTCGACCCGCCGGAATTAACAGGTATAATAACCTGTTAAATTGGGACGGGTAGCATCGGGAATTCCCGTCCCGACCCGAGATTTTATTTAGCGGGACGGGTCAAGTTTTCCCGATAAATCCCGATAACTTCTAATATACAGAACAAATGCCTAAAGCTTATTCGTAGATGTCATGCTGATTGTAAAATTCTACGTTTCGCAAAATAAAAGTATATGTACTCAATATTATACATATTTATGTCACTTATCTATTACGTGTTCCTATTAATTATTAGTACATGCATTATAGATATTCCTATCAAAAAAGATTCATCCCTTTCCCCTTCTCATATCTTCGTATTTAAAACAAAAATACATGTGAAACATTTTAATGAATTCCTTACCCCGGTGTTAAAAAAATTATCATTTAAAAAATCATCCCTCTCCCCATTCATCCATTCCAATGTAAAATAAAACGATTTAAAACATTTTTAATGCTCCTCTCTCGCGATGTTTCGAAAAAAAAGGAAAAATATATCGTTTAAACACATCCCCCTAATTAAAAAGTCTTGCATGTAAAGCAAAAAAACCTTAACAGTGCCTAAATCAATGCGCCAGTAGTATACAAAAATATACTAAAATATTCCGAGCGATGATTTGGATGGCAAAGCCCGTTTCGTCACCATTAAAAACGTCTTTTACACTGTAATTAATAATTAAACTTCATAGTTTTTCTTCCCATTCTAAAACTGTAGTTTCGCTAACGCCTCCTTGATGCACCACAAACCTGATTCTACACTGTATTATGCCTTGACTTAAAATTACCTAACCACCCAGACGGCGCCTTAAACGTTGCATTTCCTAGCTTTCTGGAGACATTTAGCGCTTGACTTTGTAATATTGGTCCGGATATCGGTAGATTTTTTGATCGTGCATTCATGAACCATTCCCACACTGCTTTATTAATTTCTTCGTTCCCCGTTCTTTTAGCTTTTCTCTTTATTTTGCCATTATCTGCAACCCAGTCGCTAATAATTTGATCTTTGTTTTTCAGTGTATTATAGATTTGTGTGTTTCCGCACATAAATTTTATCATTACGTCGCACACAGAAATCTTTTCCTTTTCTATTGCTTTTACTACATTTATTTTGTCATTTAATTTTAGAGAAACATATTTTTTCTGTTTTGGCACCAAAATATCAAATTGATCGCGAGCAGGTCCTCCCGATAACAGAATGAATTAGTTTTGACCTGACCGTGACTTGACCATGCGCCCGAATGTGAATTTAACAATATAAAATGCATGTTACAATATTTGATCTGACCGTAACCAGACCGTGACCTGACTATTACCGATTATCCAGAAGAAAAATCCAAATATGAGAGAAGCACTTGCAGCACAACTAAAGTTACAAATAATCCTACGATTCTTAGCTACCGCTGATAACTTATTCGTCTCTTTCAGCTCTGTATAGAGTTTCAAAGTGTTCAATATCATCTCATAATTTTGGTAAATTTCCAAGAAATTTCGTATATCGGTATGTGTCTACCTCTGTGATTTTGTATGATACGTATTCATTCATTCGGTCGAGTCTCGAAACAGACAAGAGTTTGGTTGTTTACACTGCTCGTCATATAGCTCTGCAAAAGTAGACAGTATTTCTACTTTAATTGAATCGAATTATTTATCTAACGATCAAGTTGAAAATCGGTTTGCATGTTCAATTTACTTTAGATATGTTTTCGATTCAATTATCGCTCGACTGAAATCGTAAAACTCGTAAAAACACGCATTAACGTACGCCGATTACATTCGGCCATCCTGCAAAAATTAATGTCCTCATTAATTAATTATTTTTGTCCTAACTTAAGATTCTAATTGTCGATGGACTAATCAGAATTTTCGCCGCCTGGAGCACAAATACTATAACGCCTTATCGGTCCGCAATGTCCGCATATACATATCTGCAGGCAAAAAAAAAATTATATGCTGATGACACTTGCATAATTGTTTCCGACCCTGATAAGCAACAACAGTAGCTATTGAAGAATTTAATAACTGGTGCGCAACTTATAAATTAATAATTAACGCTAAAAAAAATTATCACCGAATTTTATTATAAATATCGTAAACTTTCTCTGATGCCTATCAGCTCTAATTGTCAAGTTTTGTTTACATGACCGTTTTGCAAACTATTGGGAACTCCATTTGATTGTAATTTAACATGATATAAAGAAATTGATAGTGTCTGCTATAGACTATATACCGGGTAAAAAGTTGCGAGCTGTCGATGCATTCTGGGCGACTGGAAATAGGAAGGACTTCAACTGTAGGCGTAGCTACGCGCGAAGCCGCAGCACAGATCTATTAACCAGATATAAGTTTTCCATCTCCTTAGTATAGGAGATGGAAAACTTAATGATATACATTTGCGATGGTGCGGTGAGAGATAATGGTAGAAGTATCAATATCAACCCTTAAAGGGCGTTAATCGCTATTGGCGCGTAATTTGAATGAATTTCTGAGGTTTATTAATTTATTTCAGTGTTTTTGAAATTTAAAGGTGTTTTAAACGCACACATCAGCTGCAGACACATAATACACTTTAGTGCTCATAACAATAAGCATCTTTTCTATATATAAATAACAGAGTTCTAAACATTAAAAAAATATTACTTGCAATATTTAAGCTTACATATTATTCAGTTAAAATATCACATAATTTGCAATTTATACTTATCACAATTAAGTGTGGGCTATGCGTATGAATAAAAACGAAATCGAAATTCCTAATTGCTGATGGTGGATGATCTAAATCCAAAGTAGATTCTGTGTATCCGACGGTCTTCTATCCAAATTGACTAGACTAACATACATTGTGCTATGAAGAATATATTATAGTGCATTCCTACAACAATAAAAGATAAACCACTTCATGGAGTTAATAATTAAAACACGTATTTCGTTACTAATCGTGGCATTTCACTCTCTTTCACTTGAAATGAAATTGTAAATTGACATTTGGTGACAGTTAAATAATAATATAACGACAAAAATTAAAACATTCAAGAAATTCAAACAAAAAGCAAATTGCGAGCGTTTCTTACCCCACGTTATTCGCAACTTACTCGTTTAAGAAGGAAAAGAAAGCTAAAAAGGAATGCGATTCCTACATTCATAAAGCAGATTCTAAACCACATCATGTATTTGAACCATTTGCATGACACCTCATTACCTTAACGATATGCAACCGTTTAAACACAATTTCAATTATCTAAGCATGTAGGCAACCTCTTTTCCACTTCTTTCACAAGCTCCATCTGAGAGTTTATATTTATACTTTTACTTTTAAGGAGGAGAAGCATCGCACTTTGTCATATACAGTGAGGTGGTAAATGCCCCCCCCCCCCCCCCTACTTGATAGCTTTTGAATGTTATGAAATAGAGCAATGAACCAAAAACCAAGTGAAATTAGAGACACAGAGAAACAGTTTTACGATTTTCGAAATTTTTACCAACTTATCCAAGATTAATAATTGGAGTACTTACGTTACTTTTTCTATAGCCCTCGTATAAATATTGTGGTTTTATGTGACTTAGGAAGCGATTGCTGCAAAATATGACATATTTTACAATATGACGTTTTTGCGAAATTTAGCAAAAGTGTCTTATCTGTCAGTGTGTGTCATGTGTGTGGGTGTTTATGTTACAGATTACTGTAATTACAGGTTTCTGTACACTGTATCCAAAAAGCGAATACGAGGGCTATAGAAAAAGTAACGTAAGTACTCTACTACTAAATTATTAATCTTGGATAAGTTGGTAAAAATTTCGAAAATCGTAAAACTGTTTGCATTGCCATAAAAGTAATAGAAATATCTTCCAAATGAAATTACTTCCTATTTAAAATTTCAAAGATAGCTACGCCCTCTATTTTACATCAGAAGCCATGTGCGTATCTCTATAAGCAAAAAATCACAAATTATCTCTAATTTCACTTGGTTTTTATTTCATTGCTCTATCTCATACCATTCAAAAGTTATCAGGGGAGGGGGGGCATTTACGACCTCACTGTATGAGCTGGACAGGGGCGCTATTAACGTTCGGCGAATAGTCCCACTAAACAAGAGACCTTTATGAAACATAACAAAAAATTCTTAGGCGTAAAATTTGTAACATATAGCTTGTAACGCATATGAAACGCTTTTTTTAATATTTCTTGGCAACCCAATAAACAAGAAACGTAAATGAAACATAACAAAAAATTCCTTAGGCGTAAGATTTGCAACATATATTTGTAACACATGAAACGTTTTTTTAAAATGTTTACTTGTAACATTTAGGAAATGTATCTTGTGTAACCTAAAGTAACATCGTTATAAGTAGCTGCGCATTGCGCATACACAAACACGGCAAATTTTGAGGGCACCGGGCACCGCTAGCACGAGTAGTGTTTGCGTATGCTGGCCGTTGTAGTCAGATCAGATTGTGGCGAAGTGGCAAACTTATGCTTTTTCTGATTAACATAATGGCAGAAACACCTGAAGCTAAGAATTCGGTAAGTATATTAGGTACATACTTAGTTCAATTATGACTCACATAAAATTTCTCTCAACTGCTCGATATACATAACCTCAACTCATATTTTGCTGGGAAAATAATTTGTTAGCGAACTTAATTCAGACCAATAGTGTAGTAGTATCAAATCATGTTAAAAAAAAACTTTTATAACTTATTAATACCTTATTAACCTTTTAACATTTTTAGCTGCTGTAAGAAAAAGATACCTACTCATGGTTGTTGGAGGTCATTTTAAAGTATACCATAAAGATATGGTTTAAGCAAGCTGATTTGCAGTATACTAGATAGTGCAGTAAGGCAAAATAAGGTGTAACAAAAAAATTAATAAAGACTTTTTAATACAATTCCATTTCCGTTTGTATAATCTACAATACACTGCTACTTACAATTCTGTACCACAGGTAAAAAGTCATAAGTCCATTTTTGCCCATTATGAAGTGTATACGATTTTCTTAATCTGTAATTACAGAAAATAGTATACTAAAACTTCATAATGAGCAAAAATGGGTTTACAACACTTTACCGCCTCTATGGTACAAAAATGTTTCAAATGATTACGTTTATAAAACGTTTCTTAAACTGTTAACAGTTACGTTTCTAAAACGTATTCAAACGCAATGTTTCTTTGAGACGCTTCTGAGGGCGGACATGTCGCAGGTTCTGTACGGTAAACAAAAACGTTTCTGCACGTTACATTCGAAGTTTCAAAGTTAATAATGTTACATCTCTGAAACAATTCTGTTACCGAATTTTGTTTAGTAGGGTCATAGTTCAGCCGAATTAAATTGAGCCTGGTATTCCTTTTCTCGCTTTATTTATGAAGTAATCTTGTAGGAGGAGGTGTAGCTACGCACGAAGCCACAGCACAGATTCATTAAAGATCGGCCAATTGTTATAGTTCAGCCGAATTAAATTGAGCCTGATATTTTTTCCTTGCTTTATTTACGATGTTTGTAAAAGTAATATTAAATCCAACATTACATTTGTATTAGTGAAAATAGAAATAATAAGATCATACTTATTTAATAACTAAAATCCCCACTAAACAAGAGACTTATATGAAACATAACAAAAAAATTCTTAGGCGTAAAATTTGCAACATATACCTTGTAACGCATATGAAACGCTTTTTTTAATATTTCTTGGCAATCTATTCATGCTTCTTTTCTTTTAGCAGTTTTAAAAGTCAATAATCAAATAAAATAGCAAACATAGGTCCTAAAAAACCTAACAATAAGTAAATAAAGTACCTATTCGTCGATAAATAGTATATTATTGAAAAAAATATTCATGTTCGGGGTATTTATTAGTCATTAATTCACAAAATTCCATGCCACAGTAATCGTCGGGTAAGAGACTAAAAGTTTTTGGGATGTGCTAATTTTGTACGACCAATATTTATTCTTATGTAAAAGATTTAAAAGAGTTGCACTAATATTACATCCGCGAGATTTTTTTCTAGGTGTCATATTAAGATTTTATTCCACTAATGCACAAACTTATTTCGATGTCACTGACATTTCTCGCTAGAACACTTTTATTTTTGTTATTTATTAATGTAAATGTTGTTTCAAAACGTCGGACTGTATTACGAATAGGTAGTAGTCGTGCTAAGAATTGATCTTTCGAGATAATTTACTGCAAATAAATCGTGTGTAACTTCTGCTGAATTGTCACCGTAAATTGTTTCTCCTCGGGCGCATAATATTCCTTTTTTTTAATAAAATTACTGACCGCGATCAACTTACTAACCGTTATAAAATTACACACGATTTGCAGTAAATTATTATTAAAAGATCAATTCTTAGCACGATTACTATTCGTAATACAGTCCGACGTTTTAATACATCGTTTAAATTAATAAATAACAAAAATAAAAATATACTAGCGAAAAATGTGAGTAATATCAAAATAAGTTTGTGCATTAATGAAATAAAATCCTAGTATGACATCTAAATAAATTGCTCGCGGATGCAATAATAATAGTGCAAAAGTTTAAACATTTTACATAAGAATAAATATCGATCGTACAAAATTAGCACATCCCAAGAACTTTTACCGACGATTATTACTATCGCATGGAATTTTATGAATTAATGATGAATAAATATCCGAACATGAATATTTTTTCAATAATATACTATTTACCGACGGATAGGTACTTTATTTACTATTGTTAGGTTATTTAAAATCTATGTTTTGTTATTTTATTTGTTTATTGACTTTTAAAACTGCTTTTCATTCTTTTTTTCTTTTGTTATGGCTCTGAAATTTATAGTTCACATTATCTGATGCTTCGATATAAAAATAAGTATTAATAGAAAAGAAGCATATATTTTAGTTATGGAATAAGTAGTGTCTTATTATTTCTATTTTCACTAATACAAATATAATGTTGGATTTAATATTACTTTTACAAATTTCGTAAATAAAACAAGGAAAAAATATCAGCCTCAGTTTAATTCGGCTGAACTATAACAATTGGCCGATCTTTAATGAATCTGTGCTGCGGCTTCGTGCGTAGCTACACCTCTAGTTGTTCCCATTTGCAGTCGCTTAGTCCGACTATCGATAGTTGAAAAAATCGATAACTGTCAGCGAAATTAGAAAAGTGTGAGGCGCGGGAAGTTGTTGCAGACTGGTGTAAATCATATTTGCGTAATCGTGCACAATTTGTTAAAATTACCTGCAGATCCAGTAATACTAGGAGAAGTTTAACCTCAACAATATTGCCAGTAACTATGGGTGTGCCACCGGGTTCCGTGCATGGACCAATTCTTTTCCTCCTATTTATTGACGATATTGTTAGTTTTGTTAATAATTCGTTGTATTTGTATGCGGATGACACATTTCGGTGGTAGCGGGCAAAGATATCTTTAATGTAAACGAAAATGTAAAGAGAGTATTAAAAGAATTAACTAGTTGGTTTTCTAGTAATAGTCTTTTTCTCAATGTTACCAAAACTAATTTAATTTTGGTTCGCTCGCGTCGATTGCAAATCAGCGAAAAAGTAATTGTCGATATTGATGGATTAAAAGTGGGTAATGTGAAGGTCATTAAGGTTTTAGGGGTTCTAGTAGATGAACAGTTAGATTGGAAGGTGGCTTCCAGTAGCCTAAGCAATGCCGACATCAACACTTCCATACCTGAGTCGATAATTCTTGGCATTTAGTCGCACAATGTTCTCCGAGGAGAATTTACTTGTCGGTTCGTTCCAGCTGTATTCATAACTAGTGAGAAAAACATTATACCCGTCGCAGACGTGCTCTTAAATTTTAGGCATGCCTAAAATTAAACGCACCATTAAGAGCACGATGTGAAACCACAGATTTAATGAACGATTTATTAATAAACGATTTCGATGAAAAACACTATTTAGGTAGCTATTTCTCCTAATGAACATATAGCAGTTAGCGAGGATATTTTCTCCCTTTCTTTTATTTTCTCTTCAATGCCAATAGTAGTTTCGCAGAGCACTGCTAAATATTTGATCCAATATTGGAACCGAACTACCTTATGTAAAAATGATTAGAAAAAAGTAATAGAAGAAACACATCCCAGGTAGCACCAAATATTAGTAAAATATTTTTTTGCCAATATATATTTTATATAGGAAGTGACAGATTTTTTTTTATTTCATAAATATTGCTAACTAATATTTCTCGCATATTATCCAATACATATGTAGTATATATTTATTTCTTATATAGGTATAATATTTTTTTCAAATATATATTCCATATAGGAAATGACAGATTTTTTTATTTCGAAAATATTGTAATTAATATATAGAGCATATTGAGAAATACTGGTTTTCTTATGTTGCTTTAATATTGCTAATCCATATACATGTGGATGGTCTCGTGAAAGTATCTGCTATATGATTTTCCATTTGCAACAATAATTATAAAGCATTGATTTAAATATCAGAACTCAAATCTGATCTCAAATCGAATAGGAAACAATTTGGAATCGAGTGTGATTTCAGTTAGGATGTTGACGCTAATAAACACTTTCTAATTATTGCTGTAAAAATTACATATGAGATTATGTCACAACACCATTCCTATGTACAGTAGAAGCTCCAGTATCCGGACTAATTGAAGGCTAACATGGTCTGGATAATGAAAAATCCTAATAATCGAAAAGACGTAAAATATTACATATGAACTTTTTTTGTCAATATAATTCTGGTAATGAGAGATTCTACTGCAAAATAAAAAATATGGATTAACAATATTTAAGCAACACAAGATAACCAGTAATTCTCAACATACTCTACATATTAACAACATACATATACAATAAAAGGGTTAATGCTGGACGGCATACTTCTACAAGACAAAAAAGTGTGCTAAATTTTTTTATTTCAAAGATTAAATAATTCAAATGCACATTACTTAGATATACAAGATTTTGATTGCGCTAGGTATACTGATACTGTCTTTTTAATGATTCATCTGGTACCCTCGTATGTCGATCTCATCCTTGTGGCAACTGGATTAAATTTTATACAACAATTGGACATTGTTTATCAGCAAATATTCCATACCAACAATCGCCTCAAGACGTCTGCAACACATCAACTTTTGTATAAAAACATCTTACTACTCATATACTGTACAACTTACCACTAAAACTGGGGTGCTCGTAGAACTTAGACCGCTGATAGCTAAAATCGAAATATTCACATAATATATAATTTTTGGCAGTATTTTAAACCTTGATGGAAGTTTTTATGCAACTATTGTATTAAGGAAACAAAATTTAAATAAAACAATACAAAACATGTATATAATTATTGCAATTATTGTCTACTTTTAAAAAGCCTTGCCTACCTGTATCAACGCTGTCATAACAGCATTCGTCTCATTCTCGTTGTTTCATCCTTCTGTCATCTTTACTACAAAAAAATCTTGTTAATGTACTGCATCGTGTAACCATTCCTCTTACCATCAATTACTGTTTTTGCTATATTTTGCAATATCCCCAATATGTTCACCGATATTTTGATATTTGTTATGCATATCTCCATTCTGTAGGCTGCTAATTTCATATTTTTTAAGTGTGTGTTTGACCAAATGATACTTGTGACAATTTCGAGTTGGACGACATACCTCTATCCTGTAACATTATTTTTGTAAACAAGCAGTAACACCTGCGTTGTAACAGTTCTTAACCTATTAAATTTATAATTACGACACTTACCAGTTGTCAATTATAACCAGTGCAATGTTTATTCACGACTTCTGTTCTTATAACCCACAATCATGGACCACAAAACTACACACCACTGCTATGACTCCACTCACCACTCACGTGATGCACACGTGCTTGTCGCTTGTTTACGATACGATAAATGCACTAACTCACGTGACTCAAAACAGCAAGTAGGATTGGACAACCGCAGATGAAAAATTTGTAAAACCTAAAGCCAGTAATTTAATAGTTCAAATACTGTACATGCGTTATTCTACTTAAAAATATATTATTAATTCTTTCAATATTACGAACACGAATTATATATAAATGTTTAAGATATTCGATTAAAATGCTGTTAGAAGCCATGAATTAAAATTTTTAAATAGATAACGAAATTATGACCAACCCAATCTGTGCTTTGTTTTTACATGAATATCCCAAAGTGTAACAAAACACTACTTTTGTTGGTTAAGTAAAACCTGATAATATTTATCATGTATGTAGATATAATAGTTGTTAAATATTAAATTCATGTATAAATATTGTGTGCTATACATGATTATATTTCCCATATAAAATAATATTAAATAAATATTTTCGTAAAACCAAAATAAGATATTGGAAAACGATTATAAAATAAATATTCAAAAAATATTTTGCAATCAATATTAAACTCGCAATATTTTATAAATATTGCTTATATGTTGAATGTTAACTTTGGTTTGGGATGTGTGATATAAATATTGTTTCCATGTATAATAATATGATTTTTTAAATATATATGCACAGTTATAAACAAATATTATATAAATGTGTTGTTTATGTTGGAAATATTTCTCATACATATCCCAGATAACAATTTAAGGTTAATACAAGCCTTTTTAAACGTTATTCCGACAAGGGAAAAAGGTTGTCAGCAAGCTTGTTATGGCAAGGGTGTAAGCTTACTGCAAGGTTATGACAAGCTTGCTAGTTGACACAGGACAAGGTTTTTCCCAAGTAAGGTTACAGGTTAAGCTTGTCTGTAAAAGCATGTGATAAGGTTACCATGGCAAGGTTCCCATAAGCTTGTCTGTAAAACGATATGACAAGGTTGGAATAATAATGTTGAGCCAAGCTTTAGAGAAAGCCTGTACAAACCTTGATAAAAGTTTGTAACAATCAAAACAAAATAGGAATTGGATATTAATTTCTTCTTTTTCTTGGTTTCTAGGTCATAAAAATATAGAAATGTACATTAAGGATGTTTCGTTTTAATTTCAAGAGCTTTTTCAAGATATATGTAAAAATATAAATTATAAATGGTATACATTTTTTTATTTAATAACAAAAACATTGTTTACTATGAATTTTGAATTATGATTTTATCATTTATTAAACAATTTACTTATAAGTTACACCATTTACAATTTATATTTTTATATGTATACTTGAAAAAGCTTTTGAAATCAAAGTGAAACGTCCTTATTAATGTACATTTCCATATTTTTGACCTAAAAACCAAGAAAATGAAGAAATTAATACCCAATTCCATTTTGTTTTTGATTGTTGTAAGCTTTTATCAGGTTTGTATAAGCTTTCTCTAAAGCTTGGCTATAGTCAAGGAAAGGAGTTGGGTATATGACCTCTTCTTCATGTGACTTTGAAAATTACTAAAATATTTTAAGGAAAGATATAACCAGCAAGCTGAAACCAAAATAAATTTCGTACAAATAAACTTTATGTAACTTCCAAGTGTTTCCAAAAATGTTTTTTACAAAATTATTGCTAAACAAAACTTAGAGAGAATTTTAGTAAATTAGATATAATTTGCGTTCTTTTTATTATTTTCGGATGCCGTCCATCGTCTCTAAAATATTTTATTGTTTTCAAAATCACATCTGTTTGCATCAAGTAAAATTCATTTAAATAAAATTAGAATTTCAGTATTTAATAATAAAAAAAAACTTCTACATATTTATATATAATATTTAGATTGCGTTTTATATTTATATAGAAACAACACTATATCTATTTTCCGTTGCCATCGTGTTGCCGCGATTCTCTGTAATAAAAAAACGACAACTATTAAAAATTAAACAATACCAGAGATGGGAAGACAAGGGAAACGGCTATCAGTTTTCAAGAGTCGACAAGTCGTCGTGGATATTATGAAAAGTAACTGTTTCCCTCGTTACTACAAAATACAAACTATCTTATTTTTACTATACTTAGTTGTTATAAATAAAATACTCACCAAAAATAATTTTAAGCATTTCAGTCTTCTGGAAAGGGTTTTTTAAGCTTTTCCCTGTTAGAGAATGATTTGCCGCAATATTGTCCTCTAGTGGTTTTTAGGATGTTTGATGTCAAACTCTTAACGTTCCTTCCATGGGTTGATATCAAATATCGAATCTGTAAATTTTTGTTGGAATTAATTCAATAAATGAACATGGTTTCGGACTTAAAAAAACAGGTAATAATTTAAATAATATCAATTACTCACCAACTTTTTTTTCTCCAAGAAGAGTTTTCAACTATTTGATGGTTTACTAATGTCATAGAAGCTTCTATATTCGCTGAAAAAGAATTTCATAAGTTATGAAATTGATTCTCCTCTTAATCCTATTAGTTACATATAATGCCTGTTGTATTGTGGCAGTCTGTTGGGCCAAACCTTAAACCGTATTCATTTTAGTTTCTAAACACTCTGCTATGAAAGAAAAATCTTCTAAGACCTTCCACATACGCCTGGGTTTAATTTAATTGGTGACGCTCATTACTGTAATCGGTTCCTAAAAAATATTTGATAACATTAGAATGATTTCTTGAAATAAGAGATACAAATACATATATATAATATTCTTATTAATTATAACACTAAATTTATATGTGTATTTTTGAATTTATTTAAAAATTCTATTACACTGTCATTAAAACTGAAAAAAACCTCAAACATTTAATTATTCATAATTTCTGAATTATACAAAATCAAATTATACTACAAGCTATTTAGTTAGCAAATATAAACTATAGCTGTATTCTTTTTACCAAAATAACTGTCTTACAAATAAGACTAACTAAGACAGATTATATAAGATTTAACTGAGAAATACTAAGAAAAAATGTTCTATTTGCTTTTCTCTTGTAATAAAAAGAACATAAATTTCCACTTTACCTAAGATAGTTTACGAAAACCTAACCTCTTTAAAAGTAGAAAAGTGGTGCGGCTTAAACATGAATACCATTAATACTTTAAATAGAAACATTTTTCTGGTAATGTTTTCTTTAGTAGAGTAGTGCTGTATATTAAATAATTATTTTTAGAAATACGCTTTAGATGAGGAGAGAAGAAATGTGTGCTAATTTAATTAAACATTAAAGTAATCCACAACTTAAATTTAAGAAATAAAAAGTAGCATATATTTGAAGTTTTATTTATAATTCATCCTTATTTTCTAGAACAGAAAATGCGAAAAAAAATAAATGAACATGAATTCTAAAGTATATGTAACTTACAATAAATAAATAAGCATTTCTATTGAGTCTATTCCGTATAGCAAGCATTTTAGCGATCATTGTTAGAGTTAAGCATTATAGCATGTAATATGTAAAAAAATCTTACATAAATCTTTCTTAACATATTTGTTAAAAAAGATTTACTAGAAGTTAAAAATCTAACAATAATCGGTAAAATGTTTACGATGTCACACGGAATAGACCCGTATATATTGCCATAAACATCATTCGCTAGTATTAGAATAACGTTTCTTAGAAAGTAAGAACTAATGGGTAAGTAAGGTCCTAATCTTTATCAGTATTAACATTGGCAATCTTTTCTAGTGCTGCAACTTTTCTCTCCTCCAGTTTGATTCTCTCCTCCATTAATTGTAATTTTCTTTCTTCTATTGTTTTTTTGTAATTTAACGACTTTTTTAAATCTGTCATCTCTTCCCGTAATTTCATTAAATTCGTTTTCTTTTTCTTCTGTGGCTCCTGTATTTCTTCTGTTCTGGTATTATTTAATGTTTCATTGTCAAGATTGTTATATCCCCTTTCTTCCAATTCATTCGCTTCAACCTGATCATTATCACATTCTATATCTACAGATAATGAACTGCTTGGAGAACTAACATTATTTCACTGCTATTCACAGAATGTGGTGAAGAAATATTTGGGGCTGTACCGAGTATCCCATCGATTTCTTTGAAAAACATAAATCGTGTAGGAGCTCTTCCAGTCCTCTTTTGATTATCTTTCGTAGTTTTATAAGTTTGAACGAGATTGAACCACTTCTTTTTGCAGGTATCAGCTGTGCATTCAATTTTTTGACTTATTAAATCATTTGAAATGTTTTTCCATACATGTTTGCGTTTGCTTACGTTGATGTAAATCGTCTTTGTAGGTGTCTACCGACATTATTAGGCTTAAGTGTCTTCATATGTCCACATATGTCTTTCTATGCGTCCTGTCAAATCGGCCTGCTTCTGGAGCGTCTAAAACACAAATACTTCTCTTAAAGTTTCTTATTTTAAAACTAGTTTTAATTACAAAGTCACAGTAAATATGAAGAAACTTAAAAATAACATTAAATTAATTGATTGCTTGTGCCCATCAAATAATTTGTGTATAACTCTACAAGAAATCAAAACTTGACAATGTGATACAATAGAACAAGATAGCAATAGTTTAAATAATACCTTCTCTTGTTGATTGTCACTCTCCAAAGGAAAAAGCTCAAAAATATGTTCGATTCTTTCTTTTGATACGTATACAAGTTCATTATCTGGAACAAAAGTGAAGTTTATGTCCCTGCTTTAATATTAGATTTAAGATATTATTCTTTTCCACAACTATCCTAATTTGTGCTTACCGGAAATTCGTTGAAGAAGCACTTGCCCATTTTTATTTGTAATGCACACATTATTTTCATCAGTGATTATCTTATGAGAATGACTTGAAATTTCTTCTTGCCACATTTTCACCGCTGATAAAATGATGATCAGTGATAAGCTGATAAGTGAACTAAACTTAAATCAACTAAACCAAAGCAATACCGTCGAACATAAACTTAACATACACCTAACCCCAAATAAGTTGAAGGAACGAACTCATCTATGCTAAGTACTAAGTCAGGTAAAACGCAAGCTGAGTGAAGGGTAAGGAGGGGCGGATGCTGTCTGATTTCGTCTAAGTTCAAACTGAGTATTCAGCAGTAAAAAGAACAACCTTTTTAACTAAGCTGTTAAGACGAACTTAGAATCTTACTTTAAAGTGGTAAAAAGAATACAGCTTATAACTTTTTAAACTAAGTGCATTGGCTTATGCGCTTATGGTGTAGAAAATTAGGTTAGAATTATATGCAATAGTTGGGGCAATTGGGGCAGACACAGTTCAAATTCATCGGTTAGAATTATAAACTATTGATATTCTTGAAGCAACAACGCATATCTAGTAAAAGATATAAAATTAGGTAATACTTACTTTTGCATGAATGATGTTTTAAACTATTATACACTGAAACAGCTCAAACGCGTACACCACAACTGGACACAACAAATAATGGCGGTCGATGACAGAATAGCGGAATGGCGGTTAAATCAAAAAAAAATCAATACTCGATAAACGATTGACGCCGAATCACTCCGGAAATACACGAAGTCACCGTACCTTGATATAATAACTTTGCCGCAACCTTGCATTAACCCCAGCATTAACCTTTTACTGTTAAGTTTGTCTGGACAAGGTAAAGTTAAGCAAGTGGCAAGCTTATCGTAAGCTTACGTGTTATCTGGGATAATATTTGTAAAATATAAAATAGATATATTATAAATATTGTGTGCTACCTGGGATATGATCAAGTCTTCAATGTCTTCATGTGGGTTTAAACGAGAATTCCAAGGTCCGCAACCTCCTTGGCGCTTCTGTATTTAAAGTACACTAAACTAACTATTATTATTAATAAATAGTAAATTTTATTACTGTACAACTTCAATCTTTATAAACAAGTTGTATTAAATACTAGAAAATTTACATAAATTCTAGAATAAAGAACACTCTTCTATCTAAACTAAATTGAAAAATAAAAGCATAAATATGGAAAACAAAAGAGTCCTAATACCCTTTCAAAGTATAATTTAAAAATAAGAATAGGAATTCTTTCTTCTACAATATTTTTACAAAAAAAGAATTCTTAAGCAGTAAACAGCATAATATACAAAAAGCCATTGTATATTTCAAAACCAACGTCATGCGGTTTATTTATTAAACAAACGATTTAATCTACAGTAGTCCTTTTGATTCACTCGATCCTAGCATATACATACATAATATATACAGGGTGTATCAAATAAAAATGTAAATTTTGCTTGGTTAACTACACCACATATAAAGCACAAACCCGCTGAAACCGGATTTCATCATTAAAAAATAAAAAAAAAGTAACATTTAGAGCCAAAAATTCTTTAGTCCGGGCCTGATGCAAGGAAACGTCATGTTAAGCACCCGCTAAACGTGGTATTATGTATAAATACATTGCACTCATTTAGTATTATTCTTAATGGTATGCCGTAAGTTCATTTAATGTCATTCTGAATAAATAAAGGCCCTTGTAAAAATAGCAAAACTGAGGGATTTTAAATGTCTTCTTTTTATAAAATAAACATTCCTTATTTGTTAAGAGCATTCTACGTAAGTCTACAAAGTATTGTTTTTTGTTAAAAACTCGAACGTCTTATTCAGGATGTTTCCTGAATAAGACGTTCGAGTTTCACCGGATATGCGACTTCAGTAGTTACAAAAAACGTAAATATTTTTCTTTTGCTTTATCGAATCGAGAGTTAGTTGTTAATAAACGGTACCACATGAATCTGAGTTATTTCTTTTGGATTTATTTAATCAAATAACGCAAAATGAATTGAATCGAATTACACAGAAATAAATGTAGATACAGAAAATTTGCAAACACGCCTTTTTACTATGATGTCGCGCGAAAATGAATCGATACATTCCCACGCTTTTGCCGATGCATCAAGCTTCGATTTTCTTTATATGAAATCATGATGGTCCGAAAAGGATCGTTTTTTCGAGACGGTAAGAATTTAAATAAAATGTTCGAAGTGGCTTACACTCCAAGCGGCGATCCACACAAAACTAACAGCGGTAATGGCTGAATGATAGTGATATGTGGGGGTATACTCGGGATAGCATTTAGGTTGGGCACAAGTGCGGCTCTAGCCCACGGCATTTACAAAATATTTTTTTTCTCGTTAATGCTTACAGATAGACCCCCTGTGCATTAAGACTTTTTGATCGTATATGATTACAGCTGCTACATATTATTATATTTACCTCTGTATCTGATACATCCTGTATAACCTATGTATACGCCTGTTTTAAACGGAAGAATTCAATTTAGGGAAAAGATTTCAGAACCTAAACTACTCCAAGTATTCCTTTAACGTTTTCGAAAAATTTCAGCACTAATAAGATGTAAAATAATGAATTTTCTCATTATATGAACAGGCAAAATACTTCAACCATCTGACCATCTGTACCTCAACCTTGGAAGTTTATGGCATCTCCGGTAAAACAAAAAATGTATTTGAATAAGTATGTATTTATTGTTCAAAAGTACTTTATTTGTGTATTATATATATATAAAAATTTCTACGCTATTTTCACTAGATACTGTTCCCTTATATTATGAAAATTTTATTCTTTGTAGTCTTACATAGAAGCGTTTGGGCATTAATTTAGAAACTATTGCCATGAAATATTAAAAAAAGTGTTTCATATAAGTTACAAAGTATATGTTGCAAATTTTACGCCTAAGAAGTTTTTGTTATGTTTCATATACGTCTCTTCCCACTAAACAAAATTCGGTAGCAGAAATGTTTCAGAGATGTAACACTAACTTTGAAACTTCGAGTGTAACGTGCAGAAACGTTTTTGTTTGCTATACAGAAGATATATAAGCTATAACAGCGACATGTTCGCCCTCAGAAGCGTCTCAAAAGAAACGTCTCGTTTGAATACGTTTCAGAAACGTAACTGTTAACATTTAAGAAACGTTTTATAAACGTAATCATTTGAAACATTTTTGTACCATAAAGGTAAAGTGTTGTAAGCCCATTTTTGCCCATTATGAAGTCTAAGTATAACATTTTCTGTAATTGCAGATTAAGAAAATCGTATACACTTCATAATGGGCAAAAATGGACTTATGACATTTTACCTCTGTGGTACGGAATTATAAGTAGTTACAGGTGTAGCTTATACAAACGGAAATTGAAGTAAATATTAAAAAAAGCGTTTCATGTAAGTTACAAATATATGTTGCAAATTTTACTCCTAAGAATTTTTTATGTTTCATTTACGTTTCTTGTTTACTGAATTGCCAAGAAATATTAAAAAAGCGTTTCATATAAGTTATAAGGTATATGTTATGTATATTTTACGCCTAAGAATTTTTTTGTTTCATATACGTCTCTTGTTTAGTGGGAGTAATCCAATAATGTAGATAATTAGGATTAGAAATGTCATCTTAGATTTTAATAATGAATATTAGGGGTTCAGGAATGCTTTTAAAATTTACAGAAACTAAACAAGACTTCACAAGCAGAGTAACACATTTATTCATGTATGCCAAACATCTAACTTGCTAAGATTAGATATTCAGTTATTATAAATTATGACTAACGATTTAAATGTTATAAAGAAAGACAATATTACTTACCTACACTGTAATATAAACAAAACCTGTGCGTAAACCAACGTAACAACAGATAAATACAGCGCATTCAACAATGGTCGTTTTTCGACTGACGACGTCACGACAGGTACGCTGAACAATGAGTATAAACACAACCTACATTCAGCTCGGCGACTTTCGACCTCATTCAAATGGTCATCCAGTAGATATCCACAAGATATCTGCTACAGAGTTCATGTACTTATCAATAACTTCAAAACAGGCAAATTACTTCTATTTGTGTATTAATTTTTATGTTAAAATTGCGATAAATATGTTTCTATTAATTTTATAAAATAATAATTGTAATAACTCCAAAACGAATATCCCATGGATATATATCCAACATCTGTAATGGATATGAACATGTTTTGGTGATTGGGACATCCAGTGGATATCTGTCGGACGAAGTGGGAAGTAGTTTTCTAGAACATAATTATATATGTGGCGCAATTTTTGCTCCGCAATGACCTATTTCTGTATGCGTGTAGGAAGGGGTGTCAAGTAATACATATAATGATTTACTACGCTATTTTTTAGGGTAATAAATGTAATTTGCGCAATATTTACTACTTTTACTGCGTTATAATGCGCAAAAGATGAAAAAATGGTTACTGCGAGATGATTAAATGTTTTATCCATAAAAATGATTGTCTCATTAATCTGCCCTACCTGTGCATCTTAAGTCGAAAAATAGAAGTGTTTTTTTAATGCAGATAAACAAAGGGTGCATTGAGCTACACGTTTTCCATTATCTATTTTCTTATTTATAAAACTCAAGTGTTTTTAAAAATTGTGGCATTTGCTGCCACATTGGCTGTGTGAATTCATTTTGCTAACAAATATCCAAACAGTTAGATACACTGCAAACATTTAAAGCTATTTTTCGCGACATAACCTAGCTGAAAATTATGTTGGATTATGTATAAACCTAGCGTTTTCGCGAACGATGCCTCGTAAGGGAAATACATATGGCGTCATCTCTCAAACACAATCTGTCATAAGCTGGTCCCAAGGAGTGTATGTTGGATTATGTCAAGTAGAAGAAGAAATGGTCGTCTCGGGTCGTGTAATCACAGTTTTGGCGGATAATTATTGGAGGTGGGGGTATAATCTAAGATAAATTTAGATTATGTCGCGGAAATTCGCCTTTAGTCACCTAACGGACAGGTAGATTTAAAAAATATATATATAAAATAGGTTTATATGAATTTGAATGACACGATCTAACCAGCTTGAAACAGACCACATGACAAAATTGAACCAATAACAGAATTTACTGCGTGAGTCGATCAACCAACCAATTACTTCAGTGTAATTTTTGCGAACCGCCCTCTCTTGTGCTAGCTCCTCGCAGAAACCTACAAACCGTCTGAAACCGTAGCCAGTTCAGAAGTGGCTCACCCCTTGTCTGCAATAAATAAATAAATACGAAGCGTGCTTCATCGCATCAAATCATGGAAATAGCAACGTTAGTTTTGTACTTATATATGTTGTAGGTGTATTTATCGGTATTTTTACAGAAAATAAAAGCTTATTAATGATTAATTTGTAACTTGCAATGGTACTATTGATACTATTTTTAAGCAGTGAGGTTGATCACTGTGTAAATAGGTATCAAGTCTGTCACACTTTACTATAGTAGAAATACGGAAATAAAAACCTGTTTTGGTATATGTTCATTATATATTACTATATTATATACAATATTTATATTTTACAGATACTCATTGCATCCAGAAGCTAAAAAATATTACAATTATTATTAAAATTGCTATTACCATTATAAATAAGTTATGCTTAACTTAATGAAATACATTATAAATTTATTCATAGTAGTCAAATATTTGGAATATTACATTAGTTATGCTTATATTTTAAATTAGCTCCCTAACAGTAAGTTCCGGATAGGATACGGCCCAAGAGCTATTGTTCCGATAATTTCTATTTTTTCCCAAACGTTTTTTTAGTAAGATACCATCACAGTCATTCACAGGGAAGGTTTCAAGTTATCATCCCAGTATCAACTTGAACATACAATGAGTCGGATCCGATCTGAAATTACCTTGCATCGGCCAAAAGTAGATCTTACCGTTGGAAAGTTAATATAAAATAGAACACTTGTAGCGTGGGACGTCAGTGATCAATAATAAGCCATTTTTCAGATAATTGTTCTACTTGCTTAGTATGAAGCGGGTTCCTAACACGCACCTTTATTTCCAATTTGCCGCCGACCTTTTTCCGACCATCCATTAACTATAAAATAAATTAAATTATTACAGCTTTGAATACAAAATAGCTCACAAAAATGAACGTAATCTTATTCGCCTATCATACAATGTCAACGCTCCTGTACGGAGTACATCAAATTCGAGTTAATACTACAGTAATGATAGTACAATTGTCGCCAAATATTATAGGGACCTTTAATCAGACTTGCCATATATGGGTCTACTAAGCCACGAGTCGGTGCTGAAAACTCAGATATTTTGAGATAAAACATGTTTTATGAGGGCATCTGTTTTACAAATACTTAAACTGCAATGAACATAAAAGCATTTGTTACGAAAATTTGGATTTGGTAATTAGCAATTAAATTTGTAAAATACATAACATTCGAAACTAGAAGTTTTCATTCAAAATTAGAAATAAAGATATAATTAGAGATGCCCAATTGCGCAATAGGTTACATAAATCGCTTTCGGACTGTAAAAAATTAGGTTAAAGTTATATTATTTGTAATGTAAATATACTTGATTAGTTGTAACAGACACATTAATATGAAAAATTGCAACCCAAATTAATATTTCTATAGAAATGTGAATTAGTATCTAATCTAATTAATAAATTATTAGAATTATTAATAATGTGAACTTTTGTTTTATTTATGTAACATTTTCGCCCGCAGTTACGGTAAATTTAAACTGCCTATAACGTCAAAATATCTGATTTCCTTTGTAATTGTTCCTATTACACTGAAATCAAGTTTTCTACACCACCAGTATGTAAATTTAGCAACATTTTGTAGCGTAAAAGCAACTCTGATAAACTAATATGGAGTTGCGCATCATCTAACGTCAGCCAGCCAACCTTGCTACTAAGTGTTGCCAACAATAACCATCTCTGGTTATTATTGACACCCACATTTTAACCTTCCAGCGAGCGCATTGGCGTTATTTACACTGCCACTTCAAAAAAATCAGATATGTGCTTTCTGTCACACAAGATTGTTTTACATAAAATGTTTTACGTAAATACTGCCACGCACCGCAGACAGTCAATTTTACGCGCCCACCCGAATTAAACCATATGTGATTAAACAAAAAAAGTAAAAATTGTTGGTCACACAGTAAACAAGTAAATAAAAAAAAAACATTTTAAACAGAAACAAGCGAATATTACATTCAATCGAAAGTTCATAGATTATAATTCGCTATGAATTGGCAACAGAAATCTGGATCGATTCATAAAATCCACCCGGACGCCAACAAAGAGCACAAATCCGGGCAAACCCGGACGTTTGATGAGACCAAAGAATTTTATGTTTTTGCAGTATCTCTGTGGCAGATATCTTAAGTGTTTATGTAATTGTTTTTATGATTTTGCAATCGTTTATATACATACTTTTTGACGATCTATTAAATTTTTATGCATTTATTGCGATAAGTGGTGTGTAACTTGTAACGGTTATTTTTTTATGTTTGTTAGTTAAAATTTAAGCAATCTTTTTTTTCCGACTTTTCATTTATTAGTTCGCAATTATGCGAATTAGCTTTTCTTAACTTTCACATTTTAAAATAAATAAAGTTTAGGCACAATTGCAGCAAAAAATATTGGGATCCAGATGACTCAACCTTACCAGTCATGCAACAAATATTAAACTGTACCAGATACGGGTACCTTCAGTACATAGTGAATACGACAATATTTAGAACTTTGAAATGCAAATGAAGGTTATCAGAAAAGTAAATTACCCCGGCGATTTATTTTGGGTAAATTAGAAATTTAGAAAATCGTGCATGCAGTTTTATGCATTATCATGAACGGGATGAACATATATTTGTACATAAATGTAGCAAGTACACACACATGTACAACATGTAGATAACAATCATAAGTATTTTACAAAGTATTGCTTCATGATTTTTCAGTGTTTATTTACAAAAAACTACTAATACAAACGAAGGTATAAAATCCAATTGCTGGAGCGTGTATCCTATTTCGAAAAAAATTATGTTTTCTTTAATAACCTTTGTTTACCACTCAGAAGTATGTAATATAATATTTCCATCATCACTTTTGCACATTACGAAAACCCCAATGGCAATAAGAGCCCGTTCAATGTGAGTCTTCTTTCTTCTAGTTGCTAGTTAGAAGTTTTTGGCGTTCACGGAAACTTCTAGTTTTAAAAATTTGGGTTTGCAGTAGTTTGATATTTATTCTCTTTCTAAAATATTTTCACTTTGAATTTATGACTATGTTCTGGCAAAAATAGTTATAATTTTGATTTCTTTGACAATTAGCATTAAAAATTACTTAGAGACAACAAAACTTTGTGTTTTTACATCCGAATCTTTTAATCCATAACAAACTGGGGCCTATTGAGGGCGGGCAAACACTAGCATAACGATAAGCAATGTTTTTATTTACAGTTTTATTAGATTTATTTAGCATGTCACTCTTTTTTTATAATTTTATAGTAAATGTCGCTCAAGGCAATTAAAATTGACGCACTATCCATGGAAAAGCTTGCGATATTGAAACCGAATCGCTGTTGCTCAATCTACGTTGAACTGAATTTGTGCTGACCTTCTTTGATGAGAACCTTTTAATTTTATTAATTTTTATTCATGCTATTTCGTAAATATTGAAAGGAATAAGTGGAATAAAGTTGCAGCTATTAAATTTTAGTAAAAATAAAATTAAATTGTGTTAATCTTTTGCTCATTCTCTTTGAAATTTTAATCAATTACATATTACCTTTAAGTCCCCCAAACGTTTGTGCCAAGTTTGATCATAAAAATCACATCTCCTCTTGGTGTTGCAATTTCCATGTAATGTACTAAATTCGTTAACTTCGTTAATATTTATTCTTTGAGAAAAATCTTGCAGAAGTCTAGCAATTAAAATTAAATGACGTTAAACTACACCATTTTCTTGTTATTGCTTTTGTTTTTTAAAGTTATAATGTCATCGATATTTTTTTATTATCATTAATTAAATTTCGAATATTAAAATCTTTAAATTTACGGAATGAATCTAATTGTCGTTATTTGTTTGGTCTAGAGTAAAATTTTCTATTAATAGAAGTGGTACAATTGAATGAGAAACAGACTGATGATTGGTTATGGCCTTTGTGAAGGCAGAATTAGATTAGACTGCATGAGTTCGACGCTGGACACAATGAGCGTAGGTTATGACGTGATTATTAAGAATATACTTTTTTTTAGTGAGGTTATGAGTAATATTCTATTTATATTTTATATGTTCAATTCCAGCGGCGACTAGTACATAGTACATACCTTACTAGGACGGCTCTGACAATAAGATCGAAATATCTCCGATCGAGTATCTTCGTATAATTTGGTAGCATTGCGTATTATTATATGAGAGCATACGAAGAACTGCGTTCATTGTCAAGGCTCCCCGGTGACGTATGCACCAGTCGCTGCTGCTTAGTTCCCACTTACATGCACATTTTTGCATGGAAAATATAATACAAAGAAATACTTACATCAAAGCTATCGTGTATTTCGCATTGTGTTTCTAATGGCAGCAGCTTCACAGACACGGACCCCAGAAGAGTATCAGAACGGAAGAAACCGCTAAAACAAGAAAACCAGTTGCTAGCAAAGCAGCTAGCACACCCCCATCTTGTATATTAAATACAAGTAGTACACACTTCAAATTTTTAGCAATAAATGAAATAAAGTACAGATAAACAAAATTGCTATAATGAATGTGGGTGTGCGTTAACTAAGAAGAAATTGAAGGCATGCAAAAATTAAGATGAATTTATTGTAATAAAAATAACTTCAATGTTTAAATATATCTGCTAGCTGAAAATCAAGTTGGTAAATTATATAGTTATTACCACTCTCAATTTATTGTATAAAGTTTTGGGATATGATTTTTTTTCGATTTGATCGATAACATTACTTCTTAAAATTCAGTATTAAAAACAAATCTACCTCTACAGTTCTATTCTTCTACGATCAGGTTAGGAACATAGACGGGCATAGAGTCCGATATTTAGAGAAGTATACATATGTCAGGCGATCGTTAGATAAGCGAACAACTATTATCATGGTAGAGTTGAATAAAACAACAGTTCGAATTTGGCATAAAACTATGGTACTCAAGAGCACAGATCTATCTCTACATTAGGGATTTACATTGGAGTGTAGTAGGTGTCATTCATCGGCATGAGCCGAAGGCGCACGACATTTATATATAATAGATTTTTTTTGTCGAGAAAAAAAAATTAAAAAACGCGCCAATGTAACATTCTATAGATATGGACTGGTGCCACTACAATTTGACAACTGAACTCAGTCTTAAATCTATGTCAAAGAGATTTTAGTGATGATGATTTTTCGCCAATAACCATTAAAACAACAATAAAAATACCTGTAAATGTGTTTTTTTTTAAATAAATTAAAGCATTTTCTGCATATTTTGCATTGGAAGTAACTGTGAGATGGGAAAAAAAGGCCGTACACTTTATCGCACTAGGGCCGTAAAATAAACCTACTCTTGTACTCAGGTGCGTACCCAAGGGTGGGGTGGGCTAATGGGGGTAGTAGTTCGAGGGTTTAGGATCACATGAACGTAACTACAAAAATGACCGATTTGAGCTGTGTACACCGTTTTATTTATACTGCTTTACTGCAAGTGCAGTTGTCTTCCATTGCAAGTTAAAATTGAAGTAATTTCTTTAATTTGCATTTTTCTCAGAACTTGAATTTTGTAGTTACGTTCGTGTGATCCTAAACCCTAGAGTTTATTTTAAAATTAAAATCTCACATCTAAAGAAAACAATCATTTCTTCTTTTTTTTCCTTTTTTATGTAATTACCCCTCCCATGGCGATACTATAATTTTAATTTAAGATTAAGTATATCTAAAAAACAGCTAACCTTTGTTTTAGTTAAAATAAAAATACCATTTTGTTTAATAATGATTAGAAAGCACTAACACAATAAAAGTTTTTTTTTTGTTTCGAGCGCAAACAACAAATTGAGATCTGCCATCGTGGTCTTGATATTATAAAATACCTACATTAACATAGTAATTTATTTGAACTCTCCTGTATGCGGCTTCCAGTTTACATACGGAAACGCCTAGTATATTCCCGGTATTCACAAAAATTGAAACTCCCATCTTCAGCAGGCTTAACAACCGAACAAACTAACAAAACTAATATGAGGAAGATGAGTAAAATAAACGGAATTTTATTAGTTACCAAGCATAATAAGAATGTTATGAGCAAATTCGTACTGGACTTACCCCTTTGAATATACCTCAAATTTAATGGAATGGCGTTTAAAGACTCTGAGGCATGTTCTTGCCGTTCTTTGTATTGGAAGTGTAAATACAGAATTATATTCTGGATTATTTGTATCCCTTACAGTTGAAGTTTTATCCTTTACGGGCTCTTCCTGAAAAATAATTGTGAAACGTATCATATAAAAGTTAGGTCCTGGTGATTGCGGGCCTTGCCCTGTTTTTTCACTCGTCACAGGTCGTTAACTTTAATAATAACTTTTATTTTTATTTAGAAACTATCAAAATAAGCAGTAAATAGAGAAGAATAAAGAATAATATTTTTGGTTGACAAGTTGCGTTTATAGTTTAAATAAATAATCAAATTATGACGATTTCCGTAATATTTTATTCTTATGTGTAAACGAGATTATTTGAAAACCAATCAAAAGACTGATTTAAATCACTCTTCCTAATTTTGAAACAAGGTATACAAGCATAAGCATGCGCTCCACAAAACGATATATATAACTAAATGATATACGGCGATATAAATTCTATGCGAGTAGTTCATAATGTTAATAGAAAATGAAAAAGTCCTCTTTCACGGGAACTCTTAAATGTATGTAAAATGTGCGACGGTTTCGAGTTTAACATCATGAGGCCGGAGTTCTAATAATCAGTTTAAGAATTGTCAAACTATAAAATAGGGCCGGGTCCTTTAACAACTTACACAAAAAGCCACTTAAAATTGAAATTTATTTATTATTGATGATAAACAGTGAAGAATTATAGACGATTCAACTACTTTTAAATTCCTATATTTGACACCTCTATTTATAATCATTAACTGTTTTTTTTTTTGTATACATGACAACAACACAAACACTTGATTCTACATTATCCTTTTTGTTGGAACATACTGCCATTAATGTATTTAAACACTTTCTCTTGTTACAATAAAATGAATAATGTAGAAGAAACTGATTATAGTAATCCCATTTTATCACACAAAATCTTCAAACGAGTCCTGGTTAAAAGTTTGGTCATTATATCTACAACTTGATGATTTGTTGAAACCTGCTCAACACCTACGCTTCCTACAGCTAGTTTTTCACTAATGAAAAAATACTATATTGCAATATGTTTAGTCCGACGATGAAACTCAGAATTCTGTGCTAACTTCACTACTGCTGCATTATCGATTTGTAAAATAGGCATATTCTTTAGCTATGTGATTTCATTAACAAATCTTGTCAACCAAATAACTTCCTTCACAGCCTCGTCAGCAGCTATTATTTCAGCCTCCGTAGTGGAAGTTTCCACTAAAGGTTGTCGCTGGCTCAACCAAGAAATAATTCCTCCAGCGTTATTGATGACAACCCCAGATGTCGAGCGACCTGTCTTGATACACCCTCCAAAATCTGCATCGCTGTAGCACTCCAAACTATCACCCTTTGTTTTCAATACCACGTACTAAAAACTCTTTTTAATCTCGTTATATCTTCAGCAGTGGGATTTTCAAGGGTTCTGGACAGGATACTTATACTGAACGCCAGATCAGGCCTGTTCCAAGCATGTGATACATTAGCGTTCCAGCAGCTTCTCTGTATGGAAACTTCTGCATTGTGTGGTCTTCTTTCCCTGATTGTTGAACCTCTGAGATCTTCAACATTGGAGTAGACACAGATTTGGATTCTAAAAAATTGAAACGCTTCAAAATACTCCTCGCGTATGCTTTTTGATGAATTTTGATATCACCATCTTCATCTCTTTCAATTTGTAAGCCTAGGAAATAGGCAGCTACTGACGTGGTGATCTTGAAGTCTTCTTTCAATTTCTCAAAGAAAATCTCCAAATCAGTCTGATCTGTAGCCGTAACCAATCCATCGTCCTCGTATAAAGCCACCAACAATTGCTTGCATGATTCATCTTAAAACCAAGATGGAGTAGAAAATCCCCGAAACGCTTGTTCCAGCATCTTGGAGCTTGTTTTAGCCCATACAAACTCTTTTTTAACTTGCATACCTTGCTAGTGCCATCTTCGTAACCACTTGGTTGTACCATATAAATTGTTTCCGCAAGTTCTCCGTACAAGAAGGCCGTTGATACATCAAAGTGTGCAAGATACAATCCCTTATTTACAGCAACGCTTAAAACAGATCGAATAGTTGTCATTTTTGTTACTGTACTGAATGTTTGACTGTAATCAATACCCTCACGTTGACTGAGACAAGCCTTGTATTTGTTTATACTGCCGTCTGCATTAGTTTTCAGTGGGTAAACCTACTTACATGGTATCGCCTTCATACCTTTTAGTAGTTCTACAAGTTCCCAAAGTTGTACTCTCCTTCAATGAACCTATTTCCTTGTCCATTGCTGGTTTCCACTCAGTGCTGTCTTCATGTGTAATTGCTTCTTCGTATGACTCAGGAACTTTACTTTCATTAATAAAGTTTTCTACTGTCATCGCGTAATCATTTAAAAATGATGGCTTCTTCAAAGCTGGGCGATCTCTTTAACGAACACACCTTGTCCTTCTTCGTGAATGTCTTGATCTTCATCATCTATTTCTATATCGGTTCTGCTTTCATAGTCGTTTTCACTATTTTCTTTCATGGACTCTTTATCACTCTCTTGATATTCGTCTTGAACTGCTTCCTCTTCCTTTTTCACATCTTGAATTGGTAGTTTAATACGTTCAATACAGCTTCCTGGTTTTTCTTCAAACTGGACGTCCCCTTGACAGAACAACTTTGTGATCGTGTTTAATCCAAATCCTGTAACGTTCGTCACCATCATATCCTATGAGGTGCCCCATTATAGCTTTCTTATCCATCTTTCTTCTCGTTTGCTTGGAATGTGAGCATAACACGTGGAACCAATGATCCTAAGATGTTTTATTCCAGGTTTTTTACCTATCCACAATTTGTGAGGACTAACACCTTCTACAGATGATTTTCCTGTTCTGTTTAAAATAGCAGTATTAACCAATTCAGTCCAAATTCCTTCAGGATAATTTGCTTCTGGACTTGAATACTTCAATGTTCTGGCCTTTTCTCAACTATGGTTCTATTATCTCGTTCGGAGATACCATTCTGCTCTGGAGTATAAGGTGCTGTAAGGCGTTGCTTTATCCTGTTTGCACGTAAAATAGATCTAACACCTTCATTATCGAACTCCCGACCATTGTCACTTAACATTTTTTGACTGAATGTCCTAACGTCTTTGTCCGCCTAAAAAAGTCATTTAAAACTTCACTCACCTCTGACTTCTGTGCAAGGAGTAACCGTAGCGAAACTTTGTATAATTGTCTTTAAACAAGACAAAATAGCGCTTCCCTTGGAATGACTCGTCAAAAGGTCCGCATACATCGGTTGATATCAGCTCACCAAGCTCTGTTGACTTCTCTCTGGTGCCAAAGGGGTAAACGATGTGCCTTTCCATACGTACAAGGTTCACAAATCTCTGCCTCTACCTTGAAATTAATGTTAAAATCTCTCTTGAGCTTTGCTTTGACGCGACGACCCCATCTTTCATGATAAAGTTGCAACAAATCAGGTTTATCCTCAATGACGAAGTTTACATTAGCAGCGCGTTTAGGAATTAGCGGTTTAATTGCCGCTTTATACAAAGTACCGTTTACTTTACGTTTCCCACATAATATTACTCTACCGTTAATTTTGAAAGTACAGAACGTACTTCAAACGTGTTTTTGTCATTACGATCTTGTGCCGCTAAAACAGAAAACAGATTTTTTGAAATTGTTGGTACATACCAAACGTCATTTAACGTCGTTTCTTGACATCTATTTCCGACAGTTGACAAGATTCGTATTGTTTCTTTTCCTATTGCACTTAGAGATTCTTTTCCAGCAGTCTTGATTTGTTGACATTTTGTCAAATGCTTTGTCGCGCCATTATCTATCTACCAATTGCTATCATCTACTTCCATAGAACAAGCCTCATTGCAAAGAGTTAGTAGTGACACGTTTGTTGTCACTGTTTTGTCCTCATTCTTGTTCACTGTTGCATTTTTGGCCGGTCTTCCATCAGCAATCCACTTTTGGCACTGTTTGATCCAATGACCCTTTTTCTTACAGTAATGGCAATTGCTTTTATATTTAAACTTCTTTTTGGTTATCCTTTCCATGTTAGACTTCACCACTAATGCTTCTTGTTCAACTTTTTCATTACTTTATGAAAAATTTCTTTCAAACATGCACAACTGTGTGTGTAATTCATCCAACGTTCTATTATCATCTTTTGACAACAACAATCAGCTCGTTTTAAATGTTTCAAAATTTCTTAGTGAAATATGTAAGATTTTACATACCAAAATCAAATCAAGTAAAACAGACTCCTTTTTTGCTTTTAGTCCATTGTTTAACTCATTCCACAGACTTCTTAACTTTTCAATATGTCTTGACACATCATTTGTTGATGTCCAACAAAAAGAGAACAAATCGGTGCATATTTTAAATAGACCTTTGGACGATGCTTCAAAATTTTGCTTCAAAGCTTCCCACGTATCATGAGCCGTTTCTGAGTCCATAATCTTCTGATATACAGGATCTGTTACTGCATTCGTTATAATAGACTTTGCATCACTATTTGCTTTTCTATACAAATCTGATTTTTCTTTGTGTGCTTTGTTAAAGTTACTTAAGAACTGTTCGAAAATTAGATAATGGAAAATGTGATTATTCCATTAATCAGTGCATGTAAGATTTCCGGCAAAAGTTTCCTAATCTGGCAGTTACTTAAGCACAGCTTCTAAGTCATGTTCATGTTTGTATTGACAAATTTCGTGCAACTGGGGCAGTAACTTATAAACCTAGCAGTGGTGCACCACGAACCGTAAATTACGTAGAGGGTATTCGACGTCGAACCGATATTTTAATATTTTTTGCACACATTTTTGTGACATGCAAACTATCAAATAGTGCTTTCCATTCACTCATAAAAGCAGTTCGGTAGTACTTCCGGTGTACTCTAACTGCAATTTAAGCGTGCCTTTGAAAAGGAGCACGAAACTCCCAATGTACTCAGTTTTACCTCCCCTTTTCCACTTATGCACTAACTTATTTGCTAGTGTTTCGTGCTCTACACGCCATTTATGACAAGGTTAGAAAGCTACAGCGACTTTTCTAAATTATTTGTGGAAAAATGTTTCTTTTTGCTTTGGTAAATTAAATGATTATTATTATTATTATAAATTAAATATTACTATTATAATCATTGTAAGATTTTTTTGACATTTTGAAGTAAGATTTCCTTGCGGTCACTATTTGTTGTTTACATCAAAATCTGATTTTTAGGTTAGGTTCCTTTCCCGCCTCTCTTTACAATTTAAAAGCACTAAAAGTGATTAGTGCGTGCATGCATTGTCACCAACGATTAAAAAAAAACATGGCTTACTCTAGTCTGGAAAGCATCTGAAAGCACTCTAGTAAAGAGTTTGTGTTGGGATGGCTCCTGAAGTATAAGTTTAGGCGCAACGTAAGGGGCATAGGATTGGCAACTCGCCATGGGTATTATACATATAAAGTTAGAAAAATGGCAAAAAAATTCTAGATAGGATCACTGTATTATACAACAATACCCAAAAAATAAGATCTGTTTCAAAGATAAAGGGTACAGTAAGTATATACTTGCAACAAAATAATTGTAAATACCAATGTTACCCAATTCGTAAATCTCATTTTTATCGGAATTCTACAGCACTTTTTCTATGTCATTAAAGCGCTAGAAAAATGAGGTTTATTCAAAACGGCTAAAGATATTTTTTAATTCTTATTAATTCCTATGATTTTTTATCAATTAACATTGCAGATGTGATTAACTAATTATCAAAAATGGCGAAGAAATTCTAAAACATTTTTTTCTTTTAATTCGAATGTTTTTTTTTATTTTTTTCGTTCCTTGAGTTGGTAAAGTTTTCAAGCGCAATCTTTCAATTTTCTCTCAAATTAAATTAAGACAAATGTGAATACGATGGCGAACAAAACAGAAAATGCTACATTTTCTTTTTAAATTTATATTGACAAAACTTTTAATACGAAAGCTACGTACAAAATATTTATATTAACACGGAGAAAGAAAGTAAAAGTAATTTAATAAGAAATTTCAAGATTGAACTTTAAAACGTGCTAACTCAGGCAATTAAACATAAAGAATAAAATTACAAAGAGAAGAAACTCGTTATCTTCTAAATAAGATCTAAAAAGGTCAAAGAAAAATAAATAAAACTCTTTTCTATTTTCAAAGGTCGTTTTGGGTACTTTTAGTGCTCAAAAAATATGAGATGTAAAATTAGATGTAATTAAAAAAAGATGATTTTTTCGAAAAGCGGTTTTTCTCCGCTTAATGAGTTATGTAACTTTTGAAAACTTACCTGCGGATAGGGAAATTCGAATCTCACATATGTATCCACATCTTTTGGATTTGGGCAATTGTAATTTATTCCTCTAACTATTGTTATTTCTAAATCGTTGTCGTTTAGTTCTGTTATTGTTTTCACAATTGCAAATTCCTTTTTCTCATAGTGGAATTTAGGAATCGGAGAGCCCGGTGTGCGTCTTGCCAATCTGATAATATCCAAGTCTTTTGTAACGGTGAGGGCTAATTGTTCAAAGCGGTTTGTTCCTGCGACATCTCCTATAGCTTTATTATGATCACGAGTTGTAAGGCACATTTTTAACTGCTTGTTAAGTTGTGCTTCTAAGCGAGATAAGACATCTAAATCAGTATCTTCTTCTGTACATTCTTCAGCCATAATTAGCTCATACCTATATTAAGTAATGAGAAATACAAGCTACACACAACAAGAGAAACATATCGTACATTTAAAGGCTTTGTCTACTTAAGCAAACTGAAATAGCTCCGAGTAGTGGACATGAAAAAGGTAGTTATAGTAATATTTCGGAACTTTTGCTTTCAACTATTTTCAATAGGTAAGCTTTTTATATTTAATGATGTACGAAAATCGATGAAAATAGTATTATTGCGATTTTATCTTATAAATTTTGCCTAATTAAACAAGTGATGCTCATCCAAGTAGAACCTTTGTTATCTAATTTACATATACACCTGTCACATTATATCAAAGTCGATGTAGTAACTCAGATAAAAATTAGTTAAACACTTCAAAATTGGTGCCATACTTACTCATTATCAAGTTGCGACCGTGATGAAGGTGGTACTGGCAAAGAAGTAATATCAACAGGAAGCCCCGCATAAGAGGCTTTGAGTAGAGGATCAAATCCTTTAGCTGTTCGTAAGAATTCTTTAGCCTGTTCTAATTCTCCTTTCTTTTTTGCATTTAGTGCAGCAATTTTAAACTCCTTCTGGCGTGCCAATAATAATTGAACCTGCTTTTCAGCGCGGCTACTTTTACCATGACTCCCTAAGATACATACGAGAAATCATTAGTTTTAATAATTGACGACCGTGATAAAATTAATTGCCATTGTAACTTGACTCTCATTATTACTTGTAATTTGTAATTATCATTTTGGTAACTTAATCAGTGCGAGGACAATTCCGGGCGAACTGGCAGACATCATCCAAGGCAGAGGCGGACCCCGTAATGAGCCCGCATTGTGCCGACTAGACTTGGTCTGTGTCAGTACGACGTGTACATACATGTAACCGTTGCTACATTTGGTTTTTTGTTGAGAATTGTTTCACATATGTATATACATGCATATAGGTATAATGCGGTTACTGTTACAAAAACAAATCTTCCAAAAGAATAGGGGAAAATTTGTTTTTGTAACAGTAACCTCATTATACCAATACAAGAAGTCTTCAGTAACAGAAATTTGAAGTTCCTTCGCCAAACTTTCAACTACATACAATATTGAAAATACTTTAATATACATAGTTCAGCTTGAAAGAATTTTCTATTTATTTTTAAATCAAGAGTAAATGACGCTCGTATCAAGCCGGCTAGACTTGAATTTCGTTAGTAGTCAGTACTATTCAATTGTTGTAGGTGTATATTACTTTCATATTTGGCTATAAAAGTTTTCTATTTATTTTTAAAATAAGTGTAAATCTTATTTATTCCCTATCGATTATTGTTTATATATATTCTTAGGCGTTTCTTACTTTTTCTACTGCGTAGATTCCTTATTCTTTTTGTTTCAAAGTACATTTTTAGTTATAATTCTTTTGCTCCATGGATTTTATTTGCGTAGATTAAAGATATTATGTATCTCCTTTTCAGTTTTTCTTGCTAGTTTTAAATTTTTATATCGTATTATATCTGGACGTTAACAATGGAAACAAATTCACAAATAAACTCTTCCCTTTTATTATAATACCCTCTGTAATTATATATGCATGGCTTTAATATTATTTACTTTATTAGTGCATTAGTGCGTAGTACTAATGGAATACAACTTTTACAGTAATTTATTATTACTGAAAAATCCACAATTACTAAAAGTATCACGTTACTATAGCTACAAATTAAATATACTGCTTATTGCGCTATGCATAATTTAATAACAACTTTTTTAAGACAACAGCGCTAACAAACACCTAAGGACGCCGCTGTCTTTTGCATGTATTGTATTTCATCATCTATCGCACGATAGAGCATGCTAAGTACGGTGCGCTGTTATTAGCATATCGCATGTAATGTCCTTTCCTTTGTACTGCCAGTGCACCAGCTAGTCGTACAAGTAGTCAAGTGCCCGTTTGTATATACCCTTATCAATAGAGAAACTTACTTCCGTCGTATGTCGTCGCCTAAAACTATCCTCGCTCTATTTATAATAGTATGACACACTTTTTTTGCTTTCAATAGCATTTACTTGGAATTAACGTATAGCAAAAGTTTCATCCATTGATATTTAGGTATGACAAATCAAAAAAAGGAATTTTTAAGAAGTCGTCATCTTTTGGTACCGTAAAGATAACTATCATCAGACAACAAATGTATGCCACCATGTTTAATATAATTCCCACAGGTGTGATTAAAAATAAGCAGTGCAACATACTAAGAAAGACAGCATAAACTAATAAAAGCCTTCAATATTCTCGCTAAAATTATTTGCACTATTAGTAAGTTCATATTTCCTTACATTTATAGATTCGAATATCGTAAGATCACAATCACGAAAAATATTTCTAATTTATGTTGGTTTGTTTAAAAAATACAACAAGACATTGACATTAATCCTATTCAGAGCCAGCTACAAACACGCAAAGATACGGCTACTTAGTCTGTTTAACAAAAAGTCGTTCATATCTCAAAATCTATTAAAGATAGGTATAGGGAATGCTGATATAAAGTGATAGAGGATGATATTTACTTCTTAATTCCGAATTAAAATACAGGGTGTTCCATTAAAAAAAAAGAATACTTAGTCTGTTTAACAAAAAGTCGCTCATATCTCAAAATCTATTAAAGATAGGTATAGGGAACGTTCATATAAAGTGATAGGGGATGATATTTACTTCCTAATTCCGAATTAAAATACAGGGTGTTCTATTTAAAAAAATTGAGTTTTCTGCATTTGAAAATATGTCACTTTGTTCCTCAGTTTTGAACACCCTGTATGTTAGAATGTAAAGTGTCCGTACCGCTTCATAGGGTTATATCTACATTCATAACATAGCAAATTTGGAGTTTCTACTTGCAGTATTAACCGAGATATTAATTTCTCAATGATGCAATGATTATGGTAAAAAAAAAGAAAAACTTAAATAACTCAAAAACGGCAACATGCAGCTATAGGAATAGCTACTGAAAACTGACGTATTTATAGTTGTAGAATCCAAAAATGAATAAAAAATTAGATCATTCTATTTAAAATAACAAAGTTGACATCCATTTCCGGTCAACCGGAAGTGATATTTTGGTTAAGGTATTTTCCATTTATAGTTCCAATCGAACAGATACTGGTGCCAAAATCTCAAATATAAGTAAATAATAGAACATCATAAACTTTTAATGAACCAGTTACGTGGAATACCCTGTATACTATTAAGCATTTAAATAAAACTAGATAATATGTATCTAACCGAACATGAAAAGGATTACATACTAACTTAAGTAAGAGTTATTAAATAGTGTGTTACCTATCTTTATTTTTCTTTCCTATTTTCATTTTAAAGTTTTGCGTTACTGTGACAGTCAGTAAAAGAATATCACATATTGACAATTGTAGGGCAATCGAAAATCATCTTTTTCAAAAACCGGGTACCTATATTCGTCCGGTGCACTACCCCGTTTCGGGTAGTACTCAGCACAGTTACTCGAAATCGAGTAGGCGCGATCGGTTTCCATCGATGATTCGAATGATGTTAACACACAAAATGCAAAAAATAGCATATTACCTTATTATTAATACAAATAGTTCTAGTGAGAACATTGACATTGACAGTTTTAATTTGAGCATATTTATATTTTTTATAGTGAGGCGCTCCTTATTTTCAAGCAGCTGGTGACACACATTGGGTGTTAGTTGCCTTTAATCATAAGATATAGATAATAAAACGTTAACTTACTATTACGGGCGGATATAAATTGTTCACTAATCTACCTGAAATTTTAATCCCGTTGGTAATTTCGGCACTAGCTGAAAATGTACCTGCAAGGGGTGTACGTAAGCTGGGCACCATACCAATCAAACGAAAACAATAATATAATAATAGTGTATTTAAAGTTAACATACCTATTGTCAAACAGTAAACAAGA